>JAVLVB010000135.1:899233-958533 GCA_032876305.1 Orestias chungarensis | reverse complement strand
TGCCACCCCAGACGACACCACATGCCGCAACAGGGAAATTTGTTTGCTATTTTCCTTAAAAAATAGGTGAAATAAATAAAGATAAAAATTGTAGTTTTTAGAGAAAAAAAAGATTTTTATTTTTGCCCTGCAAAAACGTGTTGGACTGTATCGAATCTATTTTAATTGGTGCCTTGATGGTGCCTGCACAACTGGCAGGCACCATCAAAATTTCTTCTGGAATTTTCTGGTATCAGGTTGTTTTATCATACATTTCTGATGAATTCCTCTGGTTTGAGTTGTTTCATTTCAGCTTTTACTGATTTTTAATTTATTTGTTTTCTTCCACTCTCTCGTGTTGCGCCACTGTTCTCTTCCTCCTATATTTGTTTGTTTGTTCGTTGTTTGCATTTGTTGATTCGCGAGCAGTCCTCTGACTTCTCGGACATCAGCGAGTCGGCCGCTGATTACTTCAGCCGCTCCAACCGTCGGGGCAGCATCGTGTCCGACCTGGACGAGATTAGCATTCCAGATCTGGACGCTGTGAGTGTCTGAAGCCGGCCTGGGAATGCAGCCCGATGCTCGCTTGGAAATAACGTTTGGTGTTGGAGACACGGGTGAACTAATGGATAATCTTAGAAAAAAAACTGTGTTTGTTGAATTGTTAGGCTCTTTTTTTGTTTGTGGACATGCAGCACTTAACCCTGGACTCATGTTACCGTTTGAACTAACGCTCTGGTTTACAGGCATGACCTCACCCATTTTATAATCTCTCTGCTAATTCAACAAATCTGACTTGTTTCTCTTGCAGCTGGATGAGAAATGTGACAAGCAGTATTCGGATTTTAGTCGGGTAAGTAAAGTTTGACACCGACTTGCACCAACTAACTGATGGCGCCCCCTTTAGGAGGATTTAAACATGACAGCTGCAGTGGGTGGAAAGGTTTTCTAGTTAATGTCAGATTACAGATAAATGAACCCTTTAAAACTGTAATAAAGCATATTTTGATATGTTGGACTTCATGCTAGGAATCTTTTATTCACCTTTAGGAAAAAAAAACAGGTTTGATGCAAAAACGATAAGCTCACATCATTGATGTTTGGCGTTTTTGTCTTCATGGTTTTGAAATTGTGGATTTAAAGAATCTCATTACAGTCCCTTAAATAGCATCTAAGCGCAGAAATCACAGAATTATGTAAATTTGCCTGATTTTACTGATCCCTCATTTTTTCGTATTGACGTCACCACCTCCGTGCGGCACCATAACAAACACATGTTTTGGTCGCAGCAGCGGCGCATTTCAGCGCGTCGGCCATATTGGATGTGTCAGATCTGCCCCGTAAACTAATAAAAGCAAATGGACTGAAGTTCACCAGTCTAAAGTCTTAAAGTTAGCATGCTAACATTAGCTTAAACCGTTAAAGTTAGCATGCTAATACTAGTCTAAAGTGTTAAAGTTAGCATGCTAACATTAGCTTAAAACGTTAAAGTTAGCATGCTAACACTAGCTTAAAGCGTTAAACTAAGCGTGCTTACACTAGTTTAAAGCGTTAGTTAGCATGCTAAAACTAGTCTAAAGGGTTAAAGTTAGCATGCTAACACTAGTCTAAAGCGTTAGTTAGCATGCTAAAACTAGTCTAAAGGGTTAAAGTTGGCATGCTAACACTAGTCTAAAGTGTTAGTTAGCATGCTAACACTAGTCTAAAGTGTTAAAGTTAGCATGCTAACACTAGTCTAAAGCGTTAGTTAACATGCTAACACTAGTCTAAAGCGTTAAAGTTAGCATGCTAACACTAGTCTAAAGTGTTAGTTAGCATGCTAACACTAGTCTAAAGTGTTAGTTAGCATGCTAAAACTAGTCTAAAGGGTTAAAGTTGGCATGCTAACACTAGTCTAAAGTGTTAGTTAGCATGCTAACACTAGTCTAAAGTGTTAAAGTTAGCATGCTAACACTAGTCTAAAGCGTTAGTTAACATGCTAACAGTAGTCTAAAGCGTTAAAGTTAGCATGCTAACACTAGTCTAAAGTGTTAGTTAGCATGCTCACACTAGTCTAAAGTGTTAGTTAGCATGCTAACACTAGTCTAAAGTGTTAGTTAGCATGCTAACACTAGTCTAAAGTGTTAAAGTTAGCATGCTAACACTAGTCTAAAGTGTTAAAGTTAGCATGCTAACACTAGTCTAAAGTGTTAAAGTTAGCATGCTAACACTAGTCTAAAGTGTTAGCATGCTAACACTAGTCTAAAGTGTTAGTTAGCATGCTAACACTAGTCTAAAGCGTTAAAGTTAGCATGCTAACACTAGTCTAAAGCGTTAAAGTTAGCATGCTAACACTAGTCTAAAGTGTTAAAGTTAGCATGCTAACACTAGATTAATGTGTTAGAGTTAGCATGCTAACACTAGCTTAAAGCGTAGTGTAACTAGTAAGCAAGTAAAACAAATCGACCGAAGTTCAGCGTCTTACTACAGGAGCTTTAAGTTAGTAACAACTGGCTTTGTTCTTAGACAGATTCTGGATTTCAGAACTAAGCAATGTTCATATTTTGCTCATACTACGTTATAGATGACCTTAAATGGTCCAAGACTCTTAAGTCAACATAACGGACTAAATAACTGGCTCAGCTATGCTGCTATGTTATGTCATGTTTGGGGGAAGAAAAACAACAAAAGAATAAATGACTTCTGCATTATCATTGAACCGCAGCATTATTTTAATAGTTTCCCTTGCTTGGCCGTTTAAAAAATAAAGAAAACTAGAAAAATGTTTCTCATAAATCTATTAATAATATCAGCGATTTGTTGGTGCCTCATTAATCTCTTACCTCTGTAAGATTTGTACAGAATCCGTCAGTTACTTGTTTGGAATATTAGTTCATGTCTGGTTGCTGTTTAGTGTTTTTTTGTTTGCATATGTGTTTATTGAAACTGACCCCGTGTGGCCTCCTCAGCCGTCCTCGCGCTGCGCCACCCCCGGCCTCTCCGCCGCCGCCCTGGCGACGCTGGGTGGGACGTCATCGCGGCGAGGCAGCACGGACACCGGCAGCATCTATGACCCCGACACGAGTCTGGGCGAACTGCGGGTAAGACGTTGATCATATTCATTGTTGTTCATGTTTTCGTTTATCTTCTACCATAGCCAGCTATATTTCCACTCATTCGTTCATCTCTGGAGTCAGTACAAGTCATATAACCCTCCCTCAGCAGTGACTCCACTGTTTCTCTTCCTGCTTTTTATTTTATTTTGTGGTCAACCATCCCAAACCTCCTCCCCCCCACCCCCTCTCCCTCTGTGTGCATGGGACGACTGGATGCGACCTCCTCTTGATATCGGATGTTTTCCGTGAGCCAGACTGTCTTTAAATCAGCCGTACAGTTGCTCTTGTGTTTGCCCTCCATGTGCTCTTGCAGGATATCTATGAGCTAAAGGACCAGATTCAGGATGTAGAGGGGCGCTACATGCAAGGGCTTAAAGAGCTGAAGGTAGAGGGGCTGGAGCTCAAAGCATGCCTTCTTTTTGCACTCTGGTGTCGCTAATCTTGGTTTGCCTCCCTCTCTGTGGGTCCTGTAGCAGCAACCCTGTCCTCCTGCATGGTCTTCCTCTACTTCCTGTTTATGGCGTAAAATGAAACCTCTTTCCTCTTTGCTTTCAACAAGTCCAAGCGCTCAGTTGCACCGGGGCTGTTTGGCTGGCATGGACTGAGTGACTCCTCCGCTGGCGTCGCATCGAGTGACGAGACTCTCCGCTAACAGCCTGTTTCTTTCTGGTCGTTTTGCCTCTTTGTCGTTTTTCTATAGTTTTTTTTAAGCACGTTCTATGAAGCGCTCGTATTCAGCTGCCGTCCTTTTGTGCTCCAACACACCTGAATCACACGAATGGTCGATGACCGAGTCTGGCAGCATTCCAGGCAGCAGCTCTGCCTTTTTCTAACGCGGGTGTGGCGGCTCGGCGACGACGAAGCTCGGACAGGAGCCGCTTGAAATATTAAATTATTTATTTTTTTCACGTAATAGAAAAGTTGTTTTTCATTTTTTATCAGTCAAATCGAAGCAAATCTTATCCTTTATTTTTATTTTTTTATCAAATCATATCTATATGTCAAGATATTCAATATTATTTCGTTTTAAGGAATGTGTCGTCAAATGCAGAGACGGCTATTTTTCATACAATTCGTCCGTTTATCATAGTTCTCCTGTTAGTTCAACTCAGATTTTCACAAAATGGAAATCCTTTCAATCCAGTCTGATATCCATCCCAGTTTTATAGTAGTTATAAAACTATTTAGATTAAGTGAGTTCTTGTAAAGGAGATTTGAGTGATTTCGGATCTTTTTCTGTATGTGAAAAATGTTTAGTTTTGTATATTTTACAGGTTTAAAACCAGAACCAGCATCTTTTAAAAATTGAGTTTAAGAGCTTTTAAAAAAAAAAATACAAGTACACGAACCTCCGGATGCACGGGCACAAATCGGGTTACGACTTCACGGATCTTTTTGAGAGACGTCTCACGCTTCCGGGGAGCTTGAAGGTTTGTTCGGTTTTAACTCGTCTCACTTGTGCAGAAGTGGCAAAGACGAATTTCAGTGCAAAAAGGGGAAACCCCCGGTACCTTTAGTGATGACACGGGAGCCCGATACATCAATCGCTAGAGGATTGCGGGTGGATCACATGGCATTAAAGGAAGCAGACGACAGCATCCATCTATCCTTCTGTTTATTTTGTTTTTATTGAAGTACCAGGCAGCAAACTGATGCACATTTAAGCACACATGTGCTATCTACATTAGCTCAGCGTTAGCCGCATTACCAAACTACCGAGTCTCCCAGTCTCTCTTAGCAGAGGCGGAGCTAGAAGAGCAAGAGGCCGGAGCAGCACCAAACCCCCCACTGAAATCAACATTTCCATCTAAATCTACAGACTAATCTGTGTCTGCTTTCACTTCCGTTATGCTAATTAGTTACGCTAACTAATACGTGCAATAAACGATAAATAACTTAAATTATATTTCACAATTAAAGGAGGAAATATACTGTAAAAACGATTTAAATAATGTAAAATAAATAGGCGTTATGCTTTTTTTTTTATTATTATTATTGGGGGGTGGTATATCCTTTAGGATTGGTCATCGTTTAAGTAGCTCCCAAGCTCAAAGTGTGGGCACCCCTGTTATAACACGTACACCTAAAAAAAACAACTAGAAATCGGTTCAGACGTCAACATTTTTCCACCAGGTTCTCCCAAAGATACAAACCGCTGGTTTTTGATGCTCTTTTTGTGTCCAGAAATGATCAAACCCCCTAAAAATGTGAGTTTTAACAGAAAGAATGGGATGGAAACGCGTCAAACTAAAGCTGAGAAACGGTGAAGAGGCAAAACGAGCAAAATCTTTAAACAAAACTTCCTTACACAATGTTACTCCATGTTTGTTTCTCTAGTTGAGGTTAAATGTTGCGGCAGAGACGACTTTTCTAACACGTGAACAAACCTGTCGCGTGTCGGTGAGCGCGGGTTTAAATCGGCCTCCTTTGATTTTTTTGTTTGTTTGTTTGTACCCGTTTCCAAACTTGATTCCTTCAGGAGTCGCTCACGGAGGTGGAGGAGAAGTACAAGAAAGCGATGGTGTCGAACGCACAGCTGGACAACGACAAGGGCAACCTCATCTATCAGGTGGACACGCTCAAGGACGTGGTGGAGGAGATGGAGGAGCAGATGGCCGAGATGAGGCGGGAGCTGGACGAGAAGTCGAAGGTCAGGCGGACTTTCGGTTTCCCACAGTAAAAATGACGTTTGTGGGGGAAAGTTTGTGGCCGACAAGCTCTTGGTTCCCGTCTGTCGTTTCAGGAACTGGAAAGACAGAAGCACACGTGTTCGGTTCTGCAGCATAAACAAGAGGAACTGAAGGAGGGACTCCGCCAGAGAGACGAGCTTATAGAGGTGCGGCGCGTGAACACGGCTGTCCTCGGCCCTCTCTCCCCGTTCTGCTGCCGTTTTCTCTCCTCGCCGTGTCTCGTCTTCCTCCGTCTCTGTTTGTCTGTGGCTTCATTTCCCCCTCTGCTCCTCTCATCGTCTCCCGTTCTCGTCCTTTTTCGCTGCGCCCCTTTTTTCCCGCCCGCCGCCTCCACGGCGCTCCAGGAGAGCCAGCGGACGCAGGCTAAGTTGGACGCCCTCACCAGGGAGGCGTTTGACCTTCAGGAGACGATAAACTGGAAGGACAAGAAGATCGCGGTAGGAGAGGCGGCACGCTCTGAATCCCCTCTCATGCCGCCTCTGCATGAGGGAGAGCCGTACGGTTGTAGAGCATAACTGGACCTGCCCACATGCACAGTTTGGGATTCTGCATGTCGTAACACCAGCAGTCGTTCTGTTAACTCAGAGGCCTGCAGTGCTTTACAGGGAGAAATCAACCCCACTCTAGCATGACACGTATGTTCCCCCCTCGGTGGATCCCTGCGGCCGTTACGTCCTAAAACATGAGTTGTTCTTTATTCTGAGCCTGTTTAGATTAAGAAACGCCCCCCGCATTGAGCTTTTCCTCTTTTTTTAGACACTGCAACCACCAACTTAAACCAGGGCTGCACGCTAACTTCTTGTAGCATTAGCTTTTAGATTTTAGCTAGCTGGTGCTAGATATCTAAAAACCAAAAGTGGTGCATATGAGAACTTCAACATACTGACAAATATGAGCAATGCATACAATGCAAATATTAAAATAAAAAATATGTATGCATAGTATACACGATTCATGTCCTAGTTAAAGTAGGAAGTATGAACAGCGACTTCATGTTCATCAAAGTAAAACGAGTTTTAGTCTTCATCCATATCACCACATAAGCTTTTGATTTTAGGGAAAACACATAAAATATGATCTCATCTGACCTTCCAGATGTTTATTATGGCGTCTTATGGCTTCCTTTATAAACACCAGATGTGCTGATGACCGGACCTCTATAAGTGGTATGAATACTAATGCATGCAACACTCTTCAGGTTTGTTTTTCTAAAAACATGATTTTAAAGCAACACTAAGTGACTTTTTAATCTTCATAAAATACCAGAACTTGTGATCATTCATCGACTTGCAGCTCGTTGAATGTTGCTTCTGTCACGGCCCGAGGGGGTTTGTATCACTTTAACTCGGCACTAAGCAAATTTGAGGAGGGTGGCAGGAACCCTGACACACAAAACAACTACAAATGTGCTGACTGCTTTACGGCATACGTCACTTTCCTCATTTCTTATCTCCAACATCCTCATCTGACATTGTTTCACCATAATTAGATTCTTCACCTCATCGCTGTTCATCCTTCACACAGACACTGGAAACAGAAATGTACTTCAATCCAACTCATCAGGATTTTACCACGCCATGCGCCGGTGCTCATGGGAAATGCGGTCTTCCTACAGGCTAAAACAAGTACCGCTTTGGTCCACACTGGGCCACCAAAATCAACCAAAACTGAAACTTCTTTAGTGTTGCTTTAAATCCCCAATTCTGCAGCACCAGTGTTGGTCTATCACATAAAAAATCCCAAGAAAATGCTCCAAATTCTTAGTTGGCTAAATGAATGGTAAGGGTTACTTTGACTAGGCCCTTGATCTGCACGTGATCTCACTTCCTGCCTGCGTTGTATTCATTTTTTCCTGACTCTGTCCCTCCCAGTGGTTGCATGCACGTTTGTCTGAACTCTATCCAAACGTCTCCTCCTCTCCTCTCTGCTCTCTCCTGTCTGTTCCCATGCGTGCGGCCACAGGCGCTAGAGAGGCAGAAAGAATACTTTGATTGCATTAGGAAAGAGAGAGACGAGCTCAGAGACGAGCTCGCCGACATCAAGGGGAGTTCCAAGGCGGGAGAGGTAAGTTTTTCACGGATGGCTGATGGAGAACCTGGTGGAAAAATGTTGACGTCACAAACAGATTTCTAGTTTTGTCTCGTCTGTCTTTTGTGTTCCTGCTCTTTACTTTCTTTCAGCTTTGTTGCTCTTCGGTGAGACTTCTGCTTTTGAAAGAATAGAAATAACCTTTATTGTTCCAAATCTTTCTCTTTAACAGCAGCAGGCACTGGCAAATATATCATAATATACCATATATATATATTATACTTTTAATATAATTTTACTTTTTAAATATTTGCATGATGAAGAACTAAAAGACATTTTTAAAATTGTTCAGTTAAGTTTCTGTGGCATCAAGGACAAAAAAATTAATAAATAAATAGTATCGGAATTTCACAATCGGTGTATCTCTAATCTATGTTTATTTATTTAATCATATCTAACACATCCTCCAAACGTTGATGTGGAAAAAAATGCCTTAAAATAAAAGTTTACACACAAAAATCTTTACAAGAGAATTTAAGTAAGAGAAAACTAAAGTGTGTTTTTTTATTTTTGGCCAAGTTGTCCATGAACCTTTCCTGGTACGTGTGCAGTGCCTGCTAAAAAGTATTTGCCCACCTTGGAGGTTTTATTTTTTTTAGTATTTGCTTTTCACAAATCATGATTTAAAAATAATTGATTAATTAAAGTAATCTTTACAAAAACAGTATTTAGTTTTAACTTTGGCTGCAATCCCAGCCCAGCCTTGTTTCATAAGAATCTGGATATAAAAGGACACACAGATACATTTCTGTTAGTAGTTGTACAAAATGGGAAAGCGTAGAGAATCCTGTCATGCGAGGCAGAAGGTGAGAAAATGTTAGCTGCCCCAGAGATGTAGGAACAATACCTTCAATAATGGATAAAAACGAGCAGTCGCCATGAAGACAGGAGCAAAATGGGTTCTTTGTTCGCTTTATTGCAGAAAATGCTGAAGTTTGTGTCTGGATTTCATCTAACGTTTTCCTCTGATCTCCTTTTTTTGTTGTTTTTAACGTTTCAGAAACACGGACTGGTCATAATTCCAGACGGCACGCCCAACGGAGACGTGGACCACGAGCCTCTTCCCTCTGGGTTCACCCTGGTGACCCAGGAGGCCGCCCACGTTCTGGAGTCAGCAGGAGACGGGCCGCTGGGTGAGTCGCCGACGCGCTTCCTGTCCGATTCAACGCGGCCACACGTGCGTTTACCTGCGGACGTTTCTCGCGCTGTAGATGTCAGGCTACTGAAGCTGGCGGAGGAGAAGGACGAGCTCTTGGCTCAGATCAGGAAACTCAAGAATCAGCTGGAGGAAGAGAGACAGAAACACTCGAAGGTGGACGGCGCCCTCACGGAGGGGGAGGGCCTGGAGAACGGCACAGATCTACAATTTATAGAGATGCAGAGTGAGTTCACGCCTTTCTCAAAGCTAAATACGAGCGATAAAGTCTTGGTTTGTGTTCAAAACCTCATTGGTCTGTTTTTTCCTTTTAATCCTCCAGGAGATTCCAACCGACAGATTAGTGAATACAAGTTCAAGCTTTCTAAGGCGGAACAAGAAATGGGTACAATGGAACAAAATGTAAGGTTTTTTTGTTTTTAGAAATTATAGATCTTTTACAGCACATCACCAAAGTTATGGAGGTTTATGGGTGACAAAATTAAATTAACATAAATGGAGATATATAAAAAAATATATCATGAAATAAATAAATGTGGCATTAAAGAAATAAGTATCATTAAATGCATATCTGCAAATCTACCATTAATTAAATGTGATTAAATAGTTAAATACATCCTGAAATTCTTAAATATGCTATTTAAAAAATAAAATTATGATGTTCTCATTTCCAAATATATTAAATTATTTCAAGAGCTCTTGTCATGAAATAATTTAAACTGTCAAACCCATCAGTCGGTGGGCGGGACTAGCGTGGCTCTTCCACAGATCCTGACGTCTGATTGGCTGATTATGCATATTTTTTAGAAGCATTTGGGTTGTAGATCCCTCCAATGTTTGTTTTTATTTTAGATTTTGTGAAGTGACACATGAACATTCATGTTTAGTTTTATTTTATCTAAAGACGACGACAGAATGTAAATATTGTATAGTAACTATCAGTTTCATACAAATGTTTTTTGATACTAAAAACCTTTAGCAGTAAATAAATAAATACAACATGCAAGAATCCACAAGAAAAATAACTATCCTCTAAAGTTTAGAGGATCTGTGAAAAAATGGTTCAGAGTCTAAACCATTTTCATATACTGGGAATGTTCAACAACAAACCAGATGCAGATTTATAAAAACTAAAATAGAACATAGTGAAAAACACACTACCAACCTTTCTGGAGGTTTGAAAACTCAAAGGAAATGATTACAAGTGTTTTAAAAGAAATCCTTTACATTTAATTTGAGGTTCATTTAACAGGAAATCAAATGCAATCCTACCAAAATCTATTAATAATGAGATTATATCATACATAAAACGAGGAGCAACTTAACAGCCAGAACTCTGAAGTCCTTCGGTCTCGTTTCTCTGAGTTCATTTGTACTAAATACTTATTATTTTATGACTTCAGCAAACCAAGAAGTGAGATTTTCCTGCTTCCAGAGTTGTTTATTAAACGTTTTCTGTGGTGGAGAGACAATAACCAGTTTGAACCAAAGTTGGCAGCAGATGACTTCTTAGGTTGTGAAATTAAATTTGTTGTACTGCTCCTTTAATACCGACAGTTTTACTGCTCGTTTCTCAAATTAATCCTTCATATAAAATCACTGATAGTTGAGTTGAAAGTGTCCGAACCGACAGGTCAGACGGTATATCGGATGCGTTTCTGATGGTGGCTTGTAGTAAACCGCGAAAGCCAACTCTCAAACCGCTCCTCTCTTTTGTGTCGGGCGTTTAGATCAACAGACTTGAAGGACAAGTCGCCAGATACAAGGCAGCGGCGGACAACTCGGAGAAGATCGAAGACGATCTCAAGGTGGAGAAACGGAAACTTCAGAGGGAGGTAAACGACCGCTCGCTCCGCGCGTCCGCACTGTGAGCGCGCCTACACCCTGTAACTCGTCTTTCCTCCTCCCGCCCGCAGCTGCGCACGGCCCTGGACAAGATCGAGGAGATGGAGATGACCAACAGCCACCTGACGAAGCGCCTGGACAAGATGAAGGCCAACAGGAACGCGCTGCTGTCCCAGCAGTGAGGCGACGCGCCGCCACACGAGCCCTGAAAGGCGCGTCTCCCCAACCGCCGTGCTGCGTCTGAAGCACACCTCGTTTTCAGCCGTAACGCTTGAAGATGCGTAGCTAACCGAAAACACTTAAACCTTGTAGCAGAGGAAGCAAATCCGAACTTTATTTTTGTGTTTTAGGGGGGGGGGGGGTTGTTTTTTTTGTTTTTTTGAAAACGTGGGATTTTGTCTGCGTGTTTTTTGGAGGATCGGCTGGGAAACCAAACTGATGAAACGCGAGACATTTCTCACGTGGATCTTCGGAGACTTTTCCCGCTCCGACCTGTGGACTGGCTGCATGAACGGTTCTAATGATGCTTGTAAACTTTTAAATCTACCTGCCGCACCTTCCCAGCTTCCCTTCACGCAGTGAAGTGCCTTTTCCACGTTAGGAGGAGCGGTCGAGTCTGCGCCTCTCTAAGAAACAATAATTGTTTGAACAGGTACGGTATGAAATATTTAAAAATAATAATAATTAAAAAAACAATTGAAAAATAAGGGGGGGGGGGGGTGCAAGTCATGGTGTGAAAGTATATAGAAACAACTTTCTGCTGCAGTTTCTTTGACATTTTTCAAATATTTAAAATTTTCTGACAAATAAATGTATAATTTACAGACTTGTGTAGAACCTTTTCTTTATTTCTAATAGAAATTGAAGGTCAAACAGGTGGAGGATAATAGAAACACAGCTTGTGACCAGTTAGCATAGCGCGTCCGGCTAAGCTAACACAACGCAAATTAGAAAAAAAACCTAAGCAATGAAGTGAAGCAGCCGTTTGTGACCATCTAACAAAGGTTAAAAGATCATATCCAGCCTTTATAAAGTCAAAGCAACAGATGAACAAACATAAACTGCTCATTTATTTTAGTAATTCCAGCGTTTGAGACGGCTAAGGAAAAAGTTAGCTGGCTAACCGCTAATCATTATTAGTTAAGCTAAAGTGCTAAAGCAACATGTCGGCGTTGGTTCTGTACGTTTATCGCTTTAAAAACAGTTTTTGGAGGAGGAAGGTGAAAGATCGGCCAGCATTCTCAAAATACCATGATTAAAAATGAATGTTTGAATATTAACAGCCTTTTATTAGACGCTATAACCTATTAATATTGAACGGCTTCTACAGGCGTGTTTACTAAGAACGCTGATCTCCACCAGAGAAAGATGAACTGCGGCGTACGCTGCAGTGATGGATGGCCTGAGAAATTCAGCTTGAAGAGAAACTAAATATTAGAAGTCAAATTTGGAGTTGAACTCGCACCCGAGTCACAAATAGGTCAAGGCCAGAGCTGCAGCTTTTTTGTTCTCCATCATGGGACAAAATACAAATATAAAACTTTCATGCAACGTGTTTCTGATGTGGAAAAAAAAAATGTGCAAAAGGAAACAAGTTTGTTGCCTTTGCTGCATTTTATTTATTAACCACAGCTTAGTACCCTTTGATGCGAGGAGCGGCCATATTGGATCCCAAACTGGATATTGAACAAAATTGTCCAACTTCCAGGAGTGTTTTAGTGGATTTGTCTAACGTTCAACTACAAGCCATTAAAATCCACGTCAAGTAATTGGATCAGCTCACCTGTAAACATGTAAACAAATCATTTCTTTTCTGGTGGATGTTCAATCTTTAATAAAGCCTCCAGCCCAAAGATCCTGAGACGTAGATTAAGTCATAACTAACCTATTAGGAGGTAAATCAACGTCTAGATCTCAATAATCAAGCGCTGCCTTGTGCTGGAATCAACGATTCAATAAAAAACAATCATTGAATTTATTAATCTAAAAATAAGATCTTTGTTGACCTTTGATTCACAGCAGACAGACAGACCTGCAGCAAAAGACCTACATGGACACATTCATGATCCGTTTTAAGATGCTGCTGGATTTCACTTTTCAGCAGAATCCCAGGCCTCTTCTTAACGTTCTGGTTTCCCTCTGTGATAATTTCACAGTTTAAAGCTGCAAGTCTGAAACCCTGATCCTGATGAGAAACCAATCAAATCCAACCTCTTCCTCAAGCCGGCTTTGTGAGCGAGATTCATTTCTCATGGCTGCGTATCACACGTTTCATTTCCTAAAATCAGGTTTCAGCCTCTAAGAATTTTGTCTTTTAAAGACCCATTTACAACCAATCTTGCTCCGGGATGAACGGATGAAACAACAAATGTATTGTTTGGTTTCCTCTGGAGCCTTTTAGAACTTTTTTAAAAATGGTTTCAGAACCAGTTTGAATGTGTTTTGGACATTGCCAACCATGTAGCTGCTGGTTTAAGTTGGAGAACTTGGGGTTATTCCTCCACTGTGGAACTTACCAATACAAATTATGAGGCGAAACAAACTCAGCATGATGCTGCCACTTATTTGAAAATTTTAGCCATTAGGTTTGAATCTTAATTTCTACAATGATTTTTGGGGAAGGTGCCATTCAAGAATATTCGGTTTGTTTATAGCATCAATTCACGGCATGTCATCTTTGAGGCTCGTCACTAGAAAAATACCCTTAATCCAATGATGTAACACTCCAGCTGATCCTAGAGGTCAAACAGTTTTCATTATTTATTATATAGATTAGGCAACAAAAAGTTTGTTTTCTAAGGAAGGTGTAGCTTGGAGAAAAAGCTACACCTGAGAAAACAGACACAAATACACATTGGAGAGTAGTAGGAGAATAAAGTAGTCAGATCAATAAAGTAATCAGTTCTTCCTGCAGCCTCAGTCCATAGCAGGAAAAGGCTTTTGGATGAGAGAAGTAGAGTTAAGGAGAATCATATTTTCATGTATATTTCAATTCAAAACTAGTCTAAAGCATCACTAAAGAAGTTTCAGTTTTAGTTGATTTTGGCGGCCCGGTGTGGACAAAAGCAGTAGTGGGGTTTTTTTTTTTTGCCTGAAAGACGACTACATTTCCCATGAGCACCAGCGCATTGCGCGGTAAACGCCTGATGTCCAGGTCACCTGCAGTTGTTTACCGTGGCTGTGTGAAGGATCTAATTGAGTCAAACGGGGGAAGGAACGTATGCCGTAGAGCAGGCAGCACATTTGTAGTTTTTTAGTGTGCAGGGTTCCTGCCACCCTCCTCAAAGTTGCTTAGTATCGGGTTAAAGCTATATGGACCCCCTCGGGGGTTAAATAATTAAATAATTCTTCTGTTTTTTGACCCCCTCGGGGGTTAAATAATTAAATAATTCTTTGGTTTTTTGTGTTTACAGTTCACCAAAAACCGACCTCTCCCAGTTTTTGTTTCGTATAAATGTATTTATTTACAGAGCAAGTGTTTCCCGTATAAAACTACAGTGCATGCGCGCGTTCGAGTCCCCGGAGCGCGGCTTCAGCACCGCTCGAACACTTTGTAGAGGTCGGGCAGGTTGGCGATCTGCAGCACGGCGCCGTCCTCGCTGAACGCCCTCGGAGGACTGAAGAGGCTCCGGAGGGCTTTGAAGAGGACGTGCTCGACTTGCCAGCGCCAGGAGTTTCCCTCGGCGTCCTGAGACGTGACAAGCTCGCGCGTTAAACAAAAAACAACTAAACAAACAACCTCGGCTCAGCGTTTTTTTTGCTCACCGGCTCCTGCCCCGCCTCGGCCTCCAGGACGTAATGCTTCCTGATGGAGTAGAAGGCGCTGCACTCCTTGCCGAAGTCTCTGAAGCATTCCTTCTCGTTGTCCCAGTTTACCTGAACGACACAGACAGAAAACATTTAGACTTTTAAACTCAAATCCCATCAGAAAAGAAAATTAATGATCTGACCTCAGTGGCGAGACGCAGGATGAACATGGGGAGACCTTCCATGATCGGCGTGTATTGGTCGAGGAGGAGAGGCAGCCCCGTCAGGTTTCCTTCCTGTTATTCACGTAGTTTAGTTGTTTGTACCAAACAGAAGCTCTAAAAGTCACGCAAGCCTCACTCAGCTGACCTGATCGATCTCCAGGGAGAAGTAGTCCCCCAGCATTTCCGCCTTCTTCTTCAAGAAGTCCACGATGTACTGAGCCAGGCCCTCCTTGGGCCCGTCCTCCTCGGTCCAGCCGCTCTCCTCCGAGTCCAGAGCCAGCATGGCGAGCTCGTAAAGGGGCGCCCGGCTCTGACAAAACGACACGATCCGGCGTCAGAGCGTCTGTGTGCGCGGGAGCGTCCGAAGCCTGGCGAGCGTAGACTCAACTTACAGACAGTCTGAGGACGCCGAAGTTCCCGAAGTCGTAGATGAGAATCTGGTAGAAAAGCTCCTGGCTGCGAAGGTGAAAGATGAAGAATTAATGTGCAGTCAACGACGACATGCTTCTAATAAACCAACAAAAAAGATGATTGGCCGATGGGCTGAGATTAAAAACTAGACATTTGAACAAGAATGTGCTGTTAGCGATGTGTGGGCCTCCTGCTCTTCCCACCTGAGCTTGGTCGTGTTGAGCAGGTACAGCTTGGTGTGATGCTGGACCAACGCCCACTGAGGATCCACGCAGCCGACGAACGAGTGTTTCAGCAGCATCTCCTGCAGACCTAGCAGAGGAGCGGGGAGGGTAAACATGTCAGGTTCCAGCTCGTTAGGAGGGAGTCGAACCTCGCGCTACATGAAGTGTTTGTTTGGTGAAGGGGCGTTGTCACGGTTACAGGATGAAGCTGGTTGACACATGTGCACTGAGAGCAGGATGTGACGGCGGTAAAATAGAAACACGCCGTGCCCGCAGAGCGGGGATCTGTCTGCACAGGTCTGGGATCCGGCGTCCGTACCTTTGTGTGTGTTCTCGCTAATCTCGGCCCGCAGCTCTTTGACGCTGGTCAGTTTGATCGTCTTCCTCTCGGGCGTGGCCGTCGGCGCCGCGTCCTCACCCCGCGGCTCGCTCTCCTCTCTCGGCCGCTTCCTGAAAGGCATCGAAGCGTGCGGTGACAACATCAGCCACTAGGGGGCAGACGAGATCCACTGTTTAAAGGGAGGGAAACTTGGGTTTAACCTTCAAAAATGAGTCGAGCTGTAAAATTAATTCAAGGAAACCCCGTAAATAGCGGCGGCAGATGAGCCCCAGGGCCACCCACGGGACACTCGTCTTTCATAAGACATTACATAAGACGCTACAGTTGGACTACGTCTCCTCGTCTTCTCTCCACGTCGATGTTCAGACTTGCTCCGGCTGAGTCGTACATCAACGCCCGTCCTGATCCGACTCGCTTTTTTGCCCTTCAGCCGCTTTCGAGTAGAAGAAAAATTCCTCAGGAGTTTTTTCTTTCTTTCCCCGTTTTCGAAGAGAAACTGGAAAAGAAAATACGGCAGCCTTCCTTGGATGAAGCAACTTATCTGCAGAGGAAACTTTCCATCACTCAAGATAACAACAAAACTTTGAAAATTCCCCATCATCCCTAAAATATCAAGATTTAAATTTGCTGGCTTCCTCTTCATTTCTTGGCACTTTCATTATACATAGATATAGATAGTTGTTGGTGCCAGACTGGCTGGTCTGAGTATTTCAGAACTTGCTGATCTATAGTCTCTAAACCAGACCTAGAAAGACTTACCCATGCTTGTATCTCTAGCAGGTTAGACTACTGTAACGGCCTGCTCACTGGGCTTTCTAAACGGGCCTTAAGACGGCTTCAGAACATCCAGTATGCTGCTGCTCGAGTTCTGACCAAAACCAGGAAATATGACCACATTAGTCCAGTGCTCAAGTCTCTGCACTGGCTTCCTCTTCATTTCTTGGCACTTTCATTATATATAGATATATATAGTTGTTGGTGCCAGACTGGCTGGTCTTGAGTATTTCAGAACTTGATGATCTATAGTCTCTAAACCAGACCTAGAAAGACTTATCCATGCTTTTATATCTAGCAGGTTAGACTACTGTAACGGCCTGCTCACTGGGCTTTCTAAACGGGCCTTAAGACAGCTTCAGAACATCCAGAATGCTGCTGCTCGAGTTCTGACCAAAACCAGGAAATATGACCACATTAGTCCAGTGCTCAAGTCTCTGCACTGGCTTCCTGTCACTCAAAGAATACACATAAAACAGCCTTGCTTGTGTACAAGTCTCTAAGTACATATCTGACATGTTAGAGCCATATGAACCAGCCAGGACTCTGAGAACCTCAGGTAGGGGCCTCCTGCTGATGCCCAGAGTCAGGACCAAACAAGGGGAGGCTTCATTCCAGTTTTATGCTCCTAAAATCTGGAACAGTCTTCCTGAAGAGGTGAGACAGGTTTCAACTCTGTCGTTGTTTAAATCCAGGCTGAAAACAGCCTTATTTAACTGTGCATATAGCAACTGAGAATATTATTATTATTTTATTTTTTATTGTTATTTTATGTCTTTTAAATTCAAAGCTGATTTTATTGTTTCATTTTCTGATCTTTTTTCCTATGTAAAGCACTTTGAATTGTCTTGTACACGAAAATGTGCTACACAAATAAACTTGCCTTGCCTACTGGGATTTTTACCCACAACCATCTCTAGGGTTTACAGAGAATGGCCCGAAAAAGAGAAAATATCCATTGAGCTGCAGTTCTGTAGGAGAACATGCCTCGTTGATGCCAGAGGTCAGAGGAGAATGGTCGGACTTATGGAAATGATAAAAAGGCAAAAGTAACTCAAATAACCTCTCATTACAACCAAGGTATGCAGAAGAGCATCTCTGAACGCACAACACATCCAACCTTGAGACAGACGGGCTACAGAAGCAGGAGACCACACCGGGCACCACTCCTGTCAGCTAAGAACAGACTACAATCTGAAACTGGACAATAGAAGAACTCAGATGAGTCTCCATTTCTGCTGCCACATTCGGATGGTAGCCTCAGAATTTGGCGTCAACAACATGAAAGCATGGATCCATCCTGCCTTGTTTCAGCAGTTCAGGCTGGTGGTGGTGGTGTAATGGTGTGGGGGAGATTTTTTGGCCCTCTTTGGGCCCCTTAGTACCAACTTATCATCGTTGTAACGCCACAGCCTACCTGAGTATTGTTGCTGACCATGTCCATCCCTTTATGACCACAGTGTTCCATCTTCTGATGGATACTTCCAGCAGGATAACGATCCATCATGCCATGAAGCTCAGATCATCTCAGACTGGTTTCTAGAACATGACGATGAGTTCACTGAACTCAAACAGCCTCCAAAGTCACCAGATCTCAGTCCAATAGAGCTTTGGGATAATTGGCATCATGGATGTGCAGCCGACAAATCTGCATAATCTGCATGATGTTGTCATGTCAACATGGACCAAAACTCTCTGAGGAATGTTTCCAGTACCTTTTTGAATCTACACTTTTCTGCTTTTTAAACTCTTGACATTGAGGCTTTCATGCTGCATTACTTGATTTAACAAAGTTCAAATACGTGCTGTCCTTCAGATGGACGTTGAGCCAAGTGCTAATGAGGAAAATTTAAAGGTGAATGACGCAACTGAAGACTAAAGTTGATGTGAAAATCTCGTTTAAAAACGATGGTTTTCCCATTGTTATTCTTATTATCTGGATTTCCTCTCTACCTACCTCTGCACATCCTCGGCAGCATCTCCGCGCTCCTCTTCACCTTCCGCTTCCTCCATCATGTCAGCGTCGTCTGTCTCCACGCCGGCCGGCCGAGAGGTTGCGGTCGTTGCCTGCTGCCCGCCGGGACCGACCGCCTCCGCTTCAGACGCCGGCTTTTCTTTCAGCCGCAGGAAGGCGTCCAGTTTCTGCGCGCGGCAGTCGGTCCTCACCATCTGGTGGGCGTACACGCGCTCTGTGGACTCGGCGGCGGAGCTGGAGGCCGCCGCTTCAGTCTCGCCGGAAACCGACAGACCCGGCAGCAGCGTCTGGAGAACGCCAGAGAAGAAGAAACTAAAGCCACCCGTGACGCTGGCGCCATCGGTGCGTCCCATCTCACCTGAGTGAAGTACGTGCGGGACGAGTTGGAGCCCAGCAGCTTGGCTTCGATGTGCTTCTGGACGCTCTCGATCACGCTGTCCTCGTGCAGGAAGTGGACCTCGTGCTTGGTCGGGTGGACGTTCACGTCCACATTCTGGGGAGCGATTTCCAGGCTGTGGGGATCAGACGTGGTTAATTTTTTATAACACAAAAGCTAAGGCTGGTTTTCCCTGATCTCACGTTTCCCCAAAGTCCGCAGAGCAGCTGCTCACCCCAACTTTATTTATACTCGGAGCCACAACAAGAAAGCTTAAACCAGCTGGATCTGGGACTCTCAACGAGAAACCGGCATCCTTTTCTGTCCTACCATCACAAAAACAAATGGAGACCTTCTACAGACCATCTGGACCTCAACGCACCCCGGCTGGATTTGGAGCATAGGAGGGACGAATATGACTCCTACTAACTGATGTTTTTAATTATGAAAACACATAACTGTGTTGAACTGAACAAATAATAACGACGGACCTGAGCGCGCTCTCTTTCCTTCATCTCTAAATCCATCCCTCCGCCACCTTACAGGCTAATTACTACATGAGGACGTAAGGGTTCAGCTGGATCGTGTCCGCGAGCGTTGGCTGCGCGGCCTGGTCGCGTTCCCACCTGAGGTACAGGAACGGATGCGTGTTCTTGGGAAGGTACGCCGCGTACACCGACTCCACCGCCTTCTTCAAGGTGCTCGACTCCACCAGACGGTCTGCGGGAGCAGCAGAGGACAACAGGGACTGAAGACAAGAGGAGCAGCCGACCGTGGACGGGGGACGGTCGCGGGGGCCACCTACGGTTGATGAACAGGACCAGGACGCACTTCTTCATGGAGTAGTTGGCGTTGGAGACGTAGCCCCTCATGGAGAAGGCGAGCCTCTGGTCCTCGCAGCCGACTTCGATCAGCTCCCTGGAAAAGGCCGGCGAGGTCAGCGGAGGGTCATGCCAGGCGGGAAGGTGGAGGGACGGGGCGGGGCCCTACCTGCTGACCGGGTTCCCGAAGACGCTGCGGATGTTGTCCACGACAGTCGCGTTGGGATGCGTCCGCACGTCCGCCGCCGTCTCTCCTTGCTTTAAAGAATCAAGAATCGGTTCATTTATGTGGCGCCGATTAAAAAAAAAATCTATTAAAATCATAAAAACATCATAAACAAATCAGTCTGAAGACATTTCCAATCTAAGGAACCCCAGCAGATTCATCGAGCCGTTGACTTTACAGCAATCCCTCATACTGAGCATGCATGTAGCGACAGTGGGGAGGAAAAACTCCCCTTTAACAGGAAGAAACCTCCAGCAGAACCTGGATCAGTACAAGCAGCCATCTGCCACGACCGACTGGGGGTTTGAAGAGACAGAAAACTAAATTAGAAGCACAGGATACTGAAATAAAAGAGTTTATAGCAGCAGTTGTAGAACGTCACTGGAAGCATTTCAGCCCATGTTCTCCTCCAAGAAGCTGTCGCAGCTAACAGAACCAGACCAGGTGTGGTTACTATGGGGAGAAGAACACTAAGAGAAAACAAAAGGTTAACAAGGTTGAAATAACGGTAACTAAGTAGATTGGACAAAGGAAGAAAGTAGCAGAGAGAGAAGTGGTCAGATTGTCCTCCAGTAGTCTAAGCCTATAGCAGCAGAACTATAGAAAAACTTAAATAACCAGGTAGAGACATGAAGAATGTAGAGCAAAGGAGAACCGTCTGTCTGGGCAGTCTTCTCTATCTCTTCCTCACTATAAGCTTTATTAAACAGGAAGGTTATGAGCCCAGATTTGAAACTAGACAGGGTGTCTGCCCAGGCTTAAGCAATCTTGAAACTGATTTCCCTTTAAAAGCATTTTTATTCATTATTTATTTACCTTTTTGACTGAGAAACTTTTTCCCGAGTTGTGGATGGCGTACCTTTGAACCAGAGCAGACAATTAACATTTAAAAAGAAGAATAATCTGCAGAAATAAAGAGAAACTGAGGTTTAAAGCCCGACCTGCTGACCACCTCCACAATCCTGGCGTACTCGTCCGCCGGACTCTTCAGAGCTTTCCTCCTCGTCGACACGTTATAGAAGAGGTCCTCCGCCTGCAGGGGGGAGACATCAGGTTCAAACCGGCGCGCCGCGTCGTCGGGACGGGGCGGCGGCGCCAAAACTCACGAGGATCTGGGTCCCCTGGTTGCCCGCGCACGGCTTGGGGGGGCCTTTGAGTTTGCCGTCGCCGTAGCTGGCTCTGCGTGAAACCAATGGCTGATCAACACAACGCGTCCAAACATGGCCGTCAGCTTTGTTTTAGAAATAAGACTCTGGAAAGTGTGGCAGGCATTTGTTTTTTTATGCTTCTCTACCAGCTTTACTGATCTAGAGTCTGTGATGGATGTTTTCTGTGGGTTTTTATTCATGCTAACGAACTAAAATACGAATAGAAAATGTAAAATCACTGAATTTGTAGTGGAAGGAGGGAAGGAAGGAAGGATGGAAGGATACAGGAGAAGGACAGAGGATACAGGGGGGAAATGATACCTGTAAGCACATTTGGCGTCCGCCGTCTTGGTCGTTATGGTAACGTGAGCGACATGGCTGATGCTGGCGAGCGCCTGCGGGAAACGAGCAGAGACAAGAGTGTTTGTAGTCGCCCCCGACGGTGGCGAGGACGGCGGCTCGCGGGGTCCGTCACCTCTCCTCTGAAGCCGTAGGTCGAGATCTCCGACAGGTCCTCGAACGTCTGGAGCTTGCTGGTGGTGAACCTCTCGCAGACGATCTCCATGTCTTCTTTCTGGGGGTAAGACACTTGTCACATAGTGCAGGCATATCTGAAAAGTGTGGCAGGCACCCAGACAGGTCAGGGATCAACTGTGCCATCGTTCTCCGTGTGTGTTTTCTCAACAGATGAAATCATTTCAGAAGCAGATCTGGGTAGGGCGGATGCCCAGGGCGACACTGATGCCGGGGGAGGCCCCCCTGCTCCGCTTTTTACCCTGATCCCGGTGCCGTTGTCCTGGATCTGCAGGAGCTTCAGGCCTCCGTCCTTCACGGTCACCTGAATGTTTGTGGCCTTTGCGTCCAAACTGGGAGATTTCCAACACAGAAACGTTACTCAGACCTAATTAAACACGCGGGGGACAAAGCGGCTCATTTAAAGTCTTCCGTGTTAATTTATGCTTTGATGCTTTACCAGTTCTCCATCAGCTCCTTGACCGCGTTGGCCGGACGCTGGATGACTTCACCCGCTGCGATCCTGTTCACCACCGCCTCGTCCAGCCGTCGGATGACCGCCGCCATCTTTGTTTCTCCGCCTTCAAAGGCTGCAAAAAACAACAACAAAAGCGCGTATATGCGGCCGGAGGCGGCTAACTGGTCTGACTTAAGACATGTTTACACTGTCGGACACACACGCGACTCAGCGCGGCCGCTGAAGAAGAGAGAAGAAGAAAACCACCAGAGGTCTTACTCTGAATCAAAACCTTCAGTTTATGCTAAAACGTCAAGCGGCGGTTTATTTAAACTGTAGACGTGTAGCTCCTCTAAATCTCAACGTTTCCTCTGAGCTAACCGTCTTTGCTTGTTTGTTTTTAGCTAATTTGACGCGCTGCTGTCGATCAACGTCAGGCCTCCATCTGGTATGAAGTGATACACCGTCGTAACATAGACGATCTTCGATCGAGCGCGGGCTCAAGCATACAAGTGGGCGGAGTCAAGAAAACTGATAGTCTTCCTCATTGTGTGAGTGTTTTGGGACATTGCTCAAGTGCGCCACTGTGGCTGATATGTGAATTACAGCTTATATTTATTGCAAAGAAAAGTAACTTGAAACTAAACAAAAATAATAAATAGACAACCAGAATAAATGACAAAAAAGTTAAACTTATAACTTAATAAGTAAACAGTTGAAACAAATGTAAGCATAAAAATTCTAGATATACCAAAATGTTTTAATCATCACACAAGCTATTTAAAAACAAAACAGTGTATTATTTTAGGTATGATCACTTTTTAAAATATTGTTGTAAAAAAAACACAAATTATATTAAAGTCATTCAGATCACAGACAAAAAAGGCAGGTTAACCAAACAAAGATCAAACTTCACAAATAGATATATAAAATAATCGGCTAAATACATTATAGTAAAAAGACAGCATAGATATTTGTTATTAAATTAATTAGTTTATAGCCATGCACTTAAAGCCAGTGGCGGAGCTTACATTGCTCTTGTCAAACGAATCAGTTTGAAAGAAATATCCGATTGGTGCAGACGTTTGGATCTGTAGCAACATTGACTCTTTAAAGTATTTCATAGTGCAATGAAATAATCAAATGAATCCTTATATTTGACTAAATGCATGTTAATCTCTAAATAAAGAAATAATCCAATTAAAAGGTTACATGTATGTAACGGGCGAATGGGAGGGAGGTCTGCCGAGTTCATTTTTGAGTCACACATCCCATGTTGGGATTATGTGACGTTGAAGGGTTTTGTTGAAACAGTGAAAACGACGTCATTGGAAAGCGCTGAGGTCATCCGTGAGTAAACGTTCTCCTGGGAGTGTCGCTGTTTCTCAACACAGTGACCAAGGAGAATAATCTGACATCAGTCAGATTAAAGCCGTTTACCACACTCTGGGAGACTTTTTAGCGTATGATGTGGCCACTATTCCATATATGGAATTAAATGGTAACTAAACTGACCTGACCCACTTTTACCGGACAAGTCTCATCCACCCAGCTTCACACGGATCTACGGGTGGCTGAGTGCCTTGCTCCAGGACGCCTCAGTGGAAATCAGCCATGCAATCCGTCCAGGAACGAGTCAAATACAGATATGATGAAACACAAACTAGGAAATATTTCCCATGTGTAATGTTTTGTTTACATGTGCTTACACGTGTTTGCTTTTTCTAACATGCGTTTTCTCTGTGGCTGTAAATTAAATCATACAGGGATTATGCAACCATTCCCCATTGAGACGGTTCTTAATAAAGATGGGTGAGGTGCTGAGCGAGGGGATGTAGACTCAGGGAGCCTCTCTGCATCCTGCGGAGAGTTTTTACTCAAACACCAGAGTTTGACCTGAGGTATTCAACCCTAAAACCAGCAGCACAAGCCCGCTTGGCTCAGATCCCATATTCAGCGCCTGCTTTTTTGAGCTGCTCTCTGAAGTCTTGCCAGCAGGCCTTTTCAGAGCCCCGAAACCAGCCAACCACCATCACACACACACACACACACACACACACACACACGCACACACACACACACACACACACACACACACACACACACACACACACACACACACACACACATACACAGACAGACAGCGGCCGTCAAAAAAAGAGGCTCAGCCTGAAATATCACTATGAGAGTGATATTCCTCTCATAGCTCACAGCTATGAGAGGAAGCTTGTTTGGCACTGGAGAACAAAGGCGAACACGAAACTTCGTCACAATCAGAGATCTTCTGTCAGTCTGACCTGAAAACTACGTCCAGCTAACGTTTTGTTTGGATCTACCGGTACTCTCTGTTTGCATCCAGTTTTTGACAGACAAAACCAACTCACAAGTCACTTCTCGGGAAACTACAGGAGCTTTTCTCCAGTGTTTTAGGGGCTGATTTTTTTTGCACTTAAAACTAATAAAACAACTAAAATAAAAGCTTCTGTTAAAGAAGTTATTTCTAAGATATTTCCTCTTGAAACTGCACAAAAATACTTTTGAAAATTGTTATTGGTTTTTCAGCGTATATTTGATTCTTGTAATTAACGTTGCACAGACATCTACACCTCCAGATGCAGAAAGAGGGCCACCTGCATCAGGAAGGATCCCACCCACCCAGCACACTCACTTTTTGTTCTGCTCCCCTCAGGCAGGAGGGCTGCGGAGCATCAAGTGTAGAACAACCCGTCTCAGAAACAGCTTCATTCCTGAAGCTGTTAGACTCTTGAACTCATCCTGAACAAACCACTGCACGGACTACAATACCAGCACTTTAATACCGTATATTCCTATTTTATTTATTTTACTTACTTTACTTCGATTTTATTTATTTTAATTTTATTTTATTTTTTAACTTATTTTATCTATTTTAATATTAGCTCTTGGGTGGAATAGTACCATGAGTACATAATTTCGTTCCACTTCATGTACCATCATGTATGTTGAATGACAATAAAGAATCCTTGAATCCTTGAATCTCCTTGGCAGTAATTAAGCTAGTTTTTTTATCACTACTACCTTAAACCTAAAGATGCTGGCATTGTTCTCCGTAGATCAAAGATGCGACGGCAGGATATGACGCCTGCTCTTAGATGCACGTCCAACTGAATGCAGGATTATTCTAGCGTGCTCCTCAGGTTGCAACACAAAGGAGCTGGGGATCACAGGAAACAGGAATGTGCAGCTCACTTGCTGGTCTCTGATTTAAAGTTTTTTGACTCCAGGGCTGTAATTATGACATAGCTGTGGTCAGCTTGTTGCTATCCAGTCTGTTTAGATTTGCTCTTGGAGAAGAACTTGAAACTAGCTGCATGAAATGCGTCAACTGACACATATCTGGGGTTGGGCTTGAACTGCCTGTCAGTCTGTCTAGCTCTGTTTTCCTGCAGCTGTCTTATCTCTCGTTGCATTTTTTTTGACTAGTTTAAATTCTCAATCTAATCGCATCTGCCACTCCTGCAGGTGAGTTGAATTTTTAGTACACAAACAAAGACCCGCTCTGTGCATGAAAACCAAACCATCCGTCCTGTCGCTGCAGGCCCTGACAGTCAAACTAGATGCACAACTTGTGCTGAATTGTGCAACTACAATTTGGTAGAACAGCGAGTTCAAAGGAGAATTTTCCTCAACCCAAATGGGAATTCTACACATTCTGTACCGTATCGATCACTCCGCATTATCTGGCACCCCCATTTAAATCGGCCTTTTAGTAAAGCTACAATCACTGGTATCTTGTAGTAATTCTAATTTTAAATCTCCCCCTTTTCATTCCTAGTCTGCTACTTCATAAAAACAGGAAAGATAACAGAACATGATAAAACGCAGAAAGTTCAATTCGAGAGAACAGATCCTAGCCGTCACAATGCTGAATATTAGGATGTCAAAAAGAAAAAGTACAATAAAATAATAAGAAAACAAACAACACGATTGAAAACTGGAAAACATTGAACTATAAATCCAACACAAATGAGGATCACAACACAGGAACATATGTGAGAAAAATAAATTATATGTCCTACTATCACAAACGTATCTGTGTTTGTTTATTCAAACTGGTACTAACTGCATTGCACAGAGATTAAGATTAAGCTAGAACATTCCTGAAGAAATTTATGCCAGTTGTGCATGTTGCTGGAGTCCCAATTTTTCTTATGAGTGAGGTCTAGCAAGAATAACAGGGGGTTTCTATTGCATGTTGACTAACAGTGACTTAGTCCATTCAGTATGTTTTACCCATTATAGCTAAAGTTAGCTTATATGCTATTTTTGGCTACAAAGCTAATGTTATCATGAAGGTTACCATCAGTGTGTTCAGTTACATAAATGTACTTCATGTAGTATGCACACTGTAGTTCATAAACCAACAGTAACTAAAATGCTAATATCAGCTTAAATACTCTCATTACTATGTGAGTATTTACTAGCATTTTGAATTACGCATAATTTCTGTGTTAAGTATGTTAAGTTTAGCCTATCAATCGAAATGATCTTAAATGCTAAAATTAGCTACAATGCTAACATTAGCATGTAGCATGTAGGTTGTCATTAGAATGTTAACTTTAACTAATTGGTGGAGTATTAGGAAATATTAGCTTACATGCTAATGTTAACTATTTTGCTAACGTCAGCATGTATTGTCATTAGCATGGTCACTTATACTAATATACTTAATCTATTAAACACACAGTAGTGTATAAGCAAATATTAGCTAAAATGCTAACAACAGCCTAAATGCTATCATTACTATCTGGGGTCGTACTATGTATTTACTGACACCCAATGTCGGGCATTCATTATGTTCAGCTCATACATCAAAATAAGCTAAAATGCTAATTTTAGCAATTATGCTTACGTCAGCATGTATTGTCATTAGCATGGTCACTTATACTAATATACTTAATCTATTAAACACACAGTAGTGTATGAGAAAATATTAGCTGAAATGCTAACTTTAGCTTACATGCTATTGTCAGCATGTAGGTTGTCATTAGCATGGTCCCTTATACTTGTGTACTTCAGCCCTTCGCAGACAGTACTTTAAAAGAAAATATTAGCTAAAATGCTAACTTTAGCTTTACATGCTATTGTCAGCATGTAGGTTGTCATTAGCATGGTCCCTTATACTTGTGTACTTCAGCCCTTCGCAGACAGTACTTTAAAAGAAAATATTAGCTAAAATGCTAACATTACTATGTGGGGTCTTGCTAGCATGTGGACTGACACCTAATGTCTGCATTCTATTTATCATTGAGTGTTTTTACTAGTATTGAGATTCAAAACAATCAACATAAAAATTCAAATGACTATGAAAGTTGTTTTTTTTTCAAAGATTTGTTGTAGGTGCTGATGGTTGTAGGAACAGATGTTCTGCAGTAGCAGTCTGCATTACTCCAGATATAAGAATGCCTCTGTTGTACAGCAGCTTGATATGGAGTTTCTGTTATGTTCTCCTGAATAATCCTTCTTTGCATAAAAATCCCCTGAGGGCCCGAAACACTCAGCTTGTTAGCTTGTTAGCATACTGATGATTGACGGAAGAGGAAGTTTAAACATGCTCTTTTTCTCTTTTTTGTCCTCTCTGCTTCTACTTCAGGATCACGGCGCCTCGTTTTTAACTCTCTCAGGATCTCCGGATTGGCAGTGAAGTCATTATTTCAGCTTCTGTGAGGCTGATCGGCTCCTCCAGCTGTAAACCAACTTGTTGGTTATAAATTAAATTCAATGTCCAAAAGTGAAAAAAAAAAACAGCAGAAATTCTGTCGGATAGAATATTTACCAAAAAAAGTAGCAGATATGTAGCAAATGGAGGTATTAAAACAGAAATAAATCATAACAGAAGAACAGAATAAAGAATAATAATAATAATAATAAAATTAAAACATTAATTTCTACAGGGTTCTTATACATTCTAGCACATTTTGTTGTAAACTCAACCATTTTCCAGGCCTTAATTGTAATTATATGTTTAATTTTGGGCCCATTTTCAAAGTGAAAAAAGAATTATTTTCTGGTTTTGCCCTGAACAGAAGGACAGACGAGTAAAGAGATCAGGGAATAGTTGGACACTTGTTTAAATGACATGTTGAGGAGAAAACTTAACGGTTTCCTATTGGCCGAAATAGGGAATAAAGTCTTATTAGCAAGGATGCTAACGTTAACAGGCACTTTTCATTAAATTAAGGACTAACACCAAAGCTAAGTTGTTGTCACCAGCAAATTTAGTACGTTTGGATGCTGCTGCTAATGAAAGGAAGGAACTCTGCCGAGCTACCATGATGTTTGTACTGCTGGGTCTCACCTCTCTGTTTATGTCTTGTCCTTTCACCACCAGAGGATTGATGTTCCCTGCTGGAGACCATCAGTCTCTTGTCTCGCTTTACATTTGAATCACAAGGAACAACATTAGACTTTAATTTAAGGTAGCACATTAAATTTATTTTCACTCATGTTAAATTTATGGACCAATCTGTTCTCCAGACAGTCATGATCTCATCTTGCGGCTCCTGCTCTTGGTTTTCCCATCCTGTTCCTCTTCCTGTGACTGTCTTCCTTTTTCCTTCCCTCTCCTCAACAACAGGACAGCACCTTAGGGACGCGTTATAAACAACAGATACACGCAATTCCTGGATTTTAAAAAACGCAGTGAGGAAGCGCTCAGTAGGTCCATTGATTAAACAGAAATAACCACATAAGGAATGGAACGCATCATCAGCACCAAAGCAGAGATTACCAAGATTCACATATCTTTCATATTTTCTTGTTAAAAGAAAGAAAAACAATACTTTTAGATCAATTAATTGGTGGATTTGGGCGTCCAGTGCGAACGAATGAAGTTTACCTGAAGTAAAACCTTATTTCCCATGAGCACCAGCGCCTAGCGTGGTAAAATCCTGATCTCCCGGTCATATGATGATGTTGAAGATAAGAAACATAGGAAAGGGACGTATGCCGTAAAGCAGTCAGCACATTTGTAGTTGTTTTGTGTGGCAGGGTTCCTGCCACCCTCCTCAAAGTTGCTTTGTGCCGAGCGATACGGACCCTATTAGGCCATGACAGAGGCGTCATTCAACAAGCTGTAAGTCGACGTATGATCACAAAAGTCATGAAGGTATTATATGAAGGTTGAAAAGTTACTTGGTGTTGCTTTAAAATAATATTCCGATCTTTATTTTTGGATCTAAACTGACTGGAATGCCATTAATGTTCTAGCAGCGTTCCCATTAAACAACTGGAGCGACACCAGGAAGGCTCACATACCAAACTCCTCTAATCTGATCCAGCGGTGAAAGGCCAAGACCACAGTCACATGGTTCGCTTTACTTAATTCAAGGTTTTACATGGTAGGCCCGAAAAAAATTACGGCTAATGTCTCTGAAATTACAAGAACCGTCATCGTCCATGTGAGATCGAAAAATCTAAAAACAACCAGAGTCTTGCCTTGTGCCTTCACCTCTTGCTATGGTAACCAGGTTTCAGATTCAAAAATCAACACTGCTGTAAAACATCTCAGATTTCTCAGATTTGGATGAATTAGGGATGGTTTAAAACTTTTTTGCACACCACCGTATGCCCCAAATGACGTCGCAACACGAAATAACATTGTTGGCGCTTCAGGAGAAGCCTTGCACAGAACTTTACGGTAATCCGTCAAATAGTTGTTCAGCCTGCATCGGTTTGCCACATTTCGAGCAATTATCAAACATACCTTAAATAAATAAAAAAAACACACACATTGGGTTTGGGCATGCACATCCCCTCCCATTAAATTATACCTGTTTTTGCAAGTCAGACCCCACCTGGTGAGCTGGAAGGATTTTGAGGCGCTTCGCCATATCTCCTTTCAGCGCCATCCAAATCGGTAAAGACTGTTGCAGTAGTCAGCTGTTAAAAATAAAATGAACTTTTGTCAGAGGGCGTCTTTGTGTTGCTGTCAGTTCGTGACGCCAGACACACGTACAGCCGGACAACGTTTAAATCTGAAGCCTTTCAGGCGGCGCGGCCCCACTGTTTAAGATCTGAAGAGTTAATCATGCGGGTAGGTTGGTTTGTTTGCTGCGTAATGAAAAACTAAACGTCCGATAAAGCGGGCTGGGTTCTTTCAGGTCTTTGGGTTTTAATAGGTGGACCTGGTTTAAGGTCCGGCTCGCTCCTTCACCTTTTATTGCGTCTCAAATCGCGTTTTCCTAAACAGCTGTCAGTGACGGAGCCAGAGAGACATTCCTTGAACGCTGGTTTTTACTGATCTACACGGGTTACGAAACCGCAGAGGTGAATGCTACTTTCTGGTATGTTGAGGAGCGACTATTTATGAGCCGGCTGAATGTGAACTCTGATGTTTATGTGTCACACTCTGTTTGCCTTTGGTGTCGCCGGAATCGTAACAATGAGGAATTGTCCTCAAGTCTTTACTTGAGAAGCCCCATTGCTTCATTTCCGTTTTTTCTGCTTCATATTTTAGGAAAGAGAGCAGCAAAAGCATGCGGGCTAAAAATCCCTTTCACAAAAGCAGAAAGTGAAGCAGTGAAGGCAGCCTGGTGAGAAGGGCCTACTTACAGGACATAGGGAGGGACGATTTTTAGAAGAAGAAGCCACAGAATCACGCTGACAGGTGAAGTGTGCCTGGTTCTGCGCTCCTTTGTTCGTTGTTGCTCAACGGCAGTATCGATAGAAAAAGCAGCAAAGCACTCGCTAAGCCCTATTAGAGCTTCCATTGTTTGTTGACAATCTCGTGACAGTTTGTGAAGCAGTTTGAGGTTAACCATCGAGGAGCTTTCTTTGTTATCCCGGTGGTTTTAATGAGCACCTTTGATTGCTTGTCGTGTTTCACGTGTGACCACTTCCTAAGAACTTGCACAACGTCGCAAAGAACGGCTTGTTTTTGAGAGTTCACAATGAACCATAAAATGTGCACTTTCCACTAGACACTGGAAATCTCAGTTAATTATGCTGTCTTACATGCAAATGTTCACTTTTCACTGTTTTTGAACTTTTAAATTAAGAGAACATTTTTAAATCACAGCCAACCCAATGAGTTCTGAAGTCTAAAATTCTCTTTCATGTTTGGAGCTGTTTGGAGTTGGACTTTCTGCTGTAACCTCAAATGTATTTGAGTTTTAAGTCATGAACTGTCACGACTTTTTAATTGAGAGCAGCCCAGACCATCACACTACCACCGCCGTGTCTTACTGTTGGTCGTTCTCTTTCTGAACATATAACTACTAAAATGTGAGCTACAAAAAACTCCAGGGCTGTTGATTCACAAAACAACTTAAGGCAACACTGAAGAGGTTTCAGTTTGGGTCGATTTTGGTGGCGCACCGTGGACAAAGGCGGTGTTTTGGCTGAAGGAAGACTGCATATCCCATCAGGACCAGCGAATAGTGTCGTAAAATCCTGATCTCCTGGTCGCCTTCAGTTGAATTGAAGCACATTTCTGTTTCCAGTTTCTGTTTGAAGGATGAATAGTGATGAGGTGATGAATCTAATTGTGGTGAAACAATGTCAGATGATGATGTTGAAGATAAAAAACGGGGGAAGTGACGTATGCCGTAAAGCAGTCAGCACATTTCTGGTTGTTTTGTGTGGCAGGGTTCCTGCCACCCTCCTCAAAGTTGCTTAGCGATACGGACCCCCTAGGGTCATGACAGAGGCGTTATTCAACGAGCTGTAAGTGGACTTGTAATCACGGAAGTTTCAAGAAGGTTGAAAAGTTACTTTTTGTTGCTTTAAATGTATTCGGTATCCTGTTTTTTTTACTTATAAATACTAATTTAAAGCCAATAAAGTATTCAAATGCCACTGTTAATTTTATGTTCTGGATTTAGTGTGGATTTCTAACAGGTTCTAGAGATAAGATGTGGCCAGCCAGTGAGAAACCACTGATAGCAAGATCTTCACATTTTTAAAGTCGTGTAGGTGATGGAGGGAGGACTGATCCAAGCCCTTAAATAGGAAGCTACAAAGATCTAAGTTAGAATATAAGCAAGGATATTTTTCAGGTCCTTGGAGTACAAGTAGAATAATGAGTGAAATAAACTTGTTTGGACAACTGAACTAATCTGTTTGTACAATTTAAGGGAGTCAAAAGTTACTCCAAGGTTGGGTCAGCTGAATAAAGGCCAAGAGCAACATAAGGATCTCCAGAGTCTGAATATAATGACTTCTTCAGATGGAAGAACATTGAGTTCATCTTGGTCCTGATGACATTGAGACAGTCCAGTAAGCAAAACGTGTGATATTTAATAAAATCTGTAAATGCTTCAGACCCCTCCAAACACACAGAGTACAGTTCGATAGTTCAAACAGAATAACCTAATATGCACAGTGGAAAACGTGCCTGCATTACAAGCTAAAGTCCACGGTGTTTGTATCCTCCACTGTTGGGGGGTTCAACCAATTTGTGACAAGGAAAATACATGGTACACCTGGTTCGGTTGCTTTGACGATGTCAGCCACGTAAAATACTAGAGGTAGAAACATTGTGTACCCCGTAGTATTGTGTCGAACTTATCCAAGCTGTGTTTTCTTTATAATAGTTTAGATATGCCCCATGAAAAAAGATAACAAATAGCTTTCAGCGAGTCACGTTCCTCAACAAAAATCTGCAAGTAGTCAACGGATCTGGTTACTTTTTTTCTGGCTTTTGTAGAAAAGTAAACCTGAAAGCAGTGGAACCGGATATTACACTTGCGAAACACAATGAGAACATGAGACGGACCCGAATAAAGCCCTGAGAAACCCCCTAAGGCGTTCCAAATGTGGCATACAAAGAGAAAACCAAAACAAAACACATGAACATATTTAGGCACATTTGGATCTAAATCAGTCCCCAAAGAAAAACGTAGAAAAAATCCTTCATTTTGTGGATTTTTTCCGGCATTTCTTCCTGTTTTCTGTGATGAAAATGCGGAAAAGTACAAAACAAAATTGGGGATAGTTGTTAGAATAAACATGTTTCTCCCACATCTAGTAAACAGCAAACATGACGTAACATAGCAGCATAGCTGAGCCAGTTATTTAGTCCCGTTATGTTAACTTAGAGTCTTGGACCATTTAAAGTCATCTATAACGTAGTATGAGCTAAATATGAACATTGCTTAGTTCTGAAATCCAGAATCTAAGAACAAAGCCAGTTGTTACTAACTTAAAGCTCCTGTAGTAAGACGCTGGATCAACTTCAGACCATTTGATTTGATTAGTTTATGGGGCAGATCTGCCTCATCCTAGATGGCCGACGCGCTGACGTGCCGCCACTGCTGGGACCAAAATGTTTGTTATGGAGGCGCAACCGTGGTGGGGGGGCAAGAAAGTAATCAATTATTTCAAATTTCTGAGAAAAAATGCGGGATCAGTAAAATCAGGAGAATTTACGTAGTTGCATCTTTTTAGGAATTAGGTTTGGCTCCTCTGTTGTCTCGCTTTTACTCCTTTGACAGGAGTAAAAGCGAGACAACGCTTCGAATAAAGCATGATTTGTTTTCCAAAGATGAATAAGGGATGTTGAAACTGCATCGAACAAACGAAAGATTAAAGCAAACAAGTCCAATCAGACTGTGAGGCCCGGCCCCTCTGAGTCAAGTCTCATAACTCATCTAATGAAAGATATGTGAGGAGGCTTATTATCATGACTCAGCTAATGAAACATATGTGAGGAGGCTTATTATCATGAGTCAGCTGAACAAGACCTGAACCCGGTGATAGTGGTAACATGTCTGGATCAGATAAGGCTGGATCAGAGATCATGCGCCTGGAAAACTCCAACAAACAAACAAAAGCAAAACAAAAACAAAAAACATGACGACAGTGGAGCCCTGCTGGGAGGGGCGTGGCCCTGCTGGGAGGAGGTGGAGCCCTGCTGGGAGGGGCGTGGTCCTGCTGGGAGGAGGTGGAGCCCTGCTGGGAGGGGCGTGGCCCTGCTGGGAGGAGGTGGAGCCCTGCTGGGAGGGGCGTGGCCCTGCGGGGAGGGGGCGGGGCCTGCGCTCAAAGTTTTCCTCAGTGCGTCTCAGACTCGCTGCAGCCTGTTAGGACCCGGCAGGACAGCAGCGTCCTGTGAGCCTGTGAGCCTGTGAGCCTCCCGGCTGGAAACATGGAGCTGAGGGCGAGGACAGCGGGCTGAAGCAGGAGGAACAGCTGAGGTGACTCTGTCCGCTTCCTCTCTCATGAACCGCTATGTGTGCTTATCAGTCCGGATAATATGGCCGACCTGCTTCTCTTTCACGGTTGTTTCTGTAAGAAACACAAAAAAACCGACATAAATCCAGTTTAGGAGAAAGATTCGCTTTTTATCTCAACCTTTTATCCTTTTAAAGCCTGTGAGGAAAGTTTCTATGTCTTCCTGGGACTTCAGTGTTTTTCTGATTCAAACATGGAGTCCAGAGGGAGGAGCCACGCCCAACATCTCCATGCAGACACTTTTACTGGTTTAAATGAATTATATCACTTAGAATGTTTGTTTCTTTTGACTCAAAGTTTATTATTGTTCAAGTGCCAATAGGTGAAGCTTCTACTTATTTAATTTGCATCTCCAATGCTACCTTTAAGAGAGAATGTCTATAAATGATCATTTTTATTATTATTAGTTGCAGAAGTCTTGGATTGTTTGCATCTGTTATTCTTAAACTATTTTCATTCTTGCTTTTATTGCAGGTATTAGTCATTTAAATATTTAACCATCACTTATTGGTAGTTATGCTGATTATTTCATTTTTGTTCAAATAATTATCTATGATGATGGCAACCTATTTCTATTAGTTATTATTATTTTTTTAACTTAATTTGTTTGTCCACTTTATTGTAATCAAAATAATTATTTTAACTGTAATAACAATAAGTTCTTCATCTATTTAAATCATCTTTAGATGGTGCTTATTGTAATTTCTGTATAAACTAAATGACATAACAATAAATAAAATCTCTATTTTGTCCTGTGTTGCATTGTATTGTGTGGTTAATCAATCAATTATAATATAATTAAGTATTATCTTATATTTCTTCTGTTACTGCATCTGTAATGTCTGGCTTGGTATTTTCGTGCTTTTTCCCTGTAATTCTGGCCTAATTTAAAGACCAAACTTTGCTTTTTATGAATGTTTTTTGATATTTTCGAACTGTCGTCTAATCTGGACTGTTGCTCGTCTGTCCCTGAAACTGCAGCATGGCGCACCGCTCCCAGTGCTCCTCTGCTGGGGATAACCCCCTGGACCCCAACTACCTCCCTCCTCACTACCGGGAGGAGTATCGCCTGGCTATTGATGCCCTCGTCGAGGACAGCTTGGAAGGATACTACCAGTGCCTCCAAAATGTGGACATTGTGGACTTTTTGTCCACGGCAGAAGTCGAGTACATCCAGAGCATCGTTCTGCCGCCGAAGCAGAGCATCCTCTCTGAGCAGCAGTTCCTGGACGTCGAGGGAGAAGGCTCCTCGGACACCTACTGGCCGATTCACTCCGACCTGGACGTCCCAGGTCTGGACCTCGGCTGGCCTCAAGTGCATCACTTCATCGAGGCGACAGAGGTCACAACTCTCGTTAACCCCCCCGAGCCGGACATGCCGAGCATCAAGGAGCAAGCACGGCGACTTATACAGAATGCCCAGCAGGTTGACCTCTCTCCCTCTCTCTCATTGCACACAGAAAGCTTCAACACGTTAGATTTTCCTCGTCACAGTTATCCTGATCTCCGCTTCCCTACCCCCAGGTCATTGCCATAGTGATGGACGTGTTCAGTGACGTTGACATATTTGCAGACATCCTCGGCGCCGCCGGAAGGAGAGTTGCCGTCTACATCCTGCTGGACGAGCAAAATGCCGTGCACTTTTTCAACATGGTGGCCAACTGCAGAGTCCATCTGCAGGCCTTTCCAGTGAGTACAGCTCTTGGCACGAAGAATAATAAACGGGTATGCTGTAGGTGTTTAGGTGGTGCGCTGCCTTCAAAGACCTGCTGGAATGAAAATACTTAGGGTGTGGAGCCTCACACTGAGACACAAGCACATGGTTGTTGTTTTTTAGTACTTTAATTTCATGGAAACTCTCAGAATCACCAGCTCGGCTTCCTTGTTGCCGTTTCCACAACAAAACAGAGGGAAAAGCAGAAGTGCTGTGGTTAGGAAAGCTGTTAGTGGGTAGCTTCATTGTGCAAAAATAAAGAAGCCTTATCAAGCCTTTCATTATGATCTAATCCTTGTAGTCTCAACTGAAAAATATGCTTTTTTCATTTGTTATGTAACTGGAATCAATCAGGTTAACTGCGCCTTATTAGCATTGCTAGAGGCATCAGTGCTATTGCTCTACCTCCTAACGTGGAAAACATTCAAACTTGCATGATTCGCTGATTGTGGATTGTGTGATGGGATTTTTGTGTGTCCTGCAGTTTATACAGGTGAGAACGGTGTCAGGAATAACATATCAGTGTCGCTCTGGAAAGTCCTTCAAAGGCCAGATGATGGATCGCTTCCTGTTGACCGACTGCAGAGCTGTGCTGAGTGGAAATTACAGGTCGGCTTCTTTAAATCTAACATACTGCCTTCAGAGGGACTGTAACCTCCACATTTAGGGGCAATTCCGGTAAAGATATGTAAAATAAGTTCTTCTATTGTTGCAACTGTAAATGTCTAAATCCTATAACCATATTAGCCATTTAACTAATGAAGGATCTTTGCAAGAGAACTAATAGATGCTTTCTATTGCTATTCATCGACTTCAAGGCTTTGTACACATCTTTATAAGTGTGGAGGCTTCTGTGTTCTGGATGATAATCCCAGGTAATTCTGTTCTTCCTCTAGCTTCATGTGGTCCTTTGAGAAGCTGCACCGCTGCATGGCGCACCTGTTCCTGGGACAGCTCGTGACCACCTTCGATGAGGAGTTCCGGATCCTGTTCGCTCAGTCCCAGCCTCTGAATGTTGAGAGCATGCGAGCTCAGTTGGAGGATTTAAGGTTTTTACAAAAGAGACAACGTTCCAACGAAAGCTCTTCAGTGTACAGGGAGCCCAAAAGGTTCCTGCCTGTGGACGTTCCTTCTGATGATTGGGGAGGACAGCCGTATGATGAGCAAATAGACGCGAATCGGAGGATTATGACTCTAAATAGGCAGGGGCCCCTGCGCGGCCCTGCTGACATGTACAATAGGTATGGTTCCCAACAGCCACACATGGATCCTGGTTTTGATCAGGGCCCCCCTCGGATGTTGATGACTGATAATCCAGCCTTAAAGGGTCACTCCTATGCGGAAGAAGTTCCAGGCAGATACCAATTTCCATTGATGCCACCACATGCAATGCCAGACTCCGAACCAAGGGGGAAACTTTTTCACAGAGGCCAGCAGCCTTTTCCCGGACAAGGACCAGAAGAAGAATACAGCAGCTACGATAAGTTCTGGAATCAAGGCTATATGGCTGAACCGTACCCTGTACCAGGTTTACAACAAGAGGTGCCACCAGCTGAATTTGACCCTGTTCTTAACTATTTAACATCCACCAGAAATGTAGACTTTGATCAGGGTTCTGATAAATTACAACAGCCAGCGGATTTATCCTTTACTTCCCCTCACCCTAAACGAGGGGGGATAGGGCAGCCATACGTCTGTCAAACGTCTCCTACGCCTTCAAACTCTGCCGACCAGAAGCCTTTTATCAATGACCTTACGGTAAACCGCAAGGATCCCACTGTGAAAAAGAAGCTAAGAAACTGGAGGATCGGCTCATACCTCAGTGCATGTGATAAGCCAGAGGAAGAAGGTCTACCAATGGTGCCAAACCAGCCAGCAGATCCTTTTGAAGAAACGAACCCAATACATCTAGCAGTCCCGGGAGCAGATTTACCGTCTTCCAAAATACAAAATGTTAAAGAGTTCAAGGCTACTCCCATATCTAGAATCAGCCAGATCCCGAGCTATGTCAAAGCAGCAACTCAAGAGAAACCGAAGAAAGCTCTGGATGAGCATGCTCCAGTAGTGGCCGAGTCCAAGAGCACAACGACACCAGCCGAACCCTCCACAGCTGAGGGAAACAAAACTGAGGAGGAAGACCAAAAGAAGCCTAAAAACACACTGCTTCTAAGAGACGACTCTTTCAAGAAGAGATACAATGCAGCAATGCAGAGGACCTCCAGGTTAAGGTCATCTTTGATATTCAGCTCCCTGGAGCAGCAGAACCCGCAGGAAACTGGTACTGCAGATCAAAACAATGAAGAAGGTGACAATGACAAAACCAAGCAGACAAAACTCCCCCTTGTTTCCCACGTTTTGGGACAAAAGAGGTCCATGGCAAGAGAACCTATTGAGTGGAGCCGTTACATAAAATCCACCTCAGAAACGCTGAAACCTGATGATGTAAGCAAAAAAGATGAAGAAAAAGACTCATCAAGTGGGAAAGATGCTCAAGACCCCACAGAAACCCATGAGGCAAAGGAGGCCATAAAATTAAAAGATGTAGATCAAGATAGTGTTTCACCATTGATGCCTCAAGTCAAGCTCCCAGAAGTAGAGTCACATAAAACCGATCAACCGGTACAACCGACCAAACCTCTGCTTTCTTATGTAGATATGAACGATCCAGAGGAGAGGTTCATGTTTTTTAAAGAACTGGCAGCACAACGTAAAGCCGCTAAAGCTGCAGAAGCTCAACAGGAAAAAGAGAAGGCAGAAATAAAAGCCCAACCAGAACCCCAAAACACTGCATTGGGCCCGAAAAAAGAGCCTCTTTCAAAGGAATCTCCTGAAGCTTCAGTGACTACAGATTTAACAAATAATCCTGCTGTAGAGAGGGTGTCCAAAAAGGAATATGAGTCAGCTTTAGGGGCTCCAGAAATGACCAGCAAGGAGGTCTCCAACAACTCCAAAACCTCTAATGAACATAAATCGGAGAAGACTGAGTTAGATAATCAGTCCGTGGCTTCGCTTAATGTGCCTGTAGAAACAGATGAATGTCCAAGTAAACCTTTAAAAGACCAAACTCTGTCGGATCCATTTCATCAATTCAAGCAAACAAAAGCTGAACTTCCTAAAACGGACCAATGGTTACAGCTGAAAAACCCTTTAGTCATAGCTCCACCGTGTGTGGATATGAGCGATCCTGATAATAGGCTAATGTTCTTTAAAGACTTGGCAGCCAAACGGAAAGCTGCAGAAGCTAAAAAAGCAGAAGAGGAAGGCCAGTTAAAACCAAAGGCAGATTTCCACAACGCTTCAGTGTCCCAGCAGGAATTGGTTCCTCCAATGGTTAAACCAGAAAGCGTAACGCCATCTATCACAAGGGATTCCCCAGTAAAAAACACTTTAGTGTCCACAGAGACATTAGACTCGGCTTCTCTCGCTTTAAAGGATGATGAAAGTACCAGGAAGCAGGACGGTGTTGTCAAAGTTGATTCCAGAACCCTCAATATTTCAGAAGAACAACGACCCAAAGTTTCTGTTGAACTGGTGGGAAAAGACTTGGAAAGGCAGTCTACAAAAAATGATGAAACCGACTCGAACAAGTCCCTAGAAAACCGAACTGAATCAGAACCTTATATGGAACAGAATTTGCCCAAGGAAACAAATCCTACTCGCACTGGAATTTCATCTCATGCAAAAAGTGTTGACAAAGTAGAACTCCTTGATTTGGAATGTGTTTCAACCATTCCCAGTTCAGGGAAAGGTTCATCATCTTCTGACTTCCAAAACACTGAAGCGGCTCAAGTTGAAAACATCACCTCCCTTCCACTTTCATTGGAGGCAGAATCTACATTGAAAGTAGACCTATCTGAACCTCCAGTGCAAATCTCTGCCTCTGAGACCCCTACCCTGGACTCAGGTTTGCAGAACCGTCCTGCCGCTTCAGAAGAAACGTCATTGCCTGATTCTGCTCAAAAAGTTTTCAGTTCCACAAATCTTTCTAGCAGGGCGGTTCAAAATGTTGATGAAATCAAAGCTCAGGAAACTGTCAGCTCCTCTCAGCAGGAGTCCTCAGAAGCATCCATTGAACTTTTACAAAACTCTGATTGCAGACAGAACCAAACTCAACTAGATGCTGAACCTGGATCTTCTTTAGTTGAGAACGCCTTGTTGCCTGATGCTGCAAATATAGAGTCTGATGTTTCTTCAGACCAAAAAGCTGCTGATTTGGTGCCAGATGAGTTAAATGTCACCACAGAGACAAGCCCTGAAGAATATCCTGCTGGTACACATTCAGTTGAGGGATTAGAGAAAATGGTCCCTGTATTGGTACAAGAAGAGTTGGCAGAAAAAGAGCATAACACCCTCGGATCACCTGACGATGTTACAGCTGACAGCACATATCCAAGTGTTTGCCCAGATTCAAGTTTGCTTACTAAGTCGTATCCAGAAGACCCTGACCCTACACAAGCGCTGGAAAAGAGAATCTCTTCTGTCATAGCTCCAGTTGCCACACAACCTGAAGATGTACAATCAAACGCAGGTACACTTGAAAATGGAGAGTCTTGTAGTCTCTCACCATTGGAAAAAAACGAACCCCTTCAAGACAATGAAATGCAAACTCCCCTCTCCTCTGACCTTAATTTAACTGACTTGAACTCCTCTTTGGCTGCTGAAACTATATCATTCTCCTCAAAGTCTGACTCAGACCAGTCAGCTTTGGATTCTGAAATTAAAAAAATAGGAACCAGTGTCTCTACATCACCAAACCTCTCGGATACAATATCAGTATTGAGTGAGACTCATTCGAAATCAGAGAAATATCTTGTTCAGCCCACATCTATGTTACTGAGCAGCTCAAGTGAGCGTACCGTGGTAGCCCCAGCTGAGGCTGATTTGCCTTGCAAAACATCCGAAGAAGTCACTCCTGAAAGCCACAAGCCAGAGACGACTCAGGAGAGCAGTAAACAGGAGGCCGAGTTGGTGGAGAAAGACGAGCAAAAACCCAACAATCTAGAGGACAACCATAACAGCAAAAAAGCATCCACCGAGGAAAATACAAGCAGGGAGAAAACAGACCAGTCAAAGCAGAGAAACGAAACGACAGAGGTGATCTCCAAGCAGCCCAAAACTAGCCAGTCCCGCTACCACTCATCAACAGTGAACGTTCTCTCAAGCAGCAACCTCCGAGACGACACAAAGCTGCTGCTGGGGCAGATTTCAGCCCATTCGCAAAGCAGGAACGAAGTTACGAAAGAGTCCGCCGTCACGAAAGAGTCCGCCGTCACAGACGACGAAAAAGGAGACCAGGCCGACAAAAATGCCAAAAATGAAATACAGTTTGGGTACAAGGCGAACAGGGCGCAAACTAAGTCCACTCAGGACCGTGAAAAACTGCTGGAGAAGATTCAGTGCATGAGGAAGGAGAGGAAAGTTTACAGTCGTTTCGAGGTAGGAAAATGTCACCTGTTTTGTTGACGCCTTATGTAACTATCTAATTGCACATGTAGTTATTTCCTACTTTCTTATTGACAGATGGCACCTTAGATGGACGTTGGAATAAAGGGAAAGACATTTGACTCCGCAAGATTCCTCTTGCTTTTGCTGCAAGCAGGCTTTCTACGCGCACAAAACTGAGGGGACCACTGAAGCCTTCACTCACCTTTACAAGTTCAAACTACCAGCAGTACAGCGTGATGCTGAGCTGTGCCAGAAACATGTTCCATGCTCAGTAAAGGACTTGGGTTTTATCATGAGCAAATGGGCTCGACAGACACAATCAAAGCTGTGTTTACTGACTGCATGGGTAAAGTGCAATGTGCTCAGCAGGATTTTTATGTGATGACGCCTGCCTTTTCCTTTTTTACTGCAGCACGAACTCTTCTAACGTCTACTCGTTATGCGATCTTGTAAAAATCTGATGGAAGTGCAGTTTGTAAAACTGGTAAAATTGTACTATAGGTTATTCTGTTAAATATTTTTTGACATTCATTTAATAGAAAATGTGGCAGAGATTTGGAAATTAAGTTTGATGAAACAGGTGTACGTTTATTTGGACCCATGAGCAAAGAACCTGAAATTGAATTGAAGAAGTATTAGCAGATGTTGGATGTGTGGCTCTTTAAATATTGTTGATTACAAAAGTAATTCACACAGAAGGGGGATAATTAGCTGATTTGACGCCAGAAACATTGAAATAAATGTTTGTTTTAGAACTGCTGCTTGTATCAAAAGTCCAATATATACAACCCATCTCCCAAAAAAACTAATTATCATCTAGATTTTCTTTTTAACTCTGTAAATAGGAAACTTTCTTATAAATATGGAAATATTGTAATGGTTTGCCTCTTTCTTAATGATAAGTTTTTCTCAAATACCTCAAGTCCTTCAAAGAAAGCTTGTCATTTTAGATTCGGGTATTTCCTCTGGTGCCATCATGTGGTCAAAATATATAACAACTATTATACCTGTGTATAAAATTAGCCTTTGCATGTAATATTGCATACACAGCATCATTCTAACATCTTGAAAATTTTTTCAATGAAACTGCAACATCATAACCTCCAATTGTCTAATTTGATGCAACACACTCGTACATCATCAGAGCATCATTTTTAAGTGCAAGGAGAAACAATGTATGGTTTTCATGTATTATATCCAGCAGGACGATGTTGAGAGCAAATCTGTTACAGGGTACAAAAGACTAGAGACCTGAGTGAGGCCGGCTTTTAGTAGTTTAGATGTGAGAAAAGGAAAGTTGTAACTGGTCTGTGTTTACGCACCATACAGTGCTCTTCAGGTATGCTGCTTTCCATGGATATACACCACCTGGCCATAAAAAAGTCCCCAAATAGATTTAACTAAGCAAATAGGCACAAGTCTCATATCGGAGAACTACTGGACGATTGACTAGCTTTCAGCTGGCAGGCAAGAAGTTATTTAACCTGAGTTGATGTAATGGGTGCTGTCTCATTTCTTAAACAACCTTTTTAGCAATGCATTGGACACTCCAATTGTGTCCCCACTATCCACCCAGTTTTTACTGGGTGGATAGTGGGGACCAGAACCATCATCTTCCAGGAAGAAATGTGGCAGGACTTCCGAGGATAACCGAGAATTAAAAGGCTTCAGTTTGCTCGGAAACATAAAGATTGGAGCCTTTAGCAGTGGAGAAAGGTCATGTGGTCTGATGAGTCCAGATTTACCCTGTTCAAGAGTGAAGGCCGCATCAGTGAAAGCCAGGGGTGCTGTGTTTAGGTCTGGTGACTCACAAGAGCTCAGGAGGACAAGAAGAGAGCTGACTGCAGGAGTTAAGAGGGCAAAAGCTGCATATGCTCAGAAAATCCAGGGACACTGTTCCTCCCAGTGCTGAGAGAATGCGCGGACCAGCTCCCAGACGTGCTGGCGGACATCTTCAACGCCTCCCTCATCCAGGCAGCTGTCCCCACCTGTATGAAGGCCGCTACCATCATCCCGGTCCCCAAGAGCTCCGCAGTGACAGGTCTGAATGACTATCGGCCAGTAGCCCTCACACCGATAGTCACAAAGTGCCTTGAGAGACTGGTTCAGACCCACATCAAAGCCAACATCAGCGTCACAGTTGATCCACACCAGTAAGCATACAGGAAAAATCAATCCACAGAGGACGCCATTTCCTCCGTGGTCCACACTGCCCTCACCCACCTGGAGCAGAAGGATTCATATGTTCGTATGCTGTTTGTGGACTTCACATCTGCCTTCAACACCATGATTCCTCAGACTCTGATTAATAAACTCTCCTCACTTGAACTGAGCTCTTCCATCTGCAACTGGGTCATCGACTTCCTGACCAACAGGCCGCAGTCTGTGAGGATTCACAACATCTCCTCCCCCACCATCACCCTCAGCACTGGCTCCCCTCAGGGCTGTGTGCTGAGCCCCCTCCTGTTCACGCTGCTCACATATGACTGCTCGCCCATCCATCCAGGCTGTCATATTGTGAAGTCAGGAAGGCAAACCAGCGGCTCTACTTCCTCAGGAGGTTGAGAAGAGCTGGACTCGGGAGCTCAGTTCTCACCTCCTTCTACAGATGTGTGGTGGAGAGCGTCTTGTGCTCCAGCATCAACGTGTGGCATGGAAGCTGCTCTGCTGCAGACAGGAAAGCTCTGCTGTGGGTGGTGAAGGCTGCACAGAGAACTGTGGGAGTCAGCCTCCCCAGCACCACAGACATTTACACCTCCAGATGCAGGAAGAGGGCCACATGAAGGATCCCACACACCCAGCACACTCACTTTTTGTCACGCTCCCCTCAGGCAGGAGGCTGCGGAGCATCAAGTGCAAAACCACCAGACTGAGAAATAGCTTCATTCCTGAAGCTGTGAGACTCTCAAACACAATCAATTACAAATGAAAAACCCTTTCTCATTTAACCGGCACTGTTCACTTTAATATCACACTTTAAAATGTCACTTAATGTGTCACTTGCACTCCGAATTTTCAATGCTGCTATGTCCGAAGTCCCATATTGTAGATTCTGTGTCCATATTGTAGATTCTGTGTAGTCAAATCCTATTTCTCGCATAGTTATTTATATTTTATTATATTATTTAAAATTGCTATCAGGGTGTAAACTGGACCGGGGGATTACAATTTCGTCCCACGTCATGTACCACGTGTGTTGTGATGACAAATAAAAATTCCTTGATTCCTTGATTCTTTGAGGATAAGAGAGGCAGGTGAGGCATCCATCATGCCTGGTGCCTATGGTACAAGCCTGTGGGGACAATATTATGATCTGGGGCTGCTGCAGTTGGTCAGGTTTAGGTTCAACCCCATTGACAATCGTTGGGATGTGCTGGAGAAGGCTTTTTGCAGCGGTCAGAATCTTAGGGGAATATTTACGCAACAACAGATGGAACTTGTGACATTGCAGAAACTTCCTTTAACGATGCCACAGCGCATGCATGCTGTAATCAAAGCTAAATCAAAACTAGATAGATATATAGACTTGTGGGTAATTTGCAGGTTTGGCAGCAGGGGTCGCTGTTGAACTGTGTGTAACATGTAACACTGGAATGTCAAAATACACTGGCTCCTTTGCATCTGTTCACTAAATGTTTTACATTTAAAAAATGGATGTTTCAGAAGAGAAGACTCCAATCTTGCTAAATCTTATAGATTCGATATATATTATGCTTGCATTACTTCTCTTTGTTTAAAAGCATTTTTACTTTATGGAATATTTTACAAATATCTAGTATAGATCATTCCACACCAATCCATATTTGGCCATGGGATTGGTGTCTCAGAAGACCAACTATACTTACCAGGGGCGTGCCGGTGTGATATTGATATAGGTCCGATATCAGCAAAAAAAAAAGATGTCTGTCGTTGTTCCAGTGATCTGTTTTATTGCCACTGCTCCAGCTTGGGGGTGACTGCCCCAAGGGCCCCAATTTCCACAGGTACCACTGTTGTCTTCAGGCTCCAGGTCTTTTCTAGGTCCCCTTTGAGGCCCGGGTATTTCTCTTACTTCCCATGCTACTTTTTTCTGATGTTGCAACCGATTGGTGTTGCTACATCCACCACAATAGCTGTCCTCAGCCGTTTCTCCACCACCACAATGTCCGGTTGGTTCGCCACAACCATCTGGAAGTCCCACAGGATCTTAGCTCGGTTATTCTCTACCACCTTTGGGGGTGTGTCCTACTTTGATCTTGGGACTTCCAGTCCATATTTTGCACAGATGTTTCTCTAAGCTAGGTCTGCCACTTGGTCAATGGCGTTCCATTTATGCTTTCCCTGCCAGCAATTTGCACCCTGCTGCTATGTGCTGGACTGTCTAAGGGGCCTCCTTGCCCAGCCTACACCTTGGGGGGTTGTCTGGTGTGGTAGATCTGAGCCTCTATTTCTGTGGTGTTCAGGGTCTGTTCCTGTGGGGCCAGTTTGAGTGCCTCTCTGCTGTCCTTGAGTCCAGCTCTTTCCAGCCATTTGTAGGATTTCAAAATGTCAGCCACTTCAGTTATTTGTGGGTCGGACATCCAATGTAGGGGCTGTATCTCCACCTTCTGGTGTCACTATTATGACATTTTCTAATTTGAGCGAGGTGCTTTGATTTTGTATCTTTGTCTTTGTTTCCTCTGGCAATCAAAACCAGTCAGCATGTTGACTGAAGGTCTCAGATAGATAGATAGATAGAGTCCTGGCCAAAAGCATTGGCACCCCTGCAATTCTTTCAGATAATACTCAATTTCTTCCAGAAAATGATTGCAATCACAAATGCTTTGGTATTAATATCTTCATTTCTTTTGCTTGCAATAAAAAAACACAAAAGAGAATGAAAAAAAAGTCAAATCAATTATCATTTTACACAAAACTCCAAAAATGGGCTGGAAAAAAGTATTGGCACCCTCAGCCTAATACTAAGCACCACCTTTAGACAAAATAACTGCGAACAACTTCTTCTGATAACCATCAATGAGTTTCTTACAATGTCTTGCTGGAATTTTAGACCATTCTTCTTTGGCAAACTGCTCCAGATCCCTGAGATTTGAAGGCCGCCTTCTCCAAACTGCCATTTTGAGATCTCTCCACTTTAGAAGTCTCCAGTGCTTTCTCTCAGACCATTTTCTAGTGTGATTTGGGTCATTGTCCTGCTGGAAGACCCATGGCCTCTGAGGGAGACCCAGCTTTCTCACACTCGGCCCTACACTATGTTGCTAAATGTGTTGGTAGTCTTCAGACTTCATAATGCCATGCACACGGCCAAGCAGTCCAGTGCCAGAGGCAGCAAAGCAACCCCAAAACATCAGGGAACCTCCGCCATGTTTGACTGTGGGGACCGTGTTCTTTTCTTTGAAGGACTCGTTTTTTTTCCTGTAAACTCTATCTTGATGCCTTTTCCCAAAAAGCTCGAATTTTGTCTCATCTGACCAGAGAACATTCTTCCAAAACGTTTTTGGCTTCTTCAGGTAAGTTTTGGCAAACTCCAGCCTGGCTTTTTTATGTCTCTGGGTCAGAAGTGGGGTCTCCCTGGGTATCCTACCATAGAGTCCCTCTTCATTCAGACGCCGACGGATAGTACGGGTTGACAGTGTTGTAACCTCGGACTGCATGGCAGTTTGAACTTGTTTGGATGTTAGTCGCAGTTCTTTATCCACCATCCTCACAATCTTTCGTTGAAATCTCTCGTCAATTTTTATTTTCCCTCCACATCTAGGGAGGTTAGCCACAGTGCCATGAGCTCTAAACCTCTTGACACTGCGCACGGTAGACACAGAAACATTCAGGTCCAATGCTTCCTCACTATTTTGCTTCTCAAGTCCTCAGACAGTTCTAAGGTCTTCTTTCTTTTATCCATGCTCAATGTGGAACACACAAGGACACAGGACGAAGGTTGAGTCAACTTTAATCCATTTTAACTGGCTGCAAGTGTGATTTAGTTATTGCCACCACCTGTAATGTGCCACAGGTAAGTAACAGGTGCTGTTAATTACACAAAATATAGAAACATCACATGATTAATCAAAAGGTGCCAATACTTTTGTCCTACCCCTTTTTTATGTTTGGTGTGGAACTATATCTAATTTGGCGTTTTGACAATTCTTTTTGTGTTTTTCCATTGAAGACAAATTAAATGAACAAATTAAATGAAAATTGCAATCATTTTCTGGGAGAAATGGATCATTATCTGACAGAATTGCAGGGGTGCCAATACTTTTGGCCAGCACTGTAGATAGATAGATAGATAGATAGATAGATAGATAGATAGATAGATAGATAGATAGATAGATAGATAGATAGATAGAGAGATAGGTGTTTACAGTGTAACTAAAAAGGCTGATTTCCCTGGTTCCTTCTGGTTATCGCATGTGCTTTTAAGGGTTTGATAATAAGCCCAGACTTCAGTTCAGGGACCCCAGCTCCATTGTGGAGACACTAAATTCCGGTCTCTGGGGATTTAGTAACAGAAAAGGGACTTGCTGTTCCTCCTGGTTCTTCTCTTGTGAAACAGATTAGGCTCCTGCTTAATTCACCGTTCCGTCACATGTCCCAGAGGATTTATTATGAAAGTAGATATCTTACGTTTCATAACGAACACAGGGCCTCTTGTCTGAAAATGTCACTCTGCGTCCGCCGCCCGCCAGCGTCTTAATAGGCTTGTACTGAATCACACTAATCTATAAAGACCTGCTCTGCCTGAAATACCCCACATCTGAAGGTAACAGCTGGGCTCGATTAGATTAGTTCTTTGCAGTTTCTAATTTATTTCTGTTCAGTATAAGCTTTAAAAATGACTGCAACCCTAAGAGGAGTGTACCACATCTCAGCGTTCGGCTGGTACACGTATATTGTCAATTATCTGGCAGCGAAGGATGGAGAGGAGTTACCTGCAGGAATCTTTGTCTACGGAGGACCGTGGAAGTACCTCACTTTTTTGAACCTGGTGAGCACATTCAGGAGAAATAACTGTGGTGATTTTTTTTAACAGATTAATTTGAGGGATTACGATTTTTTTTTTTTTTAGTTGTTGCAAATGACGTTCTTCGGACTGGCAGCGGTAAATGATCTCCAACCAGGGAAGAAGGCAGAGACGGCTCTGAGCAAAGGGAAAGACCTTCTCTTCTCCATCTTTGCATTCCCTGTTGGGACGGTGAGAAAATCCTTTGACTAAATTTTACTGGTCAAGTTATAAAACAACTGAATATTAATCGTTATGTGAAAAAAGATAAAATAAAATAAGGCACCATATGGAATATTGAGCTTGTTAATAGTGTTTTGCATTTAAGGTCTAATCTCAGATATTATGTGTGGGGAAAGAAGATTTAATCACATTCAAACAAATAAAATAAAATAAAAATTAAAAGCAAAAAGATTTTTTCTTGAAGTGGAAAAAGTTAAAACCAACATTCCTGTTGTAACAACAGGTAAACCCAAACTTATTCCCATGAGGATAAAAAATTAGGGTGAAAACTGCATCACTTGGAAGCAATAAAAATAAAATTATTTTATTAGGTTGAGTTCAAATTAAACAACTATCGTACCATATTGTCTGCATTGTACAAGCTTCTGCATGACTGGATCATAATTCAGCACCACATTTGTCCTATAGATTTTTACATTAATTTTTGTTTGTTTTTAAAGGTTTGATTTCGAACAAACACAGCTCAGCGTTTATAGTTCTATTAGGGAAGGCAAGGCAGGTTTATTTGTGTAGCACATTTTCGTGTACAAGACAATTCAAAGTGCTTTACATAAGAAAAAAGATCAGAAAATGAAACAATAAAATCAGCTTTGAATTTAAAAGACATAAAATAACAATAAAAAATAATAATAATATTCTCAGTTGCTATATGCACAGTTAAATAAGGCTGTTTTCAGCCTGGATTTAAACATCACCAGAGTTCAAACCTGTCTAACCTCTTCAGGAAGACTGTTCCAGATTTTAGGAGCATAAAACTGGAATGAAGCCTCCCCTTGTTTGGTCCTGACTCTGGGCATCAGCAGGAGGCCCCTACCTGAGGTTCTCAGAGTCCTGGCTGGTTCATATGGCTCTAACATGTCAGATATGTACTTAGAGACTTGTACACAAGCAAGGATGTTTTAAAGTCTATTCTTTGAGTGACAGGAAGCCAGTGCAGAGACTTGAGCACTGGACTAATGTGGTCATATTTCCTGGTTTTGGTCAGAACTCGAGCAGCAGCATTCTGGATGTTCTGAAGCTGTCTTAAGGCCCGTTTAGAAAGCCCAGTGAGCAGGGGGTTACAGTAGTCTAACCTGCTAGAGATAAAAGCATGGATAAGTCTTTCTAGGTCTGGTTTAGAGACTATTCCTCTGATTCTGGCAATGTTTTTAAGATGGTAAAAGGCTGCTGATGTTACTGATACAATGTGGCTGTTGAAGTTCAGGTCAGAATTGAGTATTACCCCAAGATTTTTGACCTGATGTTTAGGTTCCAGAGAGAGTGTCAGACGTTACATTAAGATGCATGCAGAAAACGCAACAAATACAACTGGTTTTATCTGATTATTTGATTTATTTTAAGATTTCAATTAATATAAAAAAAGTGACGGACCCGATTATCTCCTTTCTAGATTAGGTTTGGAGCATCGTACATTTTTCACCTAGCCACATTAGGACCCAGGGGTGCACTTTGGATATTTGTGATCTACAGTATCTAAAGTCCACCTAGACTTGCCTTTTAAAATTTCAGATCTTGACAGATCTTGTTGCATGTTTTGGGTCCTTGTTATGCATCAGGGTCAAATTGTGCTTCATCTATACAGAGGTATCCACATTATACGTGATTTAAGTCACGGTGGATTTCTAAATCATGAGACTTTCGCCTCCCATGGTTCCCAGTTAGTTAAACATTGCTTTTCCAGAGGGCTTTATTTGAAAAAACGTGTAATTCTAGTGTGAATATTATTGCATTGTGCTCTTTGTTTACATCTTTGTCTTTGTTTTCTCCGGCAATCTATAGTCTGGCCATCATGTTTTTTTGTTTTTGTAGAAGGCAAAGTTTTTTCTCTTGAGAGCCTCTCATTAAACGTTACAGGTGTTCAGCCTCTCTGATTCTACAGTCATGCTAAGTACAAGTACAAGAAGGCTGCTTTAGATGATGTGTTATGGTACTGGGATACTTCTTTTAGCATCTAGCAGTCTGCATATAGGATGAACTTGCATGCCAGCCAGACCTGCGCATGTCAGCTGAGATTTTAAATATTAAATTTAAGCTCTATAATCGTTTACCAGACTCTAAACCAGTCAGAATGCTGACTAAAGGCCTCAGAAAGTGGATGGATGGATGGATAGATAGATTTTTCTGAAGTAAATCTGTGATCTATGCCTTTTTTCAGTTTGTGGTTCTGCTCTTCTGGACACTCTTCGCCTTTGACAGAGAATTGGTCTACCCAGCATCCATCGACGCTTTCTTCCCTCCTTGGATAAATCACGCCATGGTATTTATTTTTGCTTTGTTTTTCTCTCTCTCTGTTGTCTCAAACCAAACCTCTGGGCTCATTGTGCCTCTGCTACGTTTTTTTTTGACAGCATACGTTGGTCCTGCCTGTTTTACTGGGAGAGGTGCTGCTGCAGCCTCACACGTACCCGCAGACGAAGCATGCACTGGCGGCGTTGTTAGTCGTGGGTTTGGCCTATTTATCCTGGTAAGCGCCGATTCAGCCGGTGAAGGAAACTGTGAGACCGGTTCGGCTGAATGTGTGAATGAAAGCCACCGCAGTGCAAACAAAAGTTTTATTTTACAATGTTGCGCAGAGATTCCTCCTCTAAAACTCTTTGAAGAACATTGATTCAAAGTTCAAATCCTAAACTTCTTAGATTTAGCTTTTTAGTAATCAATAACTGAGCAAAAAAAAAAAAAAACAGCTTAAATCACTTTAACAAACCTGGAGAAACAATGGGAACTCAACTGTTCAAGATAAGGATTTAACATTAAAAATATCATCTGAACAGAAGAGAAAAAGCTTAATGAGTTCTGTCAGTCACTTTCATTTATAAGGGAGCAAGTAAATAAAGAAATGGTTTCTGACAAGCTCAGGATTCTTTAGCTTTTGGTGCCAAAAGGGATGTTAAGGGCATGGGAAAAAACAAAGTATCAAAATAAAGATCAAAAATAAAACTAAACACTAGAAAAGGTAACTGGAGGCAAACTAGAAAATACTGGAGAAAACCACTAAAGCTAGAGATTATGCAAAATACACCCAGTATCACTGGAGTCTAGCGACTGGCACTGTGGACTTGAGATCACCGGGAGTAAACACACACTCAGGCGTCGAGTAGTTGATCCACCACTCCTCTTATACTGATTCACCTCATCAATGCCAACTGGACACACCTGGCAGGTACACTGGAGGTGGAAGGCGCTCCAGCAGAGAGAGAGCACTGGCGTTCCCCTGTGGACAACGTGGAGACAAAGCTGAAAAGACTCACCCTGACAGGATTGCCGGTTTCTCCACCTTGTATTTTGTAAATTTTGTAAAGTAAAATGAGTGACACTGAGCCTAAACCCAGTAAAGATGGATAGAACTGGAGTTTCACACAAAAAAACTAAAGAAAACAATCAAATGTTGTTTATTTAGCAGACGTCTGTTTGGTTTAAAGGATTTAAAACCTTCCAGACATGTTCTAACGTTCGTTCTAAATATAAAGACTGCTTCAAGGAGAGGAGTCATCACAAGGTAGAGCTCAACCAATCAGAGGCCAACGTAGGCGACATGAGCGTTATTTGCACATTCTGTGTTAGTCAGAAAATGAAAGTTGTATGCAAGAGGGAAGTCTCTAATATTAGTATCATTACTGCCTCACGTGCCTCCTTAATTTACCAAACAAGGAGCAAGCAGGTTCTTAAAAGTTTCAGGGATTTTATTTTTTTAAAGGCATGAAAAATTAAACGATAAACCTTCAAAGCAAATCAGGAGATAAAAGAGAAAGAAACTAAAAACACTACCAGGAATCAAATCAGTTGAAATCTCTCATACTGAGCATGCATGTGGTGATACTGGAGAGGAAAAACTCCCCTTCAACAGGAAGAAACCTCCAGCAGAACCAGGCTCAGTACAAGCAGCCATCTGCCACGACCGACTGGAGGTTTGAAGAGACAGAAAACTAACATAGATGCAGAGGAAACTGATAAAAAAAAAGAGAGAGATGGAATATAATGAGTGTGACTGTTGAAGCAAATAGCAGTGGGGTTTATTAAATGACTGAAAAGCTGTGAGGAGGCATGGATCTAGGCAAAATTGGGAAAAAGGATGAGGAAGCGGCTGAAACACAAGCAAAGGCAGGTAAAACTAACATAACAAGCTGCAGTGATTGAACAGAACATGAACAGGTACAAGCATGACTGGGAGCATCAGTTTGAAGTGGTTAGATTAGAGTTTAACCCTGAATGCAAAACAAGATGAAGAGACAGACTAATTTTTAGCTTGTTGAGACAAATCCCAGGCAGCCCGTGCAACACCTTCCAAAGGCCTTCAGTCTGTTGCCTTGCAGTCGCAATATACGTCGTTTGAGCTTCAAGCGATAGCCTACAGGGAGAGAGAGATAACGATAGCACAAGAGGAGGGAGTGGGAGTAAACACTACCATGCAAATCTAACAGTCATCTCATTATAATGAATGTCTCTGGAAAGACACAAACAGGGGAAATGAACAAAGATCTGGTTGAAAACAGCCCAGAATCAAGTTCAGCTCTGATTGAGATGGATAAATAATCGCAATAAGCAGCTTCACTGACTGAAGAACCAGATTTTATTCAAGTACGACCTGAAAGACGTGGCTTTAGAGCCACTCTGTGAATGTTCCGCTAGAGTCCAGAACCAACGTCTCTGGAGAGATCTTAAAATGACATCTCCTGTCTGACGGGATAAAACCTGAGAGGTTCCAATAAGAAGACCAAGAGAAGCTGCTTAAATATAGTCGGGCTAAGTTTATGGCATCACATTGAAAAAGGAATTAGGCCATAATTGCTTCCAAAGATCAACAAACTGTAATGCAAAGGCTGTGAATATTTAGACAAATGATTTAATAGTTTTCGTATTATAGTTTTCAACATTTGCTTGATGGACGTTTGCTTGTATAATTTAGTGGAAGGAATAACCTAAAACTATTTGGATCACACACTATTTGGTGTTGGTAAAAATGAAGCTCAGTGAACAGTTTTCTGTTGCTCTGCATGCCAACTAGGTGAAGTTGTGCTGATGAGCCGTCTGCGATACACTTCAGTTTCATCTGATCTCATCACATCAACTACAATGTTTTCTTTTTCTGTTCGAATAACCGTCTAGTAAACAAAATGTTTTTAAATTTATTACAGACATGACAACATATAATCTCAAAGTGACTTTGTGTTTGAAAGATTAGGCTAAATATCCTGAGTTATTTCAAGTCAGTCATCTTTGATTCCTCTAAAAGCCTCCAAACGGATGATGTCATGACGTTTCAGTTTATAAAAATAGACCTAAATGAGGCTTTTGCCTCCTCACTGGGGCATGTTCATCAGATAATGTCATGCTAACCAAGAATAAGCCTCCATATTGATAATCAGGACCATCCGACAATGTTGATTAAATCAACAACGACGGAAGAATGAACCTCAAAGTCAGAAATTATTGAATCCTGAAATAAAAACCAAGCTTTCATTCAAACATTTTGACCAGATCATGAAAATCTAGATAAAAAACAATAAGAAATCCATCAATTTCTGTCCGTTTGGGGTCGGATGGTACAGATTAGACGAGAGAATCCATCTGTTATCACACAAATAAATAAAGATAAATGTTATTTTACTACTCTAAAGATTGTCTGAATGGTTATTTTTTACTTTTCTCTCACTTGTGGTTTAATTAGAGCATAGATAAATGTAAACGACTGTGATAAAAGACGTTGCCGTGTGCAGTTTAGTGCTATAAATCACTTCTTTATGTAACCCAGGAACCAAAAGTAAAGTAGCTTTATTGAAACTTGGTACGTTTTTCAAAAGCCGCATTATTTCATTGTTTCTTGCGTAATCATGACAAAAACAACAAGATCTGATGATCTTTTTAAGTCCGTGCTGCCAACTGTGTCTCAGAGAGAAAAGGCTTATTTTAAAATAAGTATCTGCAGCACGACCCAAGTCAGCGTCTGTTTGATTTTTAACATAGAAGAAATCAAACTTTAAACAGCCGCAGCAGAAGCGTCCTATGGTCCTCTCTTTTTAATCACATATTTAAACTCTTTGAAAGCTCAGCCTCGGTAAAACAAACAAATCCCTCTTTGTGGATAAACCAGAACCACACAGCTTGATTTTTATCATCATTATTTGTATTATTATTGCCTTTGCAGTAAAGGATTAACAGTGTTGGTACAGATTAGGAGAAACAAACACTGGATATAACCCTCAGACATGCATGTCTCTGTTTTCTCTCCTCCAGGATTGTGTGGGTGTATCTGACGGTGGGGATTTGGGTTTATCCGCTGCTCGGTCACTTCAGCGCCGCCGGCCTGCTCGGCTTCTTCGTCTTCAACATGGCGGTGGTGACCCTGCTCTACCTGCTCGGGGAACGGCTCAACAATCGAGTCTGGCGTGAGACACCTTAGCTTTCCTCCACGGCGTTTAGTCTCACTCTGCGTCAATGTCTCTTTTATATCTCTTCTTCTATTGTTTTGTGGTTTTTCTCTCGTTCCAGGGAGGGACAAAGCAAAGTGACCGAGCATTTCTGTCCTTGTGAGACGGCTCCATGCATCAACCACAATTTTAGTTTCCAGCTTAAAAAAGCACAAAAACGACAAGCTACCGAATGACAAGAGTCCAATAAACCATCCTTCAGACATTACAGCCCAGCTGTGCGTTTTGTTTAACTTGATCCAAGCTTGCAGGAAGAACAAAGTCTGGGTCTGGCTCAGCCTTCGTAAAGCTGCTGACTTGATTGGAGTTCATGGTTTTCCACAGTTTGTGCAGCTTCCTGTAAACCAGAACCGCTCCGGTCTGCAGTGCTGAACAGTGATCCTAACACGGATCCTCAGACACTCTCAGGAACATCTTTGGGTTTTTTTTAGTCCGATTGGCATCTCTTCCATCCCCCCTTCCCCCTCCCAGAGCCGACACCGGGGCCTCCGCCTCCCCTCAGATCTCTGTAGCCTTTCAGGTGGTGCAGGTAGTTTGGATCCGCGTCCACCAGCCCGATTGAAAGGATCTTGGCCAGTAAGTCCACGTCTTCTTCGCTCAGGTCGTTCTGTTAAACACGGCAGCGCATCCAGATGTTGAGAAGGGCATGCGACTGAAGCTCAACCCGAACTTTAAAGTTTTACTCACCATTTTGCCGTTGGAAGACGATTCGGGAATTTGGGACTTTTGAGGCTTTTTTCCCTGTTCGCAGCAACAATCATGTCAGGTAACGTGTTTCACAAACTGGTTTGTTATTTTTTATCACTCAGTAAAGGGTTACTCACCTCTTTCAGTCCTTTTGTAAAGCAAATGACAACAAACAGGAGTCCTGCAACGACCTGAGTAACAGAGAAAGACCCGTCAGTATCATTCCTCTCAGAGAGGCAGGGACATTTGGAAAACAGGCCTTCACTTACTACAACCAGCTGCAACATGGCTGCGTCTCGAGGTTTTGTCTTAGTGTGTGCTGGGTCGACGCGCCGTGTGACCTTTTTAAGCCGACAACATCGGGCCACTGTAAGATGCGGGCGGGGGAAAAAAACTCCCAGGCGGAACCGGCAGAACCGGCCGAGCCTGATGGTCGGGAAAGGCGCCTGATGCTGAGTCTCCACAACAGCAGAGTTTGGGATGTTTGGTTACGTAAGTGTTTACGCACAACGAGGCGCGAGATGGAAAGAAACATTACAGTCGCCTCCACCCTCACAGGAGGCTTCAAAGATTCGTCACTTTCTGGAACCGTCTGTGATTGTGTTTCAAATTTAAGCGTCATGACATGTTTCATTTGGCATCAAACACCTGCGCTGGACATCCTCGAGTTGAGGCTGGGGGGGGGGTCAGACATTTGGTCCAAGCGCCCTAAAGCTGCACTTTCAACACTGCAGGCTTTAAATAATGGATCATTAATTTAAAGGGTGTAAAAGAGGATCACATGTCTTTGGCTCGATTGAAGTAACCTGGCAAACTTTTATAAAATATCATCATAACGTTTGTGATCATACGTCGACTTTCAGCTCGTTGAATGACCCCTCTGTCATGACCCATGGGGGTCCGTATCGCTTTAACCGGCACTAAGAATCTTTGAGGAGGGTCGCAGGAACCCTGCCACACAAAACGACTACAAATGCGCTGACTGCTTTACTGCATACGTCACTTCCCCCCCGTTGCTTGTCTCCAACATCATCATCTGACATTGTTTCACCACAATCAGATTCATCACCTCATCGCTATTCATCCTTCACACAGACACTGGAAACAGAAATGTACGTCAATCCAACTGCAGGCGACCGGGAGATATTATTGATATACTGAAGAAACGTCCCACTAGGCTTGGTCATCGCTTCGTAAATCCTTTCATAACCGTTTGTCTGGCTGCTCGTTTACGTGACGTTTAAAGATAAAACCGAGTTAAATCAACTTACACAGATCCTCTTTTTTATTTAACAGAAACCATGTGGAGCCCTGAGGTAAAAGTGTTTTGTAACGGGGGAAATCTGGTGGAAAAATACACGAAACAAAATGAAATGATGAATGGGTGTTTTGAAGCCGCCTCGGGGAGAACACAGTGACACGGGGTTAGCTGGTCAGGGGAGGTTACGTAACAAGAAAACCTCAGATTTTCCTAAGCACAGCTTTTAAAAAACACTCACTGCACAGTGCATGTTGAGACAGGACAAGCAGGACTAATAAGAAAGGAAAAGCTGCAGAAGAAGACCTGTGATAGGATGTGTCAGAATAGAGACTATTTTAAGTATTAAAACCATAAACGCACAGAAAACAGACTTATTTTGTTCTTAATTTTACTTTGCAATGTATTTTTTCTCAATGTGAAATGCAAAAACATTTTTTCTTGCCTTGCCTGTAAGGCGAATGCAATTTAGTTGTGAACAAAGCGGTCCGTTCTGTCCGTGCAGAACAGAAATCACCGGCTGCAGGTTTATGTCCAGATTAGGGATTAAATGTTCTGTTTTGATCGAGCTCACAGATTGACTGGCTTTATTTATCTTGAGCTATGTTTTTAGTTAAGCAACCATATCCTTAAGCAGTTTAAACTCCTAAGTTTCTTGATTTGCTGCTTTCTCCTACTACCTTCCGGTGATGCTCAGATGAACGACTTGCTGCAGAAGAAGATTTTTGCCCAGGAACACCATGCAAACCGAGATGATCGGTGTGGCTGTGTTTCTCTCCCACGGCTGTGATTTACTTTGTGTACTTTGCGTTTTTCAGCTTGGAAAGTTCCCTGAAAGAGCGCGTCTGGACCTGTTTGTCATTTGATTTGTGCTGAGATTACATTTTTTTGGGGAATTACCATGTAAAAAAAAAACACACCTGAAATGACACAAACCACTTGATTTTTGAGATTTTTAACTTTGAAATATTGTAATCATTGATTACACAAAGAAAAATGTTTGCAGAATTGCTTAAAAAAATCGTTGTATGGCACCAGAATAGATGATTAAAGCAAAATTTCAACTGGTTCCCCTTCTGTCGACGTTCTGCGGCATCACAGCTTTTCTCTGTGACTCGACTGGATTTAGTTTGAAATAGGGGTCAGAGGTCGCATCTGTCCTCCGGGCCTACGAGCTAAATTCAAAGCATGAGCAGAAATCAGGAGAGCTGACACATTTTTCAACCTCAACCTAAAGAAACTAAACGAGAAAGCCTTATTTAACCACCTGCTTGACTGGATCGCCGACATGATTTCATTTTGGTTCACAATCATTTGGTTCTTGCACAATCTGGGTTGCCTCAAAGTGTTAGATTTTTTAAACTGAGCATTTTATGTATTTAATTGAATTATAGTAAAATTAGGCTCAAACTGAAAGGGCTGTGCAATAATAAAAAAATAAAAGCATTTGAACCTGATTTGTATTTTCAAATCTGGGTGTAGCGACAAAATCAGACCTGAACCATCACAGACGCACAGAAAACTTTCCAAACTCAACCGTTCCTCACTTGTAAAACATTTCCAGGATTAAAGGACTGATGTGCCCTAAATAAAATAATAAATCCTGCATTTATCTTCAGGCGAACTGATTACAGCAACAGTGTCCTCCACAAAAGCCCCAAAAAATTAACAAAGAACCAGATTTGTGTTCAAAAATCGTCATCCAGCCGTCTTCTTGATGGCTCCTGGTTTTAACATACTTCTCATAAAGGCAACATTTCTTTACTGCAATTTTAATTGTGTAATGTTAGATTCTAATTTTAAAGTCTTATTTTCATTGGTTTTAGAAAAGCTTCATCATTACCAGAAATAAAGGCATTTAAACTGTCACCTGTGTGCAACTAATCTATATAATGTATTTTACCAAATGATAGAGTTCCTCAAGTAATTAAAATTTTAAATAATGTTCTTGTTTTACTGAACGTGTCTGCATGTTTCAGTCAAATAAAGTTTTATATCAAAGCAAGACGAAGTAAATAAGATAAGATAAGATAAGATAAGATAGACTTTATTGATCCCGGAGGAAATTGTTTTGCCAGGGTTACAGAGTATCAAATAACAATTAACACGACACACTCATCTCACATACAACACAGTACAGTACACAATCAACATATAACAATAACTACACTACTATTTATCCCTCCTGCAGATGGAAGAGGAATTGTACAGTTTGATTGCCACAGGTAAGAAAGACCTCCTGTGGCGTTC
>JAVLVB010000135.1:873028-899133 GCA_032876305.1 Orestias chungarensis | reverse complement strand
GCGCTGGCGACCACAGAGTGGTAGAACATCTGCAGCATGGTCCTGCAGACGTTGAAAGATCTGAGCCTCCTGAGGAAGTACAGTCTGCTCTGACCCTTTTTTGTAGACAGTGTGTGTGTTCTTAGACCAGTCCAGTTTATTGTCTATGTGGACACCGAGGTATTTGTAGTCCTCCACTATGTCCACAGCTGAGCCGTTGATGATGACGGGGTCTGGGCGGTTCCGCTGTTTCCTGAAGTACACCACCAGCTCCTTTGTCTTCCCAAAATACACACATTTCTAATGCAGATTCTGTACTTTTAATGGAGAAACTTTAACAGCCTTCAGCTGACAATAGCTGGTTGTAATTTAATTAGCATTAAAAACGAGCCAGGCCCCCCCGGGACAGATAACAGACTGTGTTTCTCCTTTAGTGATAAGTAATAATCTGGCCCTTGATTTCCTTGTTCCTGCATTCTCTGATGTTTTATCATCAAATATGGATTGGAAAATAATTCAAAGATCAAAAATCGGTTTACTTACAAAGCGCTAATTTGCTACACGTGCCGCCCCAAGGCCCTTTACAAGAAAGTAATTTCATTCAGATCATAAATACATGATAAATAAGTAAATAATTAAATAAAAAACAAACAGCAGATTACATTGAATTCATTTAATAACTGCATAATTTCCCTCCTCAGAGCCACCCGGAACCAGGAAGAACAATTAATTATCAAACCATTCATCGATTTAAGTAACAGAAATTGGGTTAAATCCTAGCATAGAACTGCACATTAAACATTTTGATTAAAAAATCTGTGAGACCTTAAAGGTTTTTACTGCAACACATGTTTAGGTTTTGTTCAAATAACTTTGCAATGGAAGCTGCTATAGGTAAGTATGATACGATGTTTTGCAGCTGGAGGTTTGCCTCATTATATAAGCCACCAGTGTTCAAACTGGTCTGGTTTGATAGAGCAAGCAGTCCCAGTTTGTTGTTCACGTGGACACCTAGAGCTCATTGGTCCTAGTGTCCACCAGAGGGCGCAAGAGAGATCCTCCCAGCTGATCCACGCACGGAGTCTGCGCGTTTTAAATCTGGTCAAAATGACTGAAGCAGGATCAAACAGATAAACTCCAGATCCTTCCAGAAGGCGCTCAGCAGGGAAAATGTTTTTTTAATGTATATAAATGTCTAGATGAACGCTATACTATCTTGTTTTAAAGTTTTATTTAAATGAATGTAACTGTTGAAGCATTTTAAATTCATAGTGTTTATTTTACCATACACCATGATTAAACTAAACATATGTAAATAAAACAATTTCGCTATTAGATTCACATACTTTCTGTTTTTAGGAGTTAACTTTCACAAAAATATTTTGTAACGCGACTTAAAGAAAATATAATTAATTGTGTGCTTACAGGAACTATAATTATAAAAGTGTTTTTTTTTAATTAGTTTTATTTTATCATACAGTGCTGTTTACTACCGCACAGATTACGCATGCGCAGTTCGTCCGTCTAGAACATAATTGACATTCCTTCAATTGAGGACAGTGTTGCCAGATTGGGCGGGAGGGTAAAAATTGCTTTGGGCGGGTGCAGATAATTTGGGCTGGTCTGAAGTCAGATTGGTGGTTTTTGAGTTAACCTATTGAAACCCATTACTGGTTCATAACTAAGCCTCCCTGAGCTTTCTCCATCACTGATAAGCTAACGTTAGTGATGGGTCTGGCAACACCGATGTGTCGGCGCATGTATCAAAGCTCATAGACCAAAACCTGAGTCGGTGCTCTTATTGATTTCAGCAAGTCACGTGACCGATACAGCAACTGTTTCAAGAATGACACTGAAGCACCAAACTGTGTTTATAAGGAAGCGAATCTGTCAACTGGATACATTTGTGAAAATAATTCTTTAAACTGGCCAATTTGATCTTACATCGGAAAATAAGGAAATTGTTTGCATTTCATTCTTTCATCCGGTTATTTTCAGCTTCAAAATTCAGCTGAAATTGACTCTTAGTCGAAAAAGAATAACAGACTAAATTTCAAACCGTTGGAAAAACTTATTTGTTTGAATAAAAATTTGTTAAGAAAAACCTCAGTTTACAAACATCCTCATTTCAAGCACATTCACTTAAATTTTCCCTTTATGGTTCATGTTCACATTATTTATTGACTGTATTTAAGAATATCACATATTTTCAATTTAACTTAAGATATTAAATAATACAATATATAATATACAATAACATACAATGAGTTTAATATTATTGTTTACACTGGTTCATCAAATCAGTCTGTCTACGTAGCCTGTAGGGATTTTTAATGTCCAGCAGGTGTCAGTATTCAGTGACACAGTATCGACACAGTTTTACTGTGTCGAAACGCTTCATGAGGCCTCATCTACCATCACTAGCCAACGTCATCTGCCAGGGCGTTTACAACAAAGATAGTTTTAGCAGCAGGTGGATAAATTTAGCGGGAAGATGCGGAAATGGGGAAAATATAAGGAGAGAACTGGGTCAGAATTGTTCATGGAGAACAACTCTGCGCAGAGTTTGTTGGATTTTAGCGTTTTGACATGTATTAAATTACCTAAAGTGTGTTCATGCTCACACAGTAAATATTACTATATATTAAATGGGCGGGTTTTTGTGTGATGTTGCGTTTTTTAAAAGATGTTTGGGCTGGAAAACCTCGACTCTATCTGGCAACACTGCTTGGGATCGACTGGTTGGGCACTTTTGTTCTTACAGATGGCCGATGACATTACTCTGTGTTTCATTCATTTTTAGCAGATGGGACTCCTTTTATAAGCAATATAGAATAAATAATGATGTAATCATCAGGTTAATGCTGTAGCTATGGTGTATATGAGGGAGCTGTAGCTAAACTGGTTTATCTACTCATCTAAGTGTAAATGTTTTAGTGTGTGCATCATTAACCTTTTCCATGTCTTCCAATATGTTGGAGCTGAATAATTAGTTTATAACCAGCGGTATAAGTTAGCTTCAATGTTAGCCTTCAGCTTCTCCATCTGGATCCTGTGGAGACATTCCAGCACCACCACCTCTGGGCCCATGACACTTGAACTATTGGAGGCTTGGATCTTTAGGTTAAAACCAGAATTTTCCAGAGATGTGTAGAGTAGCAAAACAAAGCCAGTGGTAGCACTACTTCAAGAAGAAATTTGTAGAAATACTACTGATGCACTGACTGATATTAGATCAGGTACATTGGTGCTAATTTTGAATAAAAATGATCATTTTAAAATGATGTCATAAGACAGACACTAAATATACTGTATATATAACTAATAACAAAATATCTAACATGAAACAGAAGAAACATTTTCCAAATAACAACGTTTAGCATAAAACGTAACGATGTACAGGTTTATCGTTTTACTCATTGATCTTTAAATGGTTGAGCAGATAGAAAATAACCCAAACAAAAACCCAAAGGAGAGGCGTCAGGTTAAAGTAAACGCTTGGTTTGATTCGGTGAAGTTACTCACACTGGGTGAAGTATCCAGAAATTTGACTAGAGAAAAAGTGCTGATGTAACGTTGAATAAAATCACAGCAATGAAAGATATTTCAAACATAATTTCCACAGCAACTAGTAGGTGATGATGGTTTTATGTTGTATTTAGATTTCCAAAAAGCATTTTATTCTGTGGTGCATCAATTTATTGTTAAAACGTTGAAACACTTTGGATTTGGAAATGGATCTTGTTATGATTTCCATGCTGAACACCAACATTAACAGCTGTGTGTCCGTCAAAGGGCACATGCCCCACATTCAATGTAGAAAGAGGAATCAGACAAGGCTGTAGTGTCTCGCCTCTCTTATTTATTGTAGTTACAGAATTACTTGCAATAGTAATCAAAAACTCTAATATTAAAGCTTTGGAAATAAATAACCAGGAAATAATAATTTGTCAATTTGCAGATGATACAACCCTCTTCTTAAAAAACAAAGAACAAATTCCTCTAGCTCTAAAAGAAATAGATTTGTTCTCTCAAGCGTCAGGGCTGCAGCTTAATAGAAATAAATGTGAAATTATGAGTATTAGTAAATGTTCTGATTCTTCAATTTCCAATATTCCAGTTAAAACTGAAATTAAGTACTTAGGAATATGGATTACTAAATGTAAAGCTACCAGCGTAAGAAAACATTTACAAGAAAACATCGATAAATGTGGCAAAACCTTGAATGGTACTTTAAGAATGAGATGGCTTCAGTCCTTTTTAAAAAATGGTGATCTTATTTGGTTTGATATAACGTCGTTTGTATTTTAAAAATTTGGTGGTATTGAGTTGCTACTAAAATGGGATTTCGAATTATCTATACTCCCCCTACAACTCTCTAATTCCCATAAACAGGTTTTGTTACAGTGGAAGTTAATTTTCAAGCACAACTTCAGCCCTCATAATGTCCAACTGTGGAACAATACAGCCATTCTATGTGGTAGAAGATCTATATTTATGAATGATTGGTGGAATAAACAAATCTGGTCAATTACTCATTTAATGGATCAAAATGGTGATATCTTAAGTTTGGAGGATTTTAACAGGATTTATGGAACTGATTGTTCACTAACAACTTACAAGAAAGTTTTGCGGAGTATACCTAAAGTCCTTTTTATGTTAGTTAAAAACAGAATATCTAATTTCTCTATTCCAAGACTCCATAAGATTCAAATTGAGCATGTGGACATTAGAGATAATAAATGCCCCAATAGGTTTTTGAATCAATATTCTATACATAATATGTACCCAGGTCGAACGAAACTTACATCTCTCTTACAGCATTTTAACAAATCTATGATAACCAAAATTGGGACAAATTATTTGAAATTCCCAATTCCTCCTAAATATAAAGAATTACAATTTAAAATAATAAATAACATCTATCCTTCAAATGATTACTTAAGATGGAGATTTAAATTCAATGTTGAGAATTGTGGTTTTTGTACAACTCAATTGGAAACTACTCAACATTTGTTTTATGAATGTAAAGAGATACGAAACCTATGGGATCAACTTCGTAACTTTTTGTCTTCTAGATCTACAAATGTGGACTTTAATTCTTTACAAATAATTCAGTTCGGTTTATGTATAAAAAAAAATGTTTTGATGATTATAACCACATATTATATCCATAAATCTCAATCTCTGCTCTCAAAAACAAACTTTCCTCCTTTAACAGATGTCTGAAAAAGATGCAGAACTCAAAAGCAAATAAAATTGTATGATTTACTATTTTTTCCCTTTCTTCTTCTTATTATTATTATTTTATTTTATTTTTCTGTTGTGTAAGTTTTTGTTGTTGTTCTAGCTTCTGTTTTCTACAGGAGTTGTTAATAAGAGTCGTGATCTTATTTTGTCTTTAATGTTCATTATTGACGTCTTGTTTAAAATTGTTATTGTTATTGTTTATTTCAATAAAACAAAACAAGACATTTCTAAGATTACGGAAATGCAGTCACTCTTCCGGTTAAATTGTCAACCCTTCAAAATAAAAGTTTTCTATTTGCCATCAAACCGCTTGTTTAAAAACACAAGTGAGAAAATTTCGTTTTGTATCTCTATTTTAAGAATAATCAGTAAATTCTAAGAGATTTTTAACATCTCTAAGATAAACTAATGTCATTTACTTTTTAAAACCAGACCGGAAATGCTGGTTCTATTTCCGCTTTTCTGAGTCGGTACCTTAATAGAGCGGTACAGCAGTTGTTGACGGATCTTTTTTGGAGTTGTGTGCGGATTTAGTCCCATGTTGCCGACTGTTAGCTTTCCACGGTGATCCCTGAGAGATGTCCTGTGTTTAGACCAAGAAAAGCAGCCGCACCGGGACGCGGGGAGGCGGCGCGTGGAGCTTTCTGGTGAGACTCGCCTGTTTAACGGCTGTAACGGTTAACCGCCCTCAAAGTTGTCTGACCAGCGACTTAAGCTAAGCAAAACAAAGGAAAAGGAAAGAAAACAGACAGAAAACGTAGATTAAATGTTTATTTCTGTGTTAGCGTTGAGTTGTTAAAGTCTTTCTAAAAGCCTAAATTTAGAAGGTTGCATCAGTCATAGCTTACATGCCTAGCTTGTTACCTGTATGCTAACTATGGCCACCTTAGTACTAATGAATAATAATGATACAGATGTGAATACTGGCTTTTGATGTGAGACGTGTTAAAATATGACTATTATATTTATAAGATGTCAGAAATGTCCTGGGATTTGTGAGCCATGTTCGCCAGGAGAAAAGGTAACTGTTAGCTTAGCTAATCGGTTGAAATGTTATCACTAAAAATTGTTTCTAAACAAGTTAGAATATCAGCACAAATGTAATTTAAACTCTGGGTCTATACGGGAAAACTGCTGACTTGACAGTCGTGGCTAAAAAAAGCTTCCTGCTCACACTGTGGCTGTTTCCAAGCATATTAGCAGAAAGTTTAGTGAAAGGAAAAAGTGTGGTAGAGGGGGGAAAAATGAGCACAGTATAAAACCACAAACAAGCATTGCACTCTCTTCCAATGTCAATTATTAAATAAGGGTTGTATACATTTTAAACCTAAACATAACAATGTTAAATAATGTTAGATTAAATGTGACGCACGTTTTTAGCCCTCAGCTGCCACATCTTTGGCAGACCTTAACAAGCGTGTTAGTCCTGGGTAGTCTGTTAGCAGACGCCGTCGTTGTGGCTGCTGCATGGATAAAATGCTGGAATAGACTTGTTTTAAATTGCTTATATCAGAGATGGAGGCTGATTATGGGACTCATGTCTGGTATCACTATTGGATCAGGAAACCTCAATGGTGAGGTTTCTGTTATTAAAGGCTTAATTTGAGGAGTCAATCCCAAAACAACACCAAATACTTTATAGTCAATACTTACAACTATATAAATTTGGGCAGCAACTAACGATTGTTTTCAAAAACGATTAATCTGTCGATTATTTTTCTGATTAATCGGTTTTTATTATTAATTTTAATTATCCTTTACTTTCCCATATAAGCTGTTAACATTAGGAAAAAGGAAAAGACAAGAGAATTGTGTCATTCACTGTAATTAATTAAACTTTGTTTAAAGGAACAAATGAGCTCAACAGTGTAAAATATTTGTTAATTTTTAGGAATGAAATACAAAAATGTGGTAGAATTTCATAATAGAGTTAGTAAGTGGTAGACATTGCTGGGGGTGAGCGTCTTGTTCCACATGTGTTCCTTTATTGTTGCTCCTGCAACTCTAAATGAATATGAACTGAATTCATTAACTGTATTTAGCGCCTTTATTTTCTTATTAGCTTATTTTACCGCGCTGGTTCTTCCTCTCCTGCTTCAACTCAGACATGTTTTGGTCTCAGATGTTCACTTAAAGAAGACTTTCCTACATTTTCCTGCTCCGCCATCTTGCTCAGGGCAAATGTGTTCATGCCGCCTGAGCCATGCACTAGCAAAACAAGGCTAACGATTGGCTGATTTCTTCTTCTACTGCTCCACTGGTAGATCACTGCGTTAGTTAGCTCCTTACTGCCACTTATTGACCACAGATATAGCAGATTTTGTTCAATATAGACGCTTATGGTAAAACTTGATTATGAAGCAACTAATCAACGACTAAATTAGTTGTCAGCTAGTTTTTTTTGCAGATAACTTTCTTAATGTGGACTTGCTATGCACTAATATAACAAAATTATACAGCAATAATATTGTTGTTTGGCCCTTTTACCGATATTTACCAACATTTTACATATTTTCTTACCTTTTCAACATCTCTGTTACAGGCAAAAACCCGTCAAAGGCATCCATGCTTTTTTGTTTTGTTTGTTTTTTTCGTGATGTTTAGCGTTTTGTTGTTTGTCCCGCAGACTTAAGTGCTTCCTGAGGCGAGAGCCGCCATGCTGTGTTGGGGGAACGCTGCGTATGGACAGCTCGGCCTGGGGGGCATCGACGAGGAGATCGTAGTCGTGCCGCGCAGGTGCGAGTTTTTTCACGGCAAGCGTGTGAGCGACATGGGCTGCGGCCGCCGACACACGGCCGTCCTGCTGGACGACGGCACCGTTTACACGTGCGGCTGCAACGACCTAGGGCAGCTGGGACACGAGAAGGCCAGAAAGAAACCAGGTTGGGGACGTCTCTTTTGTTCGCGTTTGGTCCCAGCTTTGGGCGTAACCATCGGCGGCTGCTCACGGAAAGGCTTTTGAACCTTTTCTCGTCTATCAGAGCAGGTCGTAGCGCTGGACGCTCAGATCATCGTGGCGCTGTCCTGCGGAGAGTCCCACACGCTCGCCTTAAACGACAAAGGCCAGGTGTTCTCATGGGGACTCGGTTCAGACGGACAGCTCGGTCTAAACAACTTTGAGGAATGTATTCGAGTCCCGAGGTAGAAGCAGTAACTCTGTTTGTTGTGTTTATGATCCATTGAGAACTTTTTTATCGTTTTGTCAAGTATTTCTTTGGGATTTTGTACCAGAAACAAAAACAAATTCATGTATATTTTAGGGCTGCAACTGACAATTATTTTCATAATAGATAAATCTGTTTTATTATTATTCCAATAATTGATTTTTATTATTAATTTTACTTTGCATTTACTTTCCCTTATGAGCTACTAACAACGAATTTTCATTATGAAAAAGGAAAACACAAGAGAATTGTGGCGTTCACTGCATTTTATTTAACTTTGTTTAAAGGAACAAATGAGCTCAACAAAAATATTTTTAGGCATTAAATACAAAAATGAGGTTTAAAACTTATTGAGTGTTCAGCATATTAACAATAATCTCAGCCCTTATTATTCTCTACATTTAAATTCCTATTGAATTTGATCTTTATTGTGAAGGTTCCGACTTAGTTGGACATTATTGTTCCTAATAATCTGAACTTGTGTCTCTACCAGCATGTTTAGAACAGAGTTAGTAAGTGGTAGACATTGCTGGGGGTGAGCGTCTTGTTCCACATGTGTTCCTTTATTGTTGCTCCTGCAACTCTAAATGAATATGAACTGAATTCATTAACAGTATTTAGCGCGTTTATTTTCTTATTAGCATATTTTACCGCGCTGGTTCTTCCTCTCCTGCTTCAACTCAGACATGTTTTCCTCTCAGATGTTCACTTAAAGAAGACTTTCCTACATTTTCCTGCTCCGCCATCTTGCTCAGGGCAAATGTGTTTGAGCCATGCACTAGCAAAACAATGCTAACGATTGGCTGATTTCTTCTTCTACTTCTCCACTGGTAGATCACAGCGTTAGGTAGCTCATTACTGCTACTTATTGACCATAGATATAGCAGAATATGTTAAAAATAGACGCTTACGGTAAGATCCAGGGATATCAAATCTCTCAAAAGTTTTGTAGTTAGTTAATGAGGCCCATATGTGGGAAGTTTGATATTAACATTATTATAAATGGAGCTGCTCTGTAAAGTCCTTAACCAACATAAGAAATACCAAAGCCATGAAAACATGTACTAAGTAATATACTTCTGAATATGACTCTGTTGTTAAGTTTGTTATTTATTAACAACAATAAAACCATGTTTGTTTTTTCATTTAATTGAGTTTCTTTTGCTTTGACAGCAGTGAAAGTTAGTGGGTTTGGCAAAATGAGTTGGATAATTTGCATTGACTTTGGTTTTGTTGAAATAAGTAAGAAAGAGTTAATTTCCTTTAACACTTTGACTCTGTACAACAAAAGGAGGAAAACTCCAGTCGCTATTATTGATCTTCTCAGAGCGACTTCAACTCATTCGACGTTCGTGGGAGTTTACTGTGTACCAAAAACATGAATGTTCACCTCAGCTGACAGGCTGCACATAGACTCTATGTTGAAACATGGTGGTGGCAGCATTATGCTATGAGGAACCATATGAAGATAGGTGGAGAGAAATCCAGAATAATACAGAAAAAAAAACAGACTTCGGTGAAGTTCATCATCCAGCAGGAAACTATGACTACTGAGGAAATGCTGTGAGATCAAAAATGATATTTTCGTCTAGTCTAACTAACTCTGAACTGTTCTGTAAAAAATAATGAACAAAGTTGAGTGTGCGTGTAAGACGTGAAATAATTTCCGTTTAGTCATTAACGTTGAGGATTGTGATCCGTGTTTTTTGTTATTTCAACCTTATAGGAACATCAAGAGTCTCTCGGACGTTCAGGTCGCCCAGGTCGCCTGTGGATATTGGCACTCCCTCGCTCTCGCCAGAGGTAAGAACCCCTCGTCTTCTTCTGCTCGGCTGTATCCGTCTGTTTCGTTTATTTTTTTTCGGCGTCGGCCCGTAACGACGTGTGTTTTGTTTGCTAGGCGGCCAGATCTTCTCCTGGGGCCAGAACCCCTACGGTCAGCTGGGGCTGGGGGTGGCCAGACAGAGCGTCTCCTCACCTCAGACTGTCCAGTCCCTGCTGGCCATCCCCTTCGGCCAGATTTCAGCGGGCGGCGCTCACAGCTTCGCCCTCACTCTCTCCGGAGCCGTGTTCGGCTGGGGCCGCAACAAGTTCGGCCAGCTGGGCGTCAACGACACAAACGGTGAGGGGCGGGGCTTAAACCCCAGTGAGCATTCAGGACATCTCCCTCCAGTCTAACGCTCAGGCTGTCTCCAACAGATCGGTGTTTCCCGACTCTCTTGAAGTCGCTCAGATCCCAGGGAGTGATTTACGTCTCCTGTGGAGAGGATCACACAGCTGTGCTCACAAAGGTGCGACAGATCCTCCCTGCTGGGTTTATGGGAAACAACGCTGACTAATGATTATCTTCATAATCCATTATCTGTCGAATAATCGCTTTTTATTAATTTATTTAGCCTTTACTTTCCCATATAAGCTAATAACAACGAATTTCCTTAAGAAAACGGAAAACGCAAGAGAATTGTGTCGTTCACTGTAATCATTTAACTTTGTTTAAATGAACAAACAAGCTCAACAGTGTAAAATATTTGTTCATTATTAGGTATAAAATACAAAAATGAGGTAAATTTCCATACAACCAACAGAGTTTACAGCATATGAACAATAATCTCAGCCCTTATTATTCTCTACATTTAAATTCCTATCCTATTTGATCTTTATTGTGAAGGTTCAGCAGGAGGCTGATTTAGTTGGACATTATTGTTACCAATAATCTGAATTTGTGCTTAGCTCATTACTGCCACCTATTGAACGCAGATATAACAGATTGTGTTAAAAATAGACGCTTACGGTATAACGTGATTATAAAGCAACTAATCAAAAAATAAATTAGTTGTCAACTATTTTAATAATTCATTTTATTCATTAAATCGATTGTTTTTTTCGGCTCTACTCGGTAGCATTCGGGGACGGGATACAACTCTGGTTTTGTCCCTTCTTCTTTCAGCCTCCGAATTCTTTGTTTTATTAGACATTTTTGCAATAAACCAACACAAAGCAATGCCCCACATCTCAGATTGAATGGAAAATATCTTCGAACTTAGATATTTAATCCATTTCCGGACCTTGACTAGGCCATTCTAACACATGAAAATGCCTTTAACCATCCATGAACATCATTGCTAAAGTCTTTTCAAATCCATATTTTCTTTACTTGCACTTCAAACATTTTGCACGACTTTGTGTTTTATGTCTAAAACTTGGAAGCCATGTTGGCTTATACAAAAAGAAGCTCCTGGGTTCAAATCCCATTCTGACCCCTTTCTTTATGAGGTTTGCATGTTTCTCCGTGTGCATGTGTGGGTTCCCTTCTGGGTGCTCCAGCTTCCTCCAGGATGTTTTTGGTCAAATACTCTCTTTAAATTGCCTTTTAGGTGATGAACTTTGACTTATTACTCTAAGATTGGATTGAATTCAGAATTTATCTGAAATTACTAATAATTTCGTTTTTTTCATAGTTATCAACACCAAGCAGTATTTGTTTTGCAAATCTCTGCATTTTTACTTGGGAATCACACAAAACTGAGTTAATTAATGTTCGTAATTCAGCATCTAAACAATTTTCACCTACATTTAGTTCAAATCTTTGGTTTATCAAAGAGAATAGTTTTTACACTAGTATTTTATTCATGTGTTGGAATATAATTAGCTTATTTACATCAGTTTAATCCTCTTCTTTTTCACTTTAACAGGGTAAATTGCTTCTTAAGTTGAACGTTTAACAAGGCTGCCATATTTTATTTATTTTTTTAATGTCACGGGTCAAAGTCATAGAAAACGTATTTGGTGGTTTAGTGTTACAATCACTCGTGTTTTTAACCTTTTTCAGCCTCTTTTTTTGTTTCCAGGAAGGAGGCGTGTTTACTTTCGGCGCGGGAGGATACGGACAGCTTGGCCATAACTCCACCAACCATGAAATCAACCCCAGGAAGGTGTTTGAGCTCATGGGAAACGCGGTCACGCAGATTGCATGTGGAAGGTAAAAAGCGTTTGGATGAACCCGACTGAGGGAAAGAGAAGTTTGCATCGTTTTATGATGAACTCCCGTTTCAGGCAGCACACGCTGGCTTTCACGCCAGCCTGTGGGAAGATGGATTCGTTTGGCCTCGGCGGCAACGGGCAGCTCGGCACTCGCTCCACCTACAACAGAAAGAGCCCAGCCCCCGTCAAGGGGCCCTGGGCAGCTTCCTGCGCTGCAGAGGAGAAATGTGAGAGACTGCGACTTATAACCAGCAGATTTCTACGGATCCCCTCTGGTGACATGGGTAAAAAATATATTTATATTACGTGGCCACGACTTAATAATGCGTGGTAACGAGATCCTATTCTGTGACGACTTTTTTAACACGGCGGTAAAGTTAGCAGAGCTCCGTAGAGTTAGCGGTTTCTCCCTCCTAGGAAACACGTTTGTTGATTTAGGGACCGTCAATAACGTTCAGAACCTCACAGAATTAACAGCTTTTCTTTTTATGGCACACAATTTCAAAACACTACAACACAATTATTTTACAGGATGAAACTGATGAGAAAAGCGTGTTTTTATCCATTTTAATTTTATTTTCTATTAATTTTTACGGTAAATATATGGCATATTTCTTCAATTGGTCCCAGGTCATAGGTTACATTTGGATTAAAACAAGTGTGCCCCATCTGTGCCATCTAAAAGAACAAATTAAGACTAATTTTTATTAAGTGGGTCACATGACGGGCAGCTATTGAAGAAATATGCCAAATATTTAAAGTAACAATGAATGAAAAATATATAATGTCTTACAACAAGTGTACCTCATCTGTGCCTTTATATTAGGATGATATAAGACTGATTTAGAGTGAGAAGGCAGCTATTGGAAAAAGGCAAATTTTCTACACGAGAAATGGATTAAAAATAGAAAAAGGGGATAAAATATAATAAAAACAAGTGTCCCTCATCTGTGCTGTCTACAAGATGAATTTAGGATTCATTTTTTATGAAGTGGGTCACATGACCTGGAAGCAGTAAAAATAGAAAAATGGGTTAAACGTGTGTTTCATCCTGTAGAATAATCCCACAGTATTGTTTTGTCATTTTGTGCCATAACAAGAAAAATATTCATTCTTGTTTCTCAAGATTGTTCGGTTCTGAACTTTATTGACGGTCCCTAAATCCACAACCGTGTTTCCTAAGGAGAAACCGCTAACTCTACGGAGCTCTGCTAACTTTACTGCTGTGTTAAACTAATTCGTGACCACGTAATATTTTTTTTTACCAGAGGGGTTCCGTAGATTTCTGTTTTTCTGTACCGCTTTTTAAAAATGATGCTAATCTCAAGCGTATGAGATGTGAATCCAGCGTAACATGAATAGTAAATCCACATGGTTTAAAATCCGATTTACTAAACTGAACTTTTTTTATGTCCAGACTCGGACCAGAGCTGTGTTGTCAAAAGGATTTATGCTGGAGGAGATCAGAGCTTTGCCCATTATTGCACCACCAACGTAAGTATGCTGATAAGCAGCCTGCAAATTAACATGTTTTTTGTAATAAAAGTTTTTTTTTGTGTTAAATTTTCTAGAATAGCAAGAATTTTTGGTTTAATTTCTGTTACCTCTCGTACTAACACATTTTAGGTAGTATATATTTATTTAAAAAAAACATTTTTTTTGCAGCTCCGCTTATTTGAAAATAAAAAGGTTCCTGATTCCTGAGTGATGAAGGGATCCTTGCTTCTGCAGCAATGTACCTACAAAAGTGAAATATTTACTCTTATTGGTACAGGAGGTAATTAAAGTATCCGAGTACAGAACAGATTTGAATCTGTGCTCATGATTGGGTTTAGTTTGATTGCTTTAAGGTATAAAACGAACCTTGTTTTTTCAGTAAAATGACAACTGGTCTAATTTGACTTTTCTGTATCTTCTCACCCTACAACTGCAAACTAAATTTTTATTTTTATTCCATTTAAAATGACCTAATTTATCTTAAAACTAAAATGAAATGTTAGCCGAGAACTTGTATGATCGTTGTCTTCAAAGAGTTGTTGTAGATTTCAATGGATGTGGGCAGGAAGGATCTCCAGTAGCAGTCAGTATCACAGTCTAGGTTATGTCTCTGATTTGAGACTACAAGTGATGACTTCTAATGATATGCTAACATTTTAAAATCCTGTCAGTGGGAGATGATACTACTCAGTAACATGATGAAACCATCAGTTCTTTGTAAACTCTGCTAATCCACCTCATTTCCTTTTGGCGTGGGAATCGGGGACATGGTCCTTGTTTATGGAGATTGATGAATGCATGAATATTTTCTTCTCCTGCTCTTTAGCAGCATTAAGTTATTTTTGGTTCTAAAAACTGTTGTTTGGCTTCCCCTTTAACTTCTGCTACAAAGTCTGATGTATTTCTTTACCTTTGATTGGTTGCAGGAGCCTCAGGAGATGGACTATGTGAGAATACAGGATCCCCAGAGAAAGCTTTGCACCCTGAGTGAATATCTTGTAGAGAAATGGCTGAGCCATTCGCCAGGAAGACTCCCGGCGGACATCTCCAAGTAAAAGCCTCTCCTCAGATCGCTAACTTAAACCTCCACAGCTCTAATCGAACGCGTCTGTCCGGTCGTTGCAGTGAGATCGACCTGGTGTTCTCCTCTGCGAGCTGCCTCAACGGGTCTTTTCTGTCGACGAGGTGATTTCAAACAGAACTTTCACCAGCTTGATGCTTTTGGATGTTGACCTTTTTCTTGGTGCTCAGTCATCCAGGTCACTTCGGTACCAGCAGTAAGTGTTCGGGGGTGGATATGAACACGGCGCGCCTGCTTCTGCACAGACTGAACCAGCAGGACCACCCGAAGATTTCCCAGCAGGTGACTGATCACGCTTGACTAAACTCTCTGCTCTGTAACTCCAAAATGTTCCCGACAGAGTTCAGCGTTCTGTTCAGCTCTGGTTTTTGCATAACAGTTTGTGATTTTTTTCCCAAAATTTACATGACGAGCAAGAAATGATGCGATGATCAGCTTCAAAAATGATTTACTCTGAACAGCAGAGCATGTTAAACTGAAGCAATATTAACCTAACGATGTTTTTGGTTTTAATAAGCTCCTCCCAGGTAATGATTGATTTGTTTTCAATTGAAAATCATATTTCTAATCGAATCGTGGCCTCAAATTGAATTGTAAGATGGAAACAAAAACCGGAAGGACTGTCCCTGAGCTTTCCTGTTTGGGAACATTTCGGTTTCTTATGCAGCTACAGCAGAGAAGGAAATATGGACCAAACCAGAACTTTAAAAGTCTGCATCTGAACTGATCCCTCACCTGAAACGACGTCAGGCTGGATGAAAAACAAAAATATTAAAGATGCTCAATTTAAAAATCAGATGAAGTCCAAATCTGGCTGACTGCACCGTCCCACCAGCACAAACTACGTACGACTTTTAAAATACAAGAGGCTCGTTGATTTGGATGCAGCTGTGTGGAAATCAAAACACATCCAAGGGAATCTAAATGGGTTTTATTCTTAAATCAGCCCCCCCCCCAGAGAAACGTGGGCAAAAATCCTTCATTATGCGGTTAATTATGCTGCATTTCATCCTGTTTTCTGCAATGAGAGTCCGAAAATATGGGGAAAAGTGTGAAAGTCGTGGGAATTGTTTCCAAATGTAGGAGAATAAACTTCTCCCACATATAGTAATCAGCAATAATGACAAAACATACTGAGCCAGTTATTTAGTCCCGTTATGCTAACTTAGTTTTGGACCATTTAAGGTCATCTATAACGTAGTATGAGCAAAATATGAACATTACTTAGTTCTGAAATCCAGAATCTGTCTAAGAACAAAGCCAGTTGTTACTAAACTTAAAGCTCCTGTAGTAAGACGCTGGATCAACTTCAGTCCATTTGCTTTACTTGCTTACTAGTTACACTACGCTTCAAGCTACGGTTAGCATGCTAACTCTTAACGCTAGATTAGTGTTAGCATGCCATCTTTAACATTTTAGGCTAGTGTTAGCATGTCGCTGCCGGGACCAAAACGTGTGTTTGCTGTTATGATGGCGCACGGAGGTGATGACGTCACTACGAGACGTGCTGGACCGTTTACTTTTGGCTGGGGGGGCAGTGTCAGTCAAAGTAAGAAAATAATCAATTATTTCAGATTGCTGAGAAAAAAATCAGTAAAATTTGGCAAATTTAAATAATTCTGTGATTTCTGTGCTTCGATGCTATTTATGCTGTGAGTATGCGGCTTTTTAAGAAATATGCACCCCACCCTCCATATTGAGCCTTCTTTCCTTGATTTTGCGTGATTTTCTGCGAGCGAATCGCGACTTTCTGGAGGGACTCCTTCATATGGCTTCAGTCTTATTTTCTTGTTGTAAATGAACTGTTGTAAACACACCGAATTGTGATGTTTTTGCGTCGTTGCACCCCTTTAATAAACTGTTTATTGTTGTTTAAAGTTTATAATTGAGGCGCAGAGATGTTGATGTCACAAAGGTCGGGTCAGGATACTCAAGCTCATCCTCAATGTTTACAAAACAAGCGTACATGTCGGACGGATCGACTGTGACTCCCGTCCTCCCCGTCTCTCTGCCTCAGGTCGCTGCCAGTCTGGAGAAAGAGTTGATTCCCAGACTCACCAACTCACCTCCGGACATCGAAGCTCTGAGACTCTACCTCACGCTGCCAGAGTGTCCTCTCTTCAGCGACCGCAGCAATTACATCACCATCACCATCCCGTTTGCTAAATGTGTCATCAGTCTGAAAGAGGCTCCACTGAAAGTGTTAGGTAGGTTTTGTTTAGTAGTTTTTAAGCCTACTGCAGCTGTTCTGGTGACGAGTCCAAGTCACGTTTGTCTCAAAACTGCCTCAGGAAACTGGTGGTCCACGTTTGAGCCGCTGTTCTTCCAGCGGCTGGTCGACCTGTACAAGGACGTGGTGGTTTATCTGCTGCAGATGCACAAAATGGGCATTCCTCTGGCCGAGGAGGGGATCTTCACCTGCTTCGTAGACGTCTCACTCCGGCTCCTGGAGATCCTGCACAAGGTGGGGAAGGGGTGACGGAAATACAAAAGGTCTTTTTAGGAATCGATTCACCAGCAGCTTTGGCTCGTCCCTGTAGGTGAACGAGAGAGCGGGAAGCATCATTCAGTACGACAAGTTCTACATCCACGAGCTGGAGGACCTGATAGACATCAGGAACGACTACGTCACGTGGATTCAGAGGCAGATGTACCCTATGGTGAGTCTCACCGGAGCCGGCGGCCACAAAACTAAACTTAAAACTGTATAAACTACAGCTGCAACTAACGATTATTTTCATAACCGATTAATCTTTTGATTGTTTTTACGATTAATCACAAGAGAATTGTGCCGTCCACTGCAATTTATTTAACTTTAATTTAAAGGAACAAACGAGCTCAACAATGTAAAATACTATAAAATACAAAAATTAGGTAAATTCCTTACAAAGTTTACAGCATATTAACAAAAATATTTGTTTTTGTCTCAGATGTTCACTTAAAGAAGACTTTCATACGTTTTCCTGCTCCGCCACCTTGCTCAGGGCCATGAGCCATGTGCTAGCAAAACAAAGCTAGCGATTGGCTGATTTCTTCTTCTACTGCTCCACCGTTAGATCACAACGTTAGGTAGCTGCCACCTATTGACCACAGATATAACAGATTGTGTTAAAAATAGACGCTTACGGTAAAACAAGATTATAAAGCAGCTAATCGACAACTAAAGTACTTGTCAACTATTTTAATGATTGATTAGTTGTTTTTTCAAGCTCTACTATAACCACAAACTTCAAATATTTACTCACATTTTTTATCATTAGTTTGACTGAACCATACATGCACTCAAATTTGATCCCAGTTATGAAACCGTGCATTAAGTTCAATTCATTATTTAAATTAAACGAAACTAAATCGTTACCAATGTAATAAAATCAAGCTGCCATAACAAACACACGTTTTGGTCCCAGTAGCGGCGGCACGTCAGCGCGTCGGCCATATTGGATGAGACAGATCTTACATCTTACTACAGGGAGCTTTAAGTTGGTTACAACTGGCTTTGTTCTTAGACAGATTTTGGATTTCAGAACTAAGCAATGTTCATATTTAGCTCATACTACGTTATAGATGACCTTAAATGGTCCAAGACGCTAAGTTAGCATAACGGGACTAAATAACTGGCGTAGCTATGTTGCTATGTTATTTCATGTTGGCTGTTTACTAAATGTGGGAGAAGCTTGTTTTTTCCCTTACAATTGTAAACAACAATTCACAAGTTTTTCACACATTTTTCCGCCTTTTGAGATACCACAATCATCAGTCACAAGTTAAAAACTAAATTAATGACTGAGGGCATGAAGTTACAGTTTGTGGCTAAAACAGTTTGTATCGAGGGTCCATGCAGGCCAAACTGTTTCCTGAACTGGCTCCAGATCTTTAATGTAGCCCTGACTATGGGGTTGTCCTCTACCAGGGAGAGGGGAAGGGGGAGCTCAGAGCAAAGCAGAGAGGACAACGAATAACGGCTAGATGCTCTTTCAATCCGCACCCGGGCAGGTGAAGCCTCAGCATCACACCCCCAGTGTAATAGTTTCTGTATATTAGCTGCCCAATAATACTGCCTGAAGTTGGGAAGAGAAGTCCACCCTCATAAATTGGGGACTGTAGCACTGATTTAAGAAGTCTGGCAGGTCTTTTAAGCCACAAGAACTGAGATATCTTCCTTTCCAATTTGTCAAAAAAAGGTCTTTATAAGCAATATAGGAACTTGTTGGAAAAGGTAAAAAATTTGGGGGAAATTACCATTTTTAATCAAGTTTGCCCTTCCAATTTTTCTCCATGCTCTCTAATAACGGTGAGAAGTTCTTATTCATTGTGTTGGACATCAAAAGACAGATAAATATCCCTAAATAACAAAACCCCGATTGTGCCCATTTAAAGGGTAATATTGAACGTGGAAGGTTCCTTGCCAGAGAGTTCAAGGGAAACAATTGGCTTTTCTGGTAGTTGAGCTTGCAGCCAGAAAACCTGCCGTATTTTTCTAGGATGTTAAAGAGAACTGGAAGAGATGTATGAGGCTCAGAAACGTACAAGAGCAAGTCATCCGCATAAAGGGAGACCTTGTGGGTTACACCAGCTCTCAGAATGCCTTTAAAGCCCTCCTCGGCACGCAGCCAGATGGCCAGAGGCTCTATTGCGATAGCAAATAAAAAGGGAGACAGAGGGCATCCTTGCCTACTGCCTCTTCCAAGAGAAAAGGGTGAAGACACTATGTCATTTGTTTTAATTGAGACCACCGGCGATGAGTACAGCAGCTTAACCTAAAGGATAAAATTGTCCTCGAAAGCAAATCTTTCCATTACTTCATATAAAAAAAACCATTCGACCCGATCAAGATCCCTTCTCAGCATCAAGAGATACAATTATTTCAGGAGAAGGTGTCTGGCGTATGGATAATATTTAGAAGACATCTGGTATTTTGGGATGACTGCTGCCCAGTCATAAACCTGTCTGATCTAATGAAATAATGAGGGAAAGTACTCGTTGGAGACGTGTTGCCAGAATTTTACATAAAATCTTTAAATCTACATTTAGGAGTGAAATAGGTCTATAGCTGCCACAAAATGAGGGGTCTTTATCGTTCTTAAGAATTAGCGATATATTGTAGCCTCTGATTAGGTGCTAGGCAGGCATCTGTTTGAGAAGGCCTCATTATATACATCCGTCATTATTGGCGCTAGAAGATCCACATTGGCCTTATAATATTCTGAAGAGAAACCATCAGGGCCAGGGGATTTGCCCGAACTTAATGGCTTGATAGATTCTTGCACATCCATTATAGTGATAGGCCCACCCAGACCCCAATTCATTATCTACCCTTGGAAAGTCGATATCCTTAAGAGTATGAGATGGAGAGGGAGGGGCTAGGGAGGTGTACAGTTCTGAATAGAATGACGCAAATCTATCATTTATATTTCTGGGGTCAGAAAGAATCTCCACTGTAGCTGATCTGATTATTGTGATTAATTTGGAGGTTGCTTGAGCTCGCGCCTGGAAAGCCAAAAGCTTCCCTGCTTTGTCGCCAGATTCAAAAAAGCGCTGCCTAGTCTTGGTAAGCTTAAGTAGAGCATTTGTAGATATAGTTAAATTGAATTTGGTTTGAAGTTTTACACGTTTATTATAGAGGTCAGGATCAGGGTTGGCTGCATATCCAGAATCCACTTCTTTAATCTTGCTCAGCAAGTCATTGGTGTGTTGTAACCTCTTCTTTGTCAAATTAGAAGTAAAGCTAATGAGTTGACCTCTTATATACACGCTTTAGATGCTTCACTGTATATCAGGTGAATCATTAAGTTCAAAGTAAAGTGAAAGCTGATTTATTTAATTTTTTTACAGTTTATAGTCCTCCTCTGTAAGCAGTATAGAGTTAAATCCCCACACTTGAAAACACGAAGAATGACAGGTAATTCAAAGTCTAAGGAGACTGGTGAATGGTCGGCTATAGCTATAGTGTGATAATCACAGGCTTTAACTTTAAAAAGCAGTCTGATATCAATAAGGAAAAAAATCTTTGTGTGTATAGGTTTGGTGGACATGGGAAAAGAAGGAAAACTGCTGAAGTTTTAGGTTCTCATGTCTCCACGGATCCACCAGTCCTAGCTCAGTTTTTAGCAGCATTAGATAATGAGACAGTTTTTTTTTGAGGATCTGTCCAAAAGGGCATCCTGGATCATATTAAAGTCTCCTCCTAAAATTAAATGGTAATTTTAAATATCAGGCATTAATGAAAAAAGTATAGACACAAAAGTATCATCCCAAATTTGGACCGTACACGCAGAAAATACGCGAAAATACCCCCTTTAAGTTGCTGCGAATGAGATAGAACTTTAGTAATCTTAGTGGTTTTTCCCAAACCTCTCACTTTCCACAAAACAACCCTCACATTATCACATGGCTGGTCATACGTTACTTACCCTGAAGAGGTATATACATTGCAGAATGGCAGTCCGGTTTTGGCTGAAAGGAGACTGGCACTTGGCACACCGTCGGCCGAAACTGCAGAGATACCGAGAACTTAGTTAGATCAACATATTAGCCTAATACCCCTCAAGATAAATAAACTGGATCTGAATAAGTAGTCTATTGGTCATCATGGCATCCTAGTCCAGTCTATATGAAAACAATCAACTCTAAAGACCACTTTGCTTTGAACAAGCTGTAAAGAATCGTGTGAGCTCTGGAAGTGGATAGTTTAATACCACAAATAAACCGTTTGGATCCAACTGATAATTATTCCACTGGCAGGTTAGGGCTTGGCGGATGAAGAGAATCAATATACATTTGGGGTCCTCAGTTGAAGCCAGGAGCTTTCCACTCCCATTCTCGGTCATGATGAATAGCTTAGCTGGGTAGCGCAAAGCAGGCTTGAGTCCTCGATCATACAGTTCCTTCATGATCCCGCGATAAGCTGAGCGCTCTTGTAAGACCTCCGGGCAATAATCTTCAAAAATTTGAAACGGGGTGCCCTTGTACTTCAACTTGCCTCGTAACTCTCTGGCTTTACATGTAACGAGCTCCCTGGTTTGATGATTGTGGAAACACACGATTACAGTTCTGGGTTTCTCACCGGGGCCCGTTTTCCCCGTTAGCATCCGGTGTACTCGATCTAGCTCTGGAGCCTTTTTTAACATACCCTCCCCGAAGACCTCCAGAAGTAGTTGAGAGAAAAATGTTGTCTGATGCGATCCTTCTATGCCTTCAGGAAGTCCCACTAACCTGGCGTTGTTGCGGCGGCTCCTACTTTCCAAGTCAGTTAGCTTAGCTTTCAGCCTGTTGTTCTCTCCGGTCACCTTAGCTAGCTCAGCTTTTATTTCCCGTATATCCTCGTCCATGGTAGTGGCCACATTCTCCAGTGGTAAAAGACGCTGGTGGTGGGTAGCAATGGTGGATTCAAAGCGCTCCAGTTTTGTTTAGAGTTTAGTGAACGTCACATTGAACTCCGCTGAGAGGGATTTCTTGTGGTCAGCTAGCGTCGCCGTTAGCACCGCCATGATGTTTCCCTCGTCTTTTTTCTGTTCTTTTTCTGTTCTGCTGGTCATCCTTAGACTGACTGGTCGCGATTTCAGTGTAACCCTATAGTTACTATTGGATTAACAAACACAAAGTGAAATTTAGCAGAGTATTAATGTTAAAGGTGGGAGCTTCAGAAAAAGCGTCTACTCCATCTTGCAGTCCAACCGGAAGCCACTTTTCCGCATTTTCATCGCAGAAAACAGGACGAAATGTTGCAGGATTCACCGTAAAATCAAGGGTTTTTACCCGTGATTTTATGGGGCACTGATATATCATTTTTTAATGACTCTACCTACACAGAAAGCCAAACTCCTTTGTACTGTTTTAAAATGCAGTATGGCGGTACTGGTTGTAAAAGGTTAAAGGTTTATTGTTTTTTGGAATGGTCCAGTTAAAGTCCAGGCCTTGAAACAAACATTTAGATTTCTAGGTCTGTAAAGTTGCACGGTATTCACCGCCAACCTAAATCTAAAAAAAAAAAGATGTGAGACCTCCGCTGACGTCTCGATTCCTCTGTGTGCCTTCAGGGTCACGACGGCGTGGTGACTCTCTGCAAGTATCCCTTCGTGTTTGACGCTCAGGCCAAAACGGCGCTGCTTCAGACGGACGCTGTCATCCAGATGCAGGTACCTGCCGATTACTGTGTTAAAATGCCGCTGGGACAGTTTCGCGGGCGGCGGTTGATCCTAAATGTGTTTATAAAATAAACAGATGGCGGTGGATCAGGCGCAGATGCAGAACTTCAGCTCCATGTTCCTGCCGGCCGTGGAGTCTGTCAACCCGTGCCTCATTCTCATCGTCCGGAGGGAAAATATCGTCGGCGACACCATGGAAGTCCTCAGGAAGTCCAAGAATGTCGACTACAAGAAGCCGCTCAAGGTAAAGTGATCACATCGGCATTATTAAGGTTGTTTGATTCAACACCAAACGTCCAGCGTGGATTTTTAACTTCACTGCAGCCTGTGTTTCATCTCGGCGTCTACAGCTCCATATAAGCAAAAATACTTAAATATACATTTATTTATAATTAGTTGTATCAATATCTAGATTTAACGGTTTTGTGGAATTTTATTGTTGCAGGTCGTGTTCGTAGGGGAAGATGCCGTTGATGCGGGAGGAGTCAGGAAAGAGTTCTTCCTCCTGATTATGAAGGAGCTGCTGGATCCCAAATACGGGATGTTCCGCTACTACGAGGAATCCAGGCTCATCTGGTTCTCGCACAAGGTGTGAAAACTTCATGCAGATCCAGACACCTTGATGTAGAAGACGTTCCCGTGTCGATGATATGATAAGAGCAACGAATTATTGCGATTAGGCTCCGTTTCATTGGCGCAGTTGGTAAAAAAAAAATAAAATGGATGAAATCGTATTTCCTTGGAATAGAGGTGTTTTTAAAGCAACACTAAGCAACTTTGAGGAGGGTGGCAGGAACCCTGGCAAACAAAACAACTGCAAATGTGCTGACTGCTTTACGGCATACGTCACTTCCTCACGTTTCTTATATTCAACATCATCATGTGACTTTGTTGCACAAATAGATTCATTCAAGATTTTACCACGCTATGCGTCGGTGCTTATGGGACAAGTAGTTTAAATTTGTTACATGCCTAAACTTTCTCACATCTGCAATTGCAAACAAACTAAAGATTTAAAATCATTAGAACTGAGAAATAACATGAAGAAAACCAGCAACAGCTATAAGACTCTGGAAGTCTGCCAGGACCTCAACAGGAACCAGGTTGACCAACAAACACTATGTTTTCTGTTTCCGGTAGAAATCTGTAATTTTCTCATAGAAAACTTAAAATGGGCCATAATTGGGGTCTTTGACCAGAAATCTGACCCAAACACATACAGAATAAACTCTGTAGATGCGCTATCGACCGGTTTACTATTGGTTCAGACCTGGAACCAATAGAAAACCAGAAATGAGCCAAAGGAAACCGAGAGGTCCAACCTTAGGATTGAGTTTGTTTAAACCATATCTAGATCATAACGTTCTCTGAAGTCTTTGCCCGTCTCCGTCCGCAGACCTTTGAGGACTTTGACTTGTTCAACCTCATCGGCATCATCTGTGGTCTGGCCATCTATAACTTTACCATCGTGGAGCTCAACTTCCCCCTGGCGCTCTACAAGAAGCTGCTGAAGAGGAAGCCGGCGCTGGACGACCTGAAGCAGCTCATGCCAGACGTTGGAAGGTCCTTTTTTTTAGTCTTTGTCCGTCGCTCTCCGTGTTGACGGTCGAATCCTGCCTGGATTTCCCGGTCTAACCGTTGCGCCTCTTTAAACCAGGAGCCTGCAGGAACTGCTGGACTACACAGAAGAGGACATTGAAGACGTCTTCTGTTTGAACTTCACCGTGGGTTAAACGTTGCACCGATTGAGCGAGGAAGTATTTCTCTGTCCTTCAGAGGAACTAATTCAGAATCATGTCTTGTTTTGTTTTGTTTCAGATCACGGAGGATAACTACGGCGCCACAGAGGTCTTGGAACTGGTACCGAACGGTGAAAACATAAACGTCAACAAGTTGAACCGGTAAAAAACCTTTCGCCCCGTCCTTGTTATTGGTGTCGACGTTGCTTCCTTTCGTCCTAACCGACGGCGATCCTTCTTCCAGGCACGACTTTGTGGACGCCTACGTCGACTACTTCTTTAACAAGTCAGTGGCGCCTCTGTTCGAGGGCTTCTACGCGGGCTTCCACAAAGTGTGTGGCGGGAGGGTGTTAGACCTGTTCCAGCCCAGCGAGCTCCAGGCCATGATCATTGGCAACACCAACTACGACTGGACAGAGCTGGAGAAGGTGCCACTTCACACAGCAAATGGCAAACTTCCAGGGTTCTTGTACTGATTTCCTGTGATGGACCAACAGAAAGTAGCTCCACAGGAACTGCAGACAAACAAGCTTCTCAAATCTTTTTGGGAATAAAACCCAAATATAAAGGTCATTGCAGTTAGTCAAAAGGCCTTTAGGGGGCAGAGCAAACGAATACGTCACATTTGTTCGAGTTGCCAGGATGTAAAGATACGGCGAAATCATCGTGCCGAGACTCAACAAGCCCAAATGACATACGAATGCGATTTTTAAACTCGCGCAAACACTTTTGTTCTCTCACACGATAACGTTTACCTTCATTATCCATTAATCCGTCGATTATTTTGACGATCAATGGCATTTTATGATGAATTTCATTTAGCATTTACTTTCCCATATAAGCTGTTAAAAAATGAAATTAAGGAAAAGAGAATTATGCCGTTCAATACAATTTATTTAAATTTGTTTAGAGGAACGAATGAGCTTAACTGTAAAATATTTGAAATTTAAAAATGAGGTAGAATTTCATAAAACTTATTGAGTGTTCAGCATATTAACAATCTCAGCCCTTATTATTCTCTACATTTAAATTAATGTTTAATTTAATGTTTATTGTAAATGTTCAGCAGTAACATTATTGTTCCTAATAATCTGAACTTGTGTCTCTACCAGCATGTTTAGAACAGAGTTAGTAAGTGGTAGACATTGCTGGGGGTGAGCGTCTTGTTCCACATGTGTTCCTTTATTGTTGCTCCTGCAACTCTAAATGAATATGAACTGAATTCATTAACAGGATTTAGCGCCTTTATTTTCTTATTAGCTTATTTTAC
>JAVLVB010000135.1:817607-845616 GCA_032876305.1 Orestias chungarensis | reverse complement strand
TAACAGTATTTAGCGCCTTTATTTTCTTATTAGCTTATTTTACCGCGCTGGTTCTTCCTCTCCTGCTTCAACTCAGACATGTTTTGGTCTCAGATGTTCACTTAAAGAAGACTTTCCTACATTTTCCTGCTCCGCCATCTTGCTCAGGGCAAATGTGTTTATGAGCCATGCGCTAGCAAAACAAGGCTAACGATTGGCTTCTTCTACTGCTCCACTGGTAGATCACAGCGTTAGGTAGCTCATTACTGCCACCTATTGACCGCAGATATAACAGACTGTGTTGAAAATAGACGCTTACGGTAAAACGTGATTATAAAGAAACTAATGAATAACTACACTAGTTGTCAGCTATTTTAATAATTGATTAAATCAATTAGTTGTTTCAACTTTAATAAGCACGCCCGTGCACTCTGTTGGCTTTGGGTTAGCCGCTTTAACAAATGAGCGTGTGGTGTAGCAAGTTTCTCATAGCAGAGGTGGACCTAGAAGGGGGCCTGGGGTGGCACCGGACCCTCCTGAGATCTGATTGGACCCCCCCCAACTTTATTAATCATGCCACATGTGGTGACATGATTGAGATGTGACAACACGGCACGGCGCAACATGAAAATTTGTTTGCGATTTCTTTAAAAAAAAATTAAATAAAAAAGATAAAATATTGGAATTTTTTTATGGTAGTTATTGCCTAATAAAAAATCATGATTTTATGTTTGCCTCCAAATTGCCCTACCTCAAACTTTAACAGATTGAATGATGGGCTAAAATTTTAGCTTTATAAGTGTGCCGTCTGTGTTTGTACTCTATTTGTTTAGGGGCGTCAGAGCTGTGGGGGGTCTTAACTAAAGAGCACCGATCTCTGTGATTGAAATGTATGTTTGAGGGTGTGAATAATCATTCGTGCCCGTTTTTCCAGCTCTGCTCGTGGAGGCCCACTCCATGCCCTTCCAAGTCCAGCCGTCGACGATGGCCAGCGTGGTCAAGGGCCTCTACAGCCTTCGAGCAGGTGAGTGAAGACGACGACGGGACGGCGGACTCGACCTTTGAGCCCTCTCCCTAACGCCTCTCTTATCCTTGCAGAGTGGGCCCAGCTCGCCCCGGCCCTCTTCTCCAGCTTCATCCCACAGATCCACCCCCCGGCCGTGGAGTCACAGCTGCCCGACTACGCAGACCACGACCGGAAGCTGCAGATGGAGCTCTCCATGAACGGCTTCCCTCGGTCAGTTTTCCCAGGTCGTCGTTGTCTTCGTCCAGACCGACTTGTAACGCCATGTTCAGAGGTCTGATTGGACCACATGCGACCCAACGTGTGATTTTATACGTTACTCTTATTAATCGGCCGGCGATATGGAGCGCGGGTAACATAAAAAAACCACAGACCCCACAATGCACCGCTTCAGCTGCTGTGCAAATCGCGCCTCCTTCATTTAGCTCATGGCTCGATCTTTGTGCAATTTTGGTGGCTCATATCTGTGTGAGCAGTGATGACAAACTTAGACGAACTTGTAGCCAAAAAAAAAAAGATTCCAGGCGTCCAAATTTGTTAAAACGACATAAAACCAAAGAAAACTGAAAGATTTTATTTGTTAATGCGGACATTTTATTCATATTTCCAGGTTATGTTATGCAGCTCGTTCATGTTTTGAATTTGTTTAATTTTGACAGGATATTTTTTATTGAATATTCTTTTTTTAATTTTTAAATTTATTTAACGTGACGTAACAGTAAATACATTTGAATGTTTGTTCTTTTAACATTTACGTCTTTTCCTAACTTGTATAATTTAGGTTGGATATATTTATTTTATTTAGGGTTTAAGTTAAAGTTACTTTTAAAGTTTTAGTGCGTTCGATGAATGTTTATCTTGTTTGGCCCTCGAACTCAAGTGTTTTGGATTTGGCCCCCCACCCAAAACCCTTTAAACGCTTTGCTCTGGACGCGCTGCGAGACTCTTTCGACGCGTCTACATCGACTTTGTGTGTAAACTGGACGCCCTTGGCCCTCCGGACGCTTTGGGTGTGAACGCAGCACGACTCACTTCGTTCATGTTTTTGTTTTCCCACTTCCTGTCGGCAGGGGGGATCAGTCACGCAAACGTGCCAGCGAAGACTCCTGATGTCGATGGAGAGGAAGCAGAACTCTTAGCGGTGCCTCCCGCATCTGGATCACACGTTTAACGACGCCTCGACGCTCGTGTGGACGACATAAAGGCCGCGGCGTTGGACCTCAACTTTGATGCAAAAGGGGCGGGGCATATCAAATTGGACAACAAAGAAAAGCTGCTGCCCTCTGAGTCCGATGCAGTTACTGTGTCTGCAGCTGGATCATCCGTGAATGTTTCTGCTGACGGGGCTTAATGACACTTTCTAGTTGCTGCTAATTATTCTCTCCCTGTGTTGATCCCATGACTCGCTGGTTACCTTCTCACTGTTCCTGCTCTCCTATGTTGCCTTTAACGCATTACGCAAAATAATTAGATTACAGTACAAATGAGGAGGGCAGCAGATATCTTCACCTGTGTCACATCCTCTTTTGAAGGAGCTTAAAAATTACATCTGCATCTTTTATAAATATCAGACTTCAGATATTTTAGGTAAACCTGAAATTAATTACATCAGCGACATATTTTGGCGCCATTAATTGACATTAGTTTAGCTGCTTATGTATGAAAACAAATTAATTAGAAAGATTGAACAATAAAACCAGTCCTCAAGGCTGCACACTGCAGAAAACATCAAATCTTGTATTTTGTTCCAGTTTCTAGAGCAAACGACCTGATAAAACTAACTTGGAAGTAACTTTTCAAGAAGATTATTGGAGCTTTTTTTAACGCAAAGTATTATAATTGTTTTTTTTAATCTGGCTATGGAATTAGTACTTTATTCATCAGTACTTAATTAAATGTAAAAAAAAACAACTTAAGGATAAAACAGTCATTTAGCTGATTAAAATAAAATAATTGTCTGATTTTTATCAATCCACAAAACAAAATTAGAACAAAGGAAACGTCTAAAAACTCATATGCAGATTATTTCTGATATATTTGGAGGAAAAGTCTGAGTTTCTTCAGCATTTAATGTTCAAACCGACCACCTTTGATCACCTTTTGACTAATTTGATCTCTTTATTTACTATTTTTGGCCTCGTATATTTAGCAGAAATTTTCCAGTGAGCGTCAAACTATTTTGTTGTTCTTTTACAAATATGCTATTTGTGAAGTTGGAATTTACCTGATAACCTTAAGATGCTCTGAGATGCACCGATCCTCCCGGATGATACCTGTTACCGATTTTTAACGACTTGTTACCTGGATGGAAGTTTTAGTTTTGAGCGTAGCTAAAAACTTAAAAGAGTTTAAATGGCATCAAAGCAGACAATACAGTTGTTGATGCATTTAGGGTCAGGAAAAAAGTGGGAGTCTTCAGTTTAGATCCAATTAATGTGAATTTAAGCTGCAGATTAAGACAAAAAAACAAACAACTTTCTTTTATTTTGCCTCTGCTCTCCTTTTAGCCTTACATAGCCTTGATTTTCCAGAAAGTGCCATAAAATTCTGTATGGGAAGATTTCCTCGTCTACCTTGTGATTTTCCAGACACGTTCCTTCGTTGATCTAACTAGTCAATATGCAAATATGCATTTATGTGCATTAAAGATTGTTTATAATGTACATAATTTGCTGCACCCGGCGCTCGGCGGCTTTTGTCACGTTCTGTGGGTCGATTTTTGACATGAGCTCTTACACTGTTTTAAGTGTGAATCGATTCACCGACTTGTCTTGTTTTCATCTGCCTGAAATAGAAAATCGAAGCGTCAAATCGGGACTGGAACCAGTGGGTTTAAAAACGGTTTTACCTCAACCTTCGACATAAAAGTGATTCCTGCTAAACGAAACTGTGAACAAAACTCCACATGCAAGGCTTTTTGTTTGTGTAATAAGCTTTCAGAGTTTTCCGAAAGAGTCTGAAGAAACTTTGTGTTTTAGCAGGAACAGATTTTTGGATTTCCAGAATTTTCTTTTCTTTTTTTTTTACACAGCAAATGAATTTCTGATGAGCTGTCTTGTTTTTAATAAAATAATTGCACCGTGTTTTATTAAGTCATTCTGTGAGTCTGTGCATCCACTCATCCAACAATATTCATCCATCCATGCATCCAACAGCCGTTCTTTCCAATTCATTCGTTATTTTTCTGTAAATCCCGCAAAACCAAGGGAAAGGGAGCAAAATTAATAAAAGCCGCAACTGTCAAATCGTATCAATACATCAACTATCAATATATCTCTGTAAACAAGTGGTTGCTCCACCCAGTCTACTAACTTCCGCCATCTTTAAATTAATACAGTGAAATTATTCAACAGCATGATACAAATAAGCCACCCTTGTTCTCATCCAATTTTAACCCGTTTTTTAATTCATTTCTACTGTAAATAATTGATTTTTCTTCAATAGCTCCCAGGTCAGGTGACCAACTCACTCCAAATCGGGTTTAAACAGTTCTAATATATGGCACAGATGAGGCACACTTGTTTTTAATACAAGTTTAACTCATTTTAAAAAATGGATTAAACTTGGATTTTAAAAAAAAGACCCATCTGTGCCATCTATTAGAACAATTTAGCACTGATTTTTATCAAGTGGGTTACATGACCAGGAAATTCTTGAAGACAAATAATTTTTTTACATAAAAAAAAAGTTTAAAATGGAATAACAAGTGGGCCATCTACTTGAACAATTTAATACTGATTTAGAGTGAATTTATCACATGACCTGATGATAAAGTCTAAAATTTTAATGTAAAAATTCATTTTCAAAAGTTTCAAAATGGGTTAAAATGGGTTAAAAGTCAGTTTACCTAACCCATCCATTCTGTTAGAACAATTTAACTCTGATTTAGAGTGAGTGGGTCACATGACCTGGGAACTATAGAAGAAAAATTAAAAATGAATGAAAAAGACAATCGGCTTAAACTTGGACGAGAACAAGTGTTGCTTATTTGTGTCATGCTTTGGGAATAATTTCACATTATTACTTTGACATTGTGTGCCATAACAAAAAAGCTATTTATTCATGTTTTTTTCAAGAGCGTTCGCTTCGGAAATACATTGATGATCCCTAAATTAACAATCGCATTTCCAAGGAGGGAGAAACCAAAGAGCCGAAGCCACAATCCGCCTGCATCGGCCGTAAGGGAGGGAGACACCGCTAACTCTACAGAGCTTGGATATCCAATTTAAAGATATATGAGAGGATCTTTTCAATAGAAAAATGTCAAAGGAAAATCCCTTTGAAAATGACAGCCAATCAAAAACGACCGGTGGTGAAAAATAACTGGCTGTCAATGCGGAAATAAAATTTACGCAATGACGTATATCACTAATGTCCCCACCCACCCGACCCGTAGAACGCGCGCTCATGTTTGAATTCGCGCATGCGCAGATTGTTGTTTAGGAAGTAAAACGGGACGGACAAGACGCATCATTCACCATTGAACAGAGGTTCTCCCCGTACGGCAGCGAAAATGGAAGCTCGCAGGAGAAAAACCGCGTTCGAAGTGTCAGACATGTTCACAATTCTGTAATAAGTCCCATGCGGCGCCAGAGGCTGTGGTCCAGCAGATGTAAACAGATGCATGTGCTGAGGAGGTGCGCGCTCCCAATATCAGGGGGCGTTACTGGAGGTGAGGTGGCGCATGCGCAGTGTTAAGAAAATGAGAATGAGCTGAAGATCCTCTCCTATATCTTTAAGACTATCCATCCATTTCTCTGTACACTCATCTGTTTTGTAAGGAAATGTTTGACTCCTTCCTCAGGTCTACCACCAGAGGGCCGCCCTGGAGACTTGCTGCGGGCTGCAGGTGTGCTCTCCAGCCAGGTGTGAATCAGCAACCTCATCTGCCGAAGGGCCAAACTGAAGCTCCGAGCTGCTTGTGTCGCTTGGCCTCCCGCCCTAAGCCGTCGTCCTCCTCTGTATTCATCATCACCAGTTGCTGGTCCTCCATGATCTGTTGCAGCCATCGAGTCTACCCAACCGCCGTCCTCCATTCGTCTCCGTCCGACCAGTCCTGCCTCGCACGTTTCTCAAAACCAGCTGATTCGCTGAGTTCTCCTTTCAATTTCCTCATTCCCGGAAGTTCTGGGGCACAGGGGTCTGGGAAAGTGTTGAACTTTGACCCGGAAGCTTGAACGCCCTTATCTGGGATCCCCTAATACTGTCTGGGACAGTATTAACCCCCCTCCCCATCCCGGTTCCCCTTGCTGACCAATGAGGAGGGACGCCACCCGGACACGTGCCCCCCTCCCACCCGCCTCCCCAAAAATAACCCTGCAGCCACGGCGCAGACAAATGCTGCTGCTTCTCGGAGTGACGGGGCCGCCGTGGAAACGCCGCTGCTCCTTTTCCTGTAAACCTCAAGGTTAGAGCAGCTGTCCAGGGTTTCTCCAGGGGGCAGCAGGAGGAGGACTGGGACTCTACTACCACCACCCCCCACCCCCTTATACCCCTCAACCCCCCCACACAGGTGTAGAGAGGCCCGCTGAAGGTAACGCCGACCCGCCCCCCCCTCTTGTTTGGTCCCTCGCATTGTGCCGGTGGCTTATCTTGTGGCGTTGGCCTTGTATTCGGCTCACAACCAGTAATCAAATTATCTCAGCCTGCCAGGATGCGCTGCATGGGGGGGTGGGGCGGGGGCCTGGGCCCCCACATGGGTGCCGGGTGTTATCTGTTTCTCTCAGCAGATAAATATAGTTCTGTTGGTGTAACTGAATAAATCTGTTGCAGAGCTGCAAAGACGGCCATGAAGGAAAAGATCAGATCTGTTGTGTTGTTTTTATCTTGTGTGTGTGAGTGTGTGTGTTGATGTTCCTCTTGTAAATTAACCCCCCCCCCCCCCACCACCACCACCCGCTCACTATTATTAGACGTGACTCTGTGGGCTAAAAGCCTGTTTGCAAAAGTATTAATGTGCAACAACAGCTGCGGCTCCACTCCAGGGCCTGTTGGTAGGGGCATCGCGGTGATTTCTGACTGTCAGCAGCATCTGTGAGCTTTCAGGGTTGTTTTTCTGTTTGTTTGTTTTTTAAATCCTCCTTCCTCGTGCGTAAAACTCTGCACACAGTCGGAACATCGTACAGGTGTTGAGGGTCCGAGGTGGACAGAGAGGTGATATCATGTGTTAGGAACCCGACGCCTGAGAAAAGCTTCACTCGGCCTAAACTGAAACACTATTTTTACAGCACGGCTTCATTACAGAGGGTTGCTGTGACATAATATAAATTGCAGTTATCGTGCGTCATATCGTGGTCACAACTCTCAAACGTTACAACCACAACCTTTGAGGTATCTTACGTGACCATAGGTGAGAAGTGGGAGGAAACTAATTTCAATGTGTTGTGGTTACTTTAATTTCTCCTTTGGAACTTAACTAAGGCCACTCTCATACAGAAGGTAAAAGCAACTTTTTCATATCTGACTCTTTAGCACTGGGGCCTAAATCCAGGTTCCATCCATTTTCTGAACACCCTTGTCCCTATTGGGGTCGGGTGGGTCTGCTGGTGCCTAACTCCAGCTTACAACGGGCGAAACGCTGGGGTACACCCTGGACAGGTCGCCAGTTCATCGCAGGGCAACACAGAGACATACAGGATAAACAACATCTCATACACACACCAATACCTAAGGACAATTTAGAGCCCAATCAGCCTAACAGTCATGTTTTTGGACTGTGGGAGGAAGCCAGAGTTCCCGGAGAGGACCCACGCATGCACAGGGAGAACATGCAAACTCCTTGCAGAAAGATCCAAGACGGAATTGAACTCAGAGCCCTCTTGCTGCATGGCAACAGTGCTACCCACTGAGCCACTGTGCAGCCTCTGATGTTTTCACTCAAATCCAAATTCTGACACTTTAACATGCAGTACTAATCAGTCCCCTCAGAAAAACCCGGGCAAGAATCCTTAATTTTGTAGTCAATTCTGCGGCATTTCATCCCATTTACTGTGACGAAAATGCAGAAAACTGTGAAATATGTGGGAAAGTGTGAAAATCACGGGAATAGTTGTTCACAAATGTAAGAGAATAAACCTGCTTCTCCCACATCTAGTAATCAGCAAACATGACATGAGCCAGTTATTTAGTCCCGTTATGCTAACTTAGAGTCTTGGACCATTTTAGGTCATCTATAACGTAGTATGAGCTAAATATGAACATTGCTTAGTTCTGAAATCCAGAATCTGTCTAAGAACAAAGCCAGTTGTTACTAACTTAGAGCTCCTGTAGTAAGACGCTGGATCAACTTCAGTCCATGTAGCTTTACTTGCTTACTAGTTGGACTACGCTTTAAGCTAGTGTTAACATGCTAACTTGAGTGCTTTAGTCCATTTGCTTGTGTTAGTTTACCGGGCAGATCTGACACATCCAGCATGGCCGACGCGCAGACCTGCCGCCTCTGATGGAACCAAAACGTGTTTGTTTTGGGGTTAGTGTCAGTGAAAAGTAAGAAAATAAGCAAATATTTCAAATTTCAGAGAAAAAATGCGGCAAATCAGGCGGATCTACATAATACTGCAATTTTTGCGCCTAGCTCCTATTGATGCGGAGAATATTCGGCTTTTTAAGAATTATTCGTACCCCTGGATATTCTGCGCCCTTTCCTGCGGGATTTTCTGCGATTGCAGAATCGCATTTTTCTGGAGGGACTGGCTAATTTGGGTATATATCTGAGGATTTTCAATGTGTCGACTGTCTCAAAAATATTGTGTCGAATTTATTACGACTTTTACGTGTTTGACGTGAGACACGCGCGAGAATCGTGCACCAGAAGATGCCAGAAGTGTTATACCTAAATACACCTAAATGTCCGAAGCAAGCAGTGCCGAGTTTAGCTTTCTTTTTTCTCAGCTTCCAACAATTGATGCTATTTCTATTCTTTCTTTCAGAAACCTCTGTTGTTGTTTCTCTTGCTGTCAGTGAGCTTGATGCAACATGTGAGTAAACAATCAAAATTAAATGGTGATCCTACATTTTCTGTGTAATTACAAACACTTCGAGCTGTTAATAAAACAGATTTTAACATAGTGTGGTTGGACTTTCTGTGGTAGATCAAGACAAATAATCTGACACACTTGTCGTGCACCATCGTCCTAAAACAGATAGATGGACATGATGCAGCAGCATCCTTAGTATCCCCCTATAAACTTGAACACTGGCTGTTAAAGCTCAGAGAAAACATTAACTGGAGATGCATCCAACGTGCTAGAGCTCAGATGTGAGGATCCGTTGGTAGGACGACTATTTATTGTTTGAAAAACTCCATTTATGGAAAGAAGGACAAGTCTAAGTCCTGATTGCTGTTTGCTTAAAACCATTCAAGAGACAGAACATGAACATAATTTGTTCTGGTCTGACGGGTGTTCAACATTTTTGTTTAAAAACAAATGCATATTTCCCAGAATATGACAACTCAACAATAATGCACGGTGGTGGCATCGTGATTATCTGGGAAAGGTTTTCTTAAGATCGGGTGAAGCCGACTGCAGGACGTTCCTGGAAGAGAACCACTTAGGTACGGCCAAAGGTCCACAAAAAACCAAAGCATGCAGCCAGAGCTACAGCGGGAGGGGGCGGTTAAATCAAAGCATATTTATGAATTGGAATGGTCTAGTCAAAGCCCAGACAAAAATCCAACAAAGATATATTTTTTTCAAAACATAAAAATCGCCATCTACAGATGTATCCGTGCGTCTGCTATCTACAACCGCTACTGCTTGTGGTGTCACGGGTGTAGACAGATACTCACGATCAATTTGACCGTGGCTTGTTGGGCAACAGTGGCTTAGAACGTGTCAACTGGTGGGTTGTCCATCTCCATTGCCTTGCCTGGCGGCTAAAGAACCCAGTGAATGCTGTGCTGGATTTTGTCTGGTTACAGAGTTAACCCATAAGTGTATGAATGAATGGTTGAAGGACTGAATGTAGTGTGAAGTGCTGGACAAAGTAGGGGATCTTATTTTGTTGTCTTCTCTGAAACACTGGAAACTACAGCGGTCTGCATGGTAATGTCTCTGTTACGAACTTACCTATCTGTATGTTTGCATACATTTAATTGAAAATCTGCTTTTCTTTTCAGCAGCATGCAAGAAAACGCGGATCAGCCGCCGTCCCTATCCCAGCTGTTAAGGGCCAGCTATGTGGCAGAAACACAGGCCCAGCATCGGCACAGCGAGACGAGTCGCTCTGACGCTTCGCCCTCACGCCTTCAGATTTATGGCTCCCTCAAAGGCAAAGGTGAAGAAGCTGTGGGGCACAATGATGCCCAGAACCCAGACCTGTCAGCCTTCCTCAGCCAGGAGGAGCTGCACGAGAGCGTGAACTTGGCCCGCCAGGCCATCGGGCATGAGACCGGTGAGCAGAGAGGAGACGTTAAGGTCTCGGTAACGCCAGTAACAGCTTCCAACAGTGACGCCGTGATCTGCCTCTCCTCAACCACGGTTTCTATATCCACACCCTCAGCTGCTTTAGTCTCGAACCACCTTCCTGCTTCTTTTGCTGCTCCTTCAACTACAACGTCCACATCTGACAGCAAAACGCACAGCGGGCAAGACGACACGATGAGGAACAAAGTGGATGCACCTGAAGGATTTAACCACACCAGCAGTCCAGCAAAAAGCACGGCGTTTGGTCCGGAGACCCAGTCCAAGAAAGAGTTCCTCAACAAGGCAGCGGACTTTATCGAGGAGCTCTCTTCACTCTTCAAGGCCAACAGCTCCAAACGCGTTCGACCAAGAGCTTGCAAGGCCCACAGGAGCAGGGTTCAAAACAAAAGCCAAACTGATGAGACTACTTGTCCAATAGGCTCTGACAACAGGGAGCGGACGATCATGCCTGTGGATTTGGAGCAGGAGACACCCAGTCAAACAGCGGCCGACCAGTTAGCGACCCACCATCCAGCGACCTACCAGTCAGCAGTCCACCAGTCAGCAGCCCACCAGTTCACGGCCCAGCAGTCAGTGGCCCAGCAGTCAGAGACCCACCATCCAGCGACCTACCAGCCAACAACGCACCAGGACTCAGGAGCCGGACTTTTGATGTTTCCGGACTCCGATGTTCCCAAAGAAGAAGAGTCTGACTGTGTTTCTCAGGAAACAGATGATCTGGCTGAAAGTCTTACGGCAACAGAAAGTCCACACCAAACAGAGCTGGGGTGTGAACCTCCCCATTTCCTCCTGAAACTGAAGAGCCGGGAGGTTCCTGAAGGCACCAAGGTCCAGCTAGACTGCACTGTATGGGGTCATCCTATCCCGGAGGTCCGGTAAGAAAAAGAAATGTCTTTAAGCTGGAATAAATGTTTGCAGACTTGGTCTGGGAAAGAAACTGTTGGGTTTGAGAGTTCTGCTGGTTTTGGCAGCAGCTAAAAGACATTATTTTCTAGAAGTACTCAAGTACTTGTTTCCAGTAGGTTAAGGAAAAGAAGACTGTTGGTTCAAGGGTTGTAACTCCTGAATTCAAAGAATGCAACCAGTACGTTCTAAAAAGTAACCTTCATATTTCAGAAACCAACCTCTAGGTTCCATTAAGTACTCTGCAGCTTCACAAAGTAACCTGACATTTTATGGAAAGTAACTTTTAAGTTCAGGATAGTCAGTTTCTGGAAATAAGAAGGGTTTTTGAGAGCAACATGGTAGGTACTAGAAAGTAATCCAAATTTCAGGACAATTAAATATTGACAGTACTCTGTAAATTCAGAATACCCAAAGAACCTACAAGTTTTGTAAAGCAGTGAGTAATCTAAAGTACTAAAAAGGTACCCAAAGACTAACCTGGTATTTCTTGGACAGTTTCATACCTTTATCAGAAAAAAAACAAATCCAGAACACAATGGTTCCACCTCCGTGCCTGACTGTGGGATTGACGATGCTTAAGTCTTCGCTGATGTCCATGGGGAAGGTCTTTGCTCGCTATCCTGGTGGTTGTAAAAGCTAAAACTGGCTATGTGGACAGCTGTGTTCAATTCCCAAAACGTCCTAAGGTCGTTAGTGTCTTTACTGATTAGCTGACTGCAAGTCCAATTGATTCAGTTTATGTCTGTAGCACCAATTCACAACACAAGTGACCTCTGGGTACAAGAAAAGTAATTTCAGTCCGTTCATATGAACATTCCAAGTCATTGAACGCTGCGCCAAGTTTAGCTCAGTAGTCAACTTGGTTTATAAAGTAGTTAGTGGAAGGAAATGCGACAGGTTGCAAGGAAACATTGACTAGCAGCATTCACTCCTTCTGAACCAGCAGTGACAGTATACGATAGCTGAAATGTTGACTCAACAGCAATCCCGCTTACTGAGCATGCATTTAGCGCCAGTGAACTCCTGATTAACAAAAAGAAACCTCCAGCAGAACCAAAACCTGGTTCAGTGCGATCGGCGGTCTGCCACGACCAATTGGAGGTTTTAGAAGACATAAAAGTACGAGAACTGATTAAGGTGAACTTTCTTTGTTTAATCAAAGTAAAAAGTTGATAGCAGGAGAAAGGGGGCGTTGAGTTTCTGGTAGCATTATCCTTGTTGATGCCCTTCTTTCAGAATGGTGTCACAACATACGCCGGACAAGGCGTACCTTCTATAAAGAGATGAATGCCCGAGATGAAAAGGTAAAACCATCTGTTGAAATTGAACAGAAATGGTCGGATTGTCTTTAAGTATCTCAACTTTAGCGTTAGCTCAGGATAGGTTAACACTTTAGGATGAACTGAAGTATTTTTTCGGATGCTTGCAGAGTTGATAAAATGTCTCCCTCTGCCATTGGTTTGGCGTCAGCAGGAAGGATGCTGTGTTGCCGCGCCATGCTGACAGAAGTGACATGTGATGATGGCCAGCAGCTGGTCCTGAATGGTGGGAGTGTGTTTTAATGCGACGAGGGGAGTAAACCCTGAAGGCACTCTGTCTCTCCTCCGTACGACTAATCATCAGAATGTACTAACATGTGACAGGACAGTATTTCTAACGCTGCATTCAGCTGATCCGATGTTATTTTTCTTTCTTTTCCACTCGGTTCGTACCTGCGCCATTGGACCCATGGGTATTCCTTCCTGAGACTATAGAGGGCTTGTTGGCCCATGTGAACATTGTTGAGCGTCTAACTTAAACGTGTCCGTGGAGAATGTAGCTCAAGGCCATTTTTAGACCGCAGTGGCAACGCGAGCTGTAGTCCCGTCAGATAATGGGACCACCTGAGCTCTTGACAGAACCCTGAGGCGCTTGGTGAGATTATTTGCATAGTTTTCACTCAGATAATGCATTTTTAAATTTAATATAGGTCGTTGCCAGTTTACAACAAGGCCTCCTTTACAAATGACTAATAATTAGTTTGCGATATGATACTAACTTGTCTGTAAATGCTTTATAGATCATTAATAACTATTCATTATGGATTATTTATTGTGAAAAAGAAGCTGAACTGAAAGGTTTCTTGCACATAGTAATCTTAAATTGATAAACTCCATCCTATGGACAACAAGTACTTGTAAATCCAATATTTTAGTATATAACATTGTTCTCAGTTATTGCATTACCTCAGTATATAAAACTGTGTTTTAAGGTTTTAAACATTAAACCATTTGTTACTGACTATTAAACACTTTAAATGCTAAAAGTGAGTCTGATAGTTGTGGAAATTTTAACGGTTTATTGTCCATATATGGGGTTAACTTAGTCTGAAATGTTTAATATATCAAATGAAGATACACTTTTTGGCTCAGTAAAAGGCGCATACAGCTTAATTTATAACATATTTTTTAACAGTTTATTACCAATTATCAGCAGAGCGCAAATGTTATGTTGCCACTCCTACATTAGGGTTCATGGAGTTTCCTAAAGCTTGAAAATTGAAAATATTTCACCCTTGGCTGTGATTTCAAGGAGCCAGCATAGAGGTTTGGGGTTCCTGCTGTTGTAAAGGACCTTAGCTTGTGTCTCCATGCGGCATTGTCTGTACTCCAGGTCTATGTTTAGGGTTGTGCGTAAGGTCAGTGAGTCGGATATCTCAGGCTAGGAAACCTCCTCTCTGGTTCTGATCTCAGCAGGAAAAATAGCCTGGACAGGTGCAGCAAGGCCGGGTCTTTGCCTCCGTGCTCCGGCCGCCTCCTCCTCTGTTACTCATGCTTTCTATTTAGCCCCTTACTCATTTGAGGCGGCCCGGCTCCGACCAGGCCGAGCGCTTGCAGAACATCCCAGAGCTTGAATGAGAACTAGATCAGACGCTGTGTATGGTTTTGCGCGAACCGGTTCGTGCGGACAGGTTTATTACCGAGCGATGACACCGGCGGTAATGCATCACTCCCTTCTTGTTGGGCTATTGGCTGGACTTTTATGATGCATCGAGGCTTCATCCTCTGAAAATAGACACACGCTGACATGGAGATATGTTTCTGCTCCGGATGGAGGAGTTTGATGTTTTCTGTTTAACAATTTAAAAAAAAGAGTGGTAGGAGTTCTGTGGCAAATCTTTGGTTTTCTGCTGCTTTGAGACCATTTTATTCCCATGGAGTTACAAAATGAAGCAATTATATCCCTATAGGTGTCTTTATGTCTGCTATTTCATTCCTTTTTTCTTCACTTCTGGGCCTAACTTGGTTATTTTTGATGCGTCTAGTCTTCAGAAACCACCAACGTTTCCTTACTTGACACACAGAAATGTAAAAAACCCAAGTCTGAATTAGTTTTTAGCCCGCGTGAGTCAATATTTAGTTGAGCCACATGTTTCATTTTCGTTTATTTTGCTGAAAAATAAGCTCTAGCTGAGTCAGGTTGCTTGTTGGAAATCTTTCACCAAATAAATTCTGAGTTAAATTCAGATCTGGAGTTTGATTGAACCTTTTAAACACAAGAAAATGTTTGGTCATTCTTATTCCAAACTTTTGCATGTTTCTGGTGTTTAGCTAGTGCCATCATTTGAATCCAGTCTTCTGGATCAGACACACATTGGAACAAGAAGCACCGAGGGTCCCGACGACCACAAATGACGATATTGACATGTTGAACCCCAAGTCAGGTCCTCAACGGCTGCTATCATCCAGCATTTAGATGCATCCCGTCTCCAACACACCTGATGAGGGAATTCAGCCATCTGGTTCAGTTTGCTGGAGATGGGATGCTTGGAAAAGTTGCATGACACTAGATTTCTAGGACTTGACTTGGGTCCCAGCTTTCCTGCAGGACTCTCTTCTGCACCCTGTTTCTCTTCACCTCAAAAAAGATGTTTGCCATGTTGCTACATGGTTTGCCTGATGTAGGACTTAAAGCAACACTACAGAAGTTTGAGTTTTGGTCGAGTTTGTCTTTGAAGCATCCCTTCAGATTACGTCTGATTTGATTGTTTACCTAAGAGCAAATGAACAAACAGAGCCGTTTTGCTTTTCTGCTCACCTCCAGTTGGTTCTGTGAGGGAAAGGAGCTGGAAAACAGCCCCGACATTCAGATCGTCACCAACGGCGAGCTGCACTCTCTGGTCATCGCCGAGGCGTTTGAGGAAGACACCGGCCGTTATTCGTGCTACGCATCTAACGTCTACGGGACGGACTCCACGTCGGCTGAGATCTACGTTGAAGGTGGGACGTGTGTTGATTTGCTTCGTTGGAGCTTTATCTAATCCCATAACCCTCATAACTTAATCCAAACATCCGTCTGCTCCACAGGGGCTTCCTCTTCAGACTCTGAGAGCGAACAGCACTTTGAACACATAACCCAGTGAGTTTTCCATCTGCGGTCGTGATTCAACTCAACTGAGATCAAACATACATGGATCATTAGTTTGGTTTGCTTCAGTTGTGACCTTTTGACTTTGTTTTTATGTATAATGACATAAATATAATTCTAATGTAATTTTATTGTTAAGAAATGAAATAAAAAATTCAAAGACCAGCAGGAATGCAAAACAAAAAATCTTTCCAAATATTTTGGTTTAGCTTCCAATCCAAACATCTTAGTCCAATTAAAACGGGACAAAACTAACTTACAAATAGATTTCTGGAATGCTTTGGAAGCTTGTTTCAGGTAGATAATTGTTAAATATTGATTTAAAACACCTTTTTCTTTTACTTTGAACGATAAAAAATAAGTAAAAGAAATCAAACTAGTAATTCTTGCACATATTTAACTATTATAGATGTAGAAAAAGCTGCTACATGTTGCTGAAAAGTTTCTTGTCACTAAGTTTTATGTGTACTAAGATGAAAATTAGATGAAAATACTTTTCCGGTTTTTCCGGTGTCTGAGTTTATTGGCAGCCGTGATGCTTGGAAAGTCTAGCAGCAGCTCGTTTGTTTGTGCATGCAGTGATTTTCAAAAAGAGAGAATTTGGAGCTCAAGTATGAATTTATTGACTCTATTTGTGAATATTAGTGAAAATCTAAGATAAAATAAAGTTGTTGGAAGAAAACCAACAAAATCTACAAATCTAATTATTTCCTCACATATGTTGCTTTTGTTTAAAGACTTCAGCAAAAGCCTTTATCGTCACACCAAACCAAACCTGCGAAGGAGGAGAACTCGGCTGCGGCGCTCACAGTGGAGCCACGGGAGGAACGTTCCTCAGACGTTAGCCAAGCCGCTCCAGAAGCTCCTCCGCCAGTCCAAACGTCTGCCACCATCCTCCAAGTACCCGAGCTCCTCAGAGTCTCCCTGGCTCCCCCTGCTGAGGCCGAGGAGCCAAGAGTCTTACCTGTGCAGGTATTTGCAACTTCAACCGAACCTACAGAAGCTCCGTGGGGAATCCATGTCCTTTCAGCCCTGCACCTGGAAACATCCGCTGCCACATCTGCTGCACTGGCCTTGAACACAGCCGAGTCGTCCATCCTGTCGGCTTCACCAGAAACAACCGGACCTCAGGTACAAGGACCAGAACCTCATCTTCTAAAGATACACATAAAATCATATAATGAATATAAATCTGTTTCTGCTTTGATGTAGTCTCCAACTCTCAGCCAGCACAATCCAGAAGAAATAAAGCGGCGACCTGTTATGGCAGCACCGATGTTCACAAAGGTAGAGATACAGCCATTCAAAATATGGAGGGTAAAAAGTGCAAAATTAAAATGATTAAAAGTCTTTTGAAGGAGCTGTTCAAACGTGTCAACTATTTATCCACACTGTAAATAAAACAAATGTTGAACATATAATAATTATACGCAACTCAATCAAATGAATTCACTGTGAAAATAAAAATTGGATATAAAAATGTTATTGTTTAATAATTAATTTCATGTTCCTCTGCAGAAGCACATCAGGAATTTATCAAAACTGTCAACTTTACCCCTTTAAATTTAGTGGGCGGGGTTAGGGCTAAACCTGCCGTCTGATTGGCTCCTTCAAACCGGAAGTCATAGGAACTTCCTTTCAATTTGCTATATTTAAAGTGGAAAGTGAAGAAATAATTTCAAAAGCATGATGCTGTTTTGCTAATTTATTTATTTTAAGCTCTTGATGAGCTCCATATATATGTTTTGGTCAAAAGATCATTAATTAGTAGGCGAGGCTAAAGTCGATCCCTTTTGTAGACTTGCACAAACAAAGTGAACTTAAGAATTTATGGGGTAAGATCGCTGTCAAAAAGGTGTGTGCACAACTCTAACGTTCGTATTCGTATTTATATGTCAATAAAGTTTTTGTACCCAAAATCGTGCTGAAATATTTGTGAGTCTGAGAGTTTCAATCTAAAAGCTTTGAGTGCAAAGTCTTATGAATACAACTCTAATTTCTACGACTACGAACTACACAAATTAAATTGTGTGGGTACGACTACATAATTTTTATGACATCACAGGGTGGAGTAATCGATCCGCGATCACATCAAACACAGCCCGCTCCTAATTTAAAGATGGCATAAGACAGTGGACCGGGTGGAACAACCACTTGCTTATATAGAGATAGATGTTGATCTTACCTGTGATCTTACCTGTGATCTTACCTGTGATCGGCTGTGTTTGATGTGATCGCGGATCGATTACTCCGCCCTGTGACGTCATCGTAACAATTCTTTACTCGTACCCAAAAAGTTGAATTCGTTTTCACAGAGAAAGGAAGAGTTTGTTTGTTGCACTCACAGCTTTTAGATTCATACTCGCATAAAAAGAAGAGTTTTGGGTACAAGAACTTAATGGACACATAAATCCGATTAGGAATGTTAGAGTTGTGCAGACACCTTCTTGACAGCGATCTTACTGCATATGAATTTATAAGAGACATTTCAGACAAAACTACAGAAATAGAAACATGACGTTGCTCAACCAGAGTTTCTACTAAACAAGTTACAACAATGTTTTAAGTTAGTAGACTCAATCATAGCAAACTTGGAGGAAATTGTCTTGACCACCTGTTTGAAGCAGCCAATCAAATGCCACGTTTCAACAATAAATAAAATTCAGGTATAAATTTTAAATCAACGTGTGCTTCAACGGAGGGACATGAAATACGATACTTAAATATAGACTTAATTCTGTTTAAAATATACATTATTTCTGTGTTTATTTCCAGGTTTATTAAAGTAATGACACATTTAAGCTATTTATAATAATTTGGCTTTCTCTTTTCTTTGCACACATAAAAATATTCTCCTAATCATTCATGAATTCCTTTTGTTTCCTGCTTGTTTCTCCTCTTTTTCCTACTAAGAGCCTTCAGGACCTCAGTGCCTCACCGGGACAGCTGGTGGTGCTGGAGTGTCGGGTGAGAGGAGTCCCATTACCCCGGGTCGACTGGTACCGGGAGGGAAAAGCCATAGACGACTCTCCTGAATTCAGAATCCTACAGAAAAGTAAACTTTAAAGCCATTTAACTCAGATTTATCTGCAAATGTGTGTAGAAGAAAGATAAAAACACAACTTCCTAACATAAAAGTCACACATTTATGAGAATAAACAACAGTATATTATCTTTTAACACTTGATCTGTCAATAGGAAGCAATGCTATCTCATTAAAGAAACTGCAGTAAACCTGGAATATATATAGATATAGATATATTTTTTTTAAATTTGAATTTTAAAATGAAAAAATTAAAATTATGATATTTAGTCTTCTCTCCCTGCTTTTGCTGAAACGGCCGGTCCTAAAAAGTTAACAGCCATTAACCTAAATTTGTTTTATCACATGAGGAGCATGAAGATTTTGATGCACAATGAAGAAAAACGTTAATAATTCTGTGTGGAGTGCTTTTTTTTTTTTGTTGTTTAAGCCAAAACAGCTAAAATGATGCAAGTGACACAAAACGGTTTTAATGAATAGGATAAGACAGATTTTCGACCAAATAGTTTTCAAAGTAGTTGGAATATTTAAAATAAATAAGAAGAAAATTTAAACAGGTAATTTTTGTGGACAGAAAAAAAAAACAATTTATTTGGACCCATAATAAAAATAGTTTCTCTCAGTTTAAAAGCAATTTCTGACGGAAAGAATGGTCCTAAAAAAAAAAATTTCAGATTAAAATTTTCTAAATATCACAAAATGTATCAAATAAAAAAAATAAAAAACCTCTTATCCTCGACTTAAACTTCTGACAGAAAACTTAAGGCCAGGTAAAAATGTGTAAAGACAATTGTTACGATTTCCAAAAATGTAAAAAAATTAATTAAAAAAAGTGAGCATTTGTGAATTAATGTGGAACTAAAAAGGTGGAGAAGGAACACAAAGAAAAGAAGAAATCTTGAAAGCAGGAATAATTTTCATTCTACTTAAAGCAACACTAAGTAGTTTTCCACCTTCATGAATTGTTTTCATAGCTTTTGTGATCATACGTCGACTTACTGCTCGTTGAATGACGCTTCTGTCGTGGCCCGAGGGGGTCTGTATCGCTTCAACCGGCACTAAGTAACTTTGAGGAGGGTGGCAGGAACCCTGCCACACAAGACAACTACAAATGTGCTGTAGTTGTCTTGCTTTTCTTATTTTCAACATCACCATATGACATTATCTCCAGAGGTGTATAAAGTAAAAGTAGAAATACCACAACTAAAAACGACTTTGGTAAAAGTTTAAGTCACCCGTAAGAAAATTACTTGAGTAAAAGTCTTAAAGTAGCTCACAACTAATGCACTTAAGCATCAAAGGTAAAAGTACAAGTATTTTATAGTACCCATGAAAAAAAGCAACACAACGCAAAATAATTGCAGGTTTAGAGGGAACAATTTTTCCCTTTTTCACTACGTTGGGAGAATCCTCAGCCCGCAGTTAACCTTAATCTTCGTGAGAGTATCGTACGTGGCTGTTCTCGTCCTCTCGGACCGGCGTAATCCAGATTATTTTTTGATTATTTTCGATTTGTAACAATAAAAAAGGTGGCAAATGTCAAAGTAACGTAGTAAAAGTGTATGTTTTAACTTTTAAACGTAGTCAAAGTAAAAGTAAAAGTCCTCACTGAAAAAAAAACCCTCAAGTAAAGTACAAATCCTCAAAAAAAGTACTTAAGTAGTGTAACAAAGTACATGTACTTCGTTACTATACACCTCTGAATGTTTCACCACAATTAGATTCATCACCTCATTGCCATTCATCCTTCAAACAGACACTGGAAACAGAAATGTACTTCAATCCAACTGCAGGCGACCTAGAAGTCAGGATTTTACCACGCTATGCGCTGGTGCTCATGGGAAATGCAGTCTTCGTTCGGGCTAAAACACAGCACCACTTTTGTCCACAGTGGGCCGCCAAAATTGACCAAAACTGAAACTACTTTGTTGCTCCATCACACAAAATCCCATAGAACATAGGCTTAAAATCTGTAACTCGACCAAATGCGTGTTTACTTTGGTGGAAAAATTCCAACTCTTGCCGAATTAAAAAGGGGAACCATCAATTCAAGTCTATTTCTCAGAGTAATTGATTTGAAGGATGAACACAAGCCTCACTCATGTGAATAAAAACCTTATTAGATCGCGTTACGTAACTAATGTTGGTTTCCTGGTCTTGTCTCAGAGCCCAGATCTCCGTCAGAATCAGGTACGAATCCCACAGTCTGTATCAGAAACCAGTGGGGGGAAGTAACTGGTTACATGGTACGCAGTTACATTCAATTAGGGTCGTTTTTTAAAAGCTTAAATGACTCCTACAATGTTTATGTGAGTCATATCTTAACAAAGTATCGCTACTCCTATTTATTAACAATAATTAATTTCAATGAATGAATAATAAACATGTTTTAAACAAAGAAAGCAAGACATACAAAAACAGTTTAAGTTAATATAGGACTTCCTGTTTGTACAGGAATCCTGTTCTAACATGCATTATTGAAAATGTAATAGTTTAATAGCTTATAGTGGTTTTTTATTATTATTTAAAAAACTCATGTGTTTATTTGTACATAATTTTATATATATGTTGTTTAGTTTTTTCTTTTAAATGGTAAATCTGATTATTTCAGCTCCTCTTTAGTTTGAGTAACCCTCTTTTTTTTTGCGTCCTGTATAAGTCATTTCTATTTTTACTTAAGTAGAAACATGTGCACAAACCCACATCTGTCAGCAAACGCGTGCGGCAAGGCAGCTGTTTGTTTCAGGAGCTGCAGTTTGGTCCTCCGATGAAACCTCGGCTCTTCTTCTGTACACAAACCAGGTCTGCTAACCCATGCAAACCGAACCATATAAGGCCTCTGTGGCCGATACGGTCATGCTGCAGCTTCACACCGAGTCTAAGCTGAAATGATGCGCAGGAAAAAAAACACACTGCTGGGAATGTCTGACATGATGCATCTTTTTGTTTTCTTGCAGAGGAAATTTGCACATTGGTTATAGCTGAGTGTTTCCCTGAGGATTCAGGGATGTTTACCTGCACAGCAGGCAACACATATGGGACTGTGTCCAGCACTGCTGCGCTGCAGGTCAAAGGTAAAACATCCTTTCTTTAAACGGATTAAGAATGTGTATTTTTTAGGGCTGCAACCAACGATTATTTTCATAATCGATTCATCGCTTTTTGTGATTATTAATTTAATTTACTTTCCCATATCAGCTGTTAACCACGTATTTTTATTAGTAAAACAGAAGAGAGTTGTGTCGTTCACTGCAATTCATTTAACTTTGTTTTTAGGGAACAAACGACCAAAAGTGTAAAATATTTTGTTCATTTTTAGGTATAAAGTATGAAATTGAGGTAAAATTTCATAAAACTTATTGATTGTTCAGCATATTAACAATAATCTCAGCCCTTATAATTCTCTACATTTAAATTCTTATTTAATTTGATCTTTATTGTGAATGTTCAGCAGGAGGCTGACTTAGTTGGACATTATTGTTACTAATAATCTGAACTTGTGTCTTCAACTCTGCTTCAACTCCGACATGTTTTGGTCTCAGATGTTCACTTAAAGGAAACTTTCCTACATTTTCCTGCTCCGCCATCTTGCTCAGGGCAAATGTGTTTACGCCGCCTGAGCCATGTGCTAGCAAAACAAGGCTAACGATTGGCTGATTTCTTCTTCTACTGCTCCACTGGTAGATCACAGAGTTAGGTAGCTCATTACTGCCACTTATTGACCGCATATGTAACAGGTTCTGTTAAAAATAGACGCTTACGGTGAAACGTGATTATAAAGCACCTATTTAACGACTAAATTATTTGTGAACTATTTTAATAATTGTTAATAATAATAATTTTTAAAATTTAACATACATAAATTTAAAACATACATAAATCCGTCTCTGTTCTTCTTTAGCCAACGGCAGCAGCAGCGGCCTCCATGTGAGGCCTTTCACAGTGAACTGTCAACATGATGTTAAGGTGAGTGGCGGCATAAAGGCCCACGCCAGCACCGTCCGCCTTGAACCGCTCGTTTCCAGCACGTTCCGCCTTGACCCCCCCGTCCTCAACCAGGACAACAAAGTATCAGTCCAACAGGACCTGCACAGATCCACCGGTGCGGCCGGGGATCTCCACAACCCCGGACAGCTCTTCTCCAGTTGGAGACCGTTCAGCGTTTCCCCGGTGGCGGTGAATACGTCCGAGCAGGAAGTGTCCGGACCTTCAGACGGAATCATCCACGGAGCAGCATCCCAAACCCCCCCGAACGGCGGCGCCAGCGTGGTCCCTCTCCCTGACCCGCCGCCCAACTCCTGCCTGAAAACAGGCACGCTGACCAACCACAGGGACGCCCGCTCCGGCGCCAGAGTCGGCCTGCGCGTCCACTTCAAACTCCCAGAGGTCGAGGAGGACGAGCGAGGGGACTCTGAAGACGACCCCGGAGCGGGACCGTTCGGCAAAGAGCCGCCGCCGGTCCTGGCCAAACCTAAGCTGTGAGTAGAGCAGAGCCGGGTGGAGGCGAGCCTGGAGTCGGAGCTGGAGTGTTAACGGGCATCGTATGGTGTAAGATCGCTGTCAAAAAGGTGTACGCACAGCTCTAACATTCCTATCCGTATTTATTTGTCAATAAAGTTCTTGCACCCAAATTCTGTTGAAATATTTGTGAGTCTGAGGGTATGAATCTAAAAACTGGGAGTGCAAAGTGGACACGAATTCAAGTTTGTGGGTACCAGTAAAAAATGTCACAATGACGTCACAGGGCGGAGTAATCGATCCGCGATCACATCAAACACTGCCCACTCCAAATTTAAAGATGGAGGAAGACAGTGGAGAGTCGGAGCAACAGCGTCAGATGAAGCATCACAGGTAAGATCAATATATATCTCTATATAAACAAGTGGTTGCTCCACCCCGTCCACTATCTTCCATCTCTAAATTTGGAGCTGGCTGTGTTTGATGTGATCGCAGATCGATTACTCTCCCCTTTGATGTCATTATAAAAATGTTGTACTCGCAAAGTAGAATTTTTGTGCACAGAGAAACGAAGAGTTTGTAGTCGTAGAAATTTGAGATATATATGTTGAACTTAGCTGTGATACGGGCTGTGTTTGATGAGATCGTGAATCGATTACTCCACCCTGAACATCATTGTAACAATTTTTTAACTCGTACCCACAACGTGTGTGAACTTACAGCTTTTAGATTCATACTCTCAGACTCACAAATATTTCAGCAGAATTTTGGGTACAAGAACTTTATTGACATAAAAATGCGAATACGAACGTTACATGTGCATACACCTTTTTGACAGCCATCTTACCCCAATAGCAGTGGAGGAGGCGGGCTTCCTCATCCTGGCCTCGCTCAGATCGCTCCTTTGAGGCACTTCAGTTCTCTAAACTCGCCAGTGCAGACGTGAAATGTGGATCTTCAGGCTTTCCAAAACAAAGGATGGCGTTTTTTATTTGTAAGACTGCTTCTTTTTTTTTTTTTTTTATACTTGCAGTAAGGTGGCGCTCAGTTTGGATTATACGCTCTTTACTGGTCGTTTTTGTAGGATTACGGCTTAAATTGTAGCCTGCTGTTTGCAAACGTGCAATATATTTCTATGATAGTTAGGAGCTGAGACCTGTCGACTCTAAAAGGTGAATTTGTTTCCAGCTGAGATGTCCCTGTTTTTTCGAGCCGCTTGTTTTTTTATTCCATAAAAGGACACCTCGCCGCATGCTGCTGTCCTTTTTCAGCCTCACTGCGCAGACATAAACCACAAACCTCAGTGCGGCTCGCTGTTCTTATTAGACGGAGAGACACAGAGTTGCACTTTGTTGTAAAGAACATCTTAAATGTAGGATGCAGATTTGAATTCACCCTCTTTTTATTCTGGCATGCCTAAATCCAGTGAAACCAGAGTTCGCCTGTCTTTAATCTAATCCCAGTTTCAATCCAGCTGGTGTGTTAAGATTAAAGAGGTTGTAGTGACACAGCAAAGACCGGTCGGGCAGCAAGAAGTGGACAAACTTTACTCTATTTGGACAAATATTCTGGTTAGGGATGCTGTGCAGTTGGAAGATTGTGTTTGCTGACAATGTCTTTTACCTTTAGCCGTGTTGATATGGTAACCAAGGCAACAATGTGGTTTGCAACTGCGAGCAGCTGTAAAATATGTCAACCGTTGCCATTAATCTCTTTAAATGTCCAAATCAGTAAAAAAAAAAAAAAGACACAAAGACAAAGTTTAAACCCGATTTTGGCCGAGAGACCAACGCTGCACACGATCTTACGGTGATGCAAGGTAGTGGCTGCATCATGCTGGGGTTGTGCTTTTTCTCAACAGGGCAAGAGAAGCTGGTTAAGAGTTGATGGGACGAAGATAAATACAGGGAAATCCTGGATGAGGGGAGATGATAGGCTCAAATTAAAGCAGATCTATGCGTTAAAGAAGTCTAGTCAAAGTCCAGACATAAATCCATCTGAGCATCTGAGCCAGGACGTGAAACTATATATTTCCATATGCTTTCCGTTCATTCTGGCAAAGACTAATTCCCAGAACAGACTGTTTTTCCAAACTTTTTTTCCTCAAATGTATTTTTGTTTGCGTCTATAGCACCACAATTTGATTTATCACCTCATCGCTATTCTTCTTTCACACAGACACTGGAAATAGAAATTTACTTCAATCCAACTGCAGCAGATCAGGATTCTACCACGCTATGCGCTGATGCTCATGGGAAGTGCAGTCTTCCTACCACTTTTGTCTACAGTGGGCCGCCAAAGTTAGCCAAAACTGAAACTTCTTTAAATTTGCTTTAACTGTGTTTCTTTATCACAAGAACAACATTAGCAAACAGTTTTTAGCGTGTATTTGTTTCTGTATGTGGGTAACAGGTTGGTCATGTGACAATGGGGGTGGGTTGGGGGGGGGGGGGGGTTGTTTACCTGAAACAGAGAAGCAATCTAGACGGAGTAGTTTCTTCAGATTCAAATTGGGGAAATATTTGTGATGCAGGTGGATATCGGTTATTCGGCATCGATATTGGCCCATAATCTCATATCAGTCCATCCCTCTTTGGAATGATTTGACTCGTAAAAACTACAATAGTTACCAAATAAAGAAGAGACAAGATTATAATTATGGATAAGATAAAAAGAAACAGGCTTATTTCAAGAGAAACAAACAGAAAACAAGAAACAAAAGTCTGGTGTTGATTTTTTCTCATTGTGTGGGTTTTGAATTCGTAGGCTGTTGTTTTACCATAATTTGGATGATCAAGGGATTTCCCGTGGACCAAACCATTTTGCACGTTCTCAAACTGACGTGTTCATAGGAACCCTTTGCCGTTGTTGAGCATAATCGGAGTCAGTTCTGTAAACGTGTGTTCATGTGCTTCCGTCTACAGGGACCCTGCTCAGCTGCAGCTTCTGCACCACCAGGTCCTCCTGGAGCAGCAGCAGGAGAACGAACCGCAGGCCAAATCCCACCCCCCGCCAAGGCCCCTGCCCCCACTCCACTTCCAGCTCCCGCCTGAGGTCGAAAGTCCCGCCGAGGCTTCTCTGTGGTCTCCCAGAATGCACCGAGAGCCCCCCACGCCATCCTTTCCGTCGCATCAGTTTCGTCCTGGCGCACCCTCGCTGAGCTCCACCAGACCTCCTGCTCCATCTTTTAGCTCCCCTCCAGCACTCAGCACCCCGCCCTGGGTGCCTCCCCCCGTTCCTCCCCTCAGCACCCCACAGCTGGGGACCAGTTCTCCACCCGTAGGCCTGACCAACACCATCCACGCCTCCCACCTGAACCTCGCCCCCGCAGCTCCGAGGCTCGGCTCGGTTCCTGCAGGTGCAGCCTCCGCCGCACTGCAGGCCACGTCCCCCGCCCCTCAGCTGAGGAGCGCCCACGCGTCCCTGATGAACCTGACGGCCGTGTCCTTCAACTATGCCCGGCCTAAGGAGTTCATCAGCGCTCAGACGCTGTCGCCCATCAGGAGCCCGTCGCCCACGGAGTCCCCGGTTCCTTTGCTCCAGGAGCTGGCCGCCGAGCTCAACTCCTCGGTGGCCAGCTCCCCGGTCCCCCCGCCGTTCTCCCCACCGTTTTCCCCCACGCGGGTTCTCATGTCCCCCACGAGCCCGCCGTCCCTCCTGTCGTCGCCCACCCCGGGTCAGGGCTCGCTTCTGCGGGCCCATTCGCCCCCCCAGGCCTCCTCTCCCACCTCCAGCAGCTCCTCGCCCAGCCCCATTCAGAACCCGGTGGCCTTCCTCAGCTCCGTCCTGCCATCGCTGACGCCAAGCCAACCCACCAACTCCATGGGCCTCCCTAAAGGGGCCCCGTCTGGGTAAGTTCCCGCCGATGAATGTCCAGCAAAACGTCTGAAAAGCCCTCGATTAGATTCATACGTCCGCGCCCGCAGTGTCAAGAAGACCCCCAAGACGCGCCTGCCATCGGCCAAGAGCGTCCGTCAAAGTAAGGAGCTCCTCGTCCGGGACATCGGGAAGACTATCCGGTTAAAAGACGAAGGTCCACAGTTCGCGCACCAGCAGGTAAAGGCTCCTCTCTGAAATACCGGAACCATTTTGACTTGCAACCTGTTTTTACCGCACATTTTTAACCAGTGACAGTTTCCAACTCAGCTGGATTTATTTTATTTATTTTTGCACATTTGTTTTATTTCATTTCCTTCATTTGCAGTTTAAAAATTAACAAGTTGATATGCATGAAAGCTTCAAATCAAGTAAGAAGAAAGAAAACTGAGGCATCAATGATCCTTCATTTAGATAGAAAATTAAACAAAAGAGAAAAAAATTAAACAAAAAATTAAATATATAATCTTTGTCAAGATACAGCACTCCACCGAGTAATTAAGGTTTATTTTTATAGTTTTCCTTTATAATAATTGATCTAGTCTAGTGCTGCAACTGACGATAATTTCCATAATCAATTAATCTGTCAATTATTTTTACGATTAATCACTTTTTATTATCAATTTATTTAGCATTTACTTTCCCATATAAGCTATTAAAAATTAATTTTCATTAAGAAAAAGAAAAACACAAGAGAATTGTGCTGTTCACTATAATAATTTAACTTTGTTTAAAGGAACAAATGAGTTCAACAGTGTAAAATATTTTGTTCATTTTTAGGTATAAAATATGAAATTAAGGTAAAATTCCATAAAACTCAATGATTGTTCGGCATATTAACAATAATCTCAGCCCTTATTATTCTCTACATTTAAATTAATGTTTAATTTA
>JAVLVB010000135.1:800693-817507 GCA_032876305.1 Orestias chungarensis | reverse complement strand
TTTATTGTGAATGTTGTGACTTAGTTGGACATTATTGTTCCTAATAATCTGAACTTGTGTCTCTACCAGCATGTTTAGAACAGAGTTAGTAAGTGGTAGACATTGCTGGGGGTGAGCGTCTTGTTCCACATGTGTTCCTTTATTGTTGCTCCTGCAACTCTAAATGAATATGAACTGAATTCATTAACAGTATTTAGCGTCTTTATTTTCTTATTAGCTTATTTTACCGCGCTGGTTCTTCCTCTCCTGCTTCAACTCAGACATGTTTTCCTCTCAGATGTTCACTTAAAGAAGACTTTCCTACATTTTCCTGCTCCGCCATCTTGCTCAGGGCAAATGTGTTTATGAGCCATGCGCTATCAACACAAGGCTAATGATTGGCTGGTTTCTTCTTCTACTGCTCCACTGGTAGATCACAGTGTTAGGTAGCTCATTACTGCCACCTATTGACCACAGATATAACAGATTGTGTTAAAAATAGACGCTTACGATAAAACGTGATTATAAAGCAAGTAATGAACGACTAAATTAGTCTTCAACTATTTTTATAGTAGATTTCCCAAGTTCCCAAGTAAACAACGAAATATTTTTAGAAGCTCTAACAAAAACAAAATTAACTGTGAGAAATAGTGCAAAAAGCTAAATAAATATTACGACAAGTTATCAAAACGTTTTATTAAAAAATGTTAGAAACAAAAATAAAAATACATACACAAGAATCTGCAATAGATATTGCACTTCAAATTGCACAGAATGTATGATAAAAACAGTTGTTATAGTATATGTGAGGCGTTCAGGGTACCAACAGCTCTTGGGAAGAAGCTGTTTTTCAGTCTGTTTCATGTATATCTTCAGCTTTTGAGAAGCTACAGTAATAAGCTGTTTTAAAAGCTTGTTTTAGTGGTTAGGCATCATATAAAACAGTCCTTTTAGGCAAACTCAGTTAATTCAGTCCTTTGATTCAGGTTTGTTGTAGCAGGGATTCATCTAAAAGCTGCAGGGCTGAATATCTAAGTCTCCACATCTAGATCTTGCAGGAAACGCTACCGACACGAAAGCGAGAAAAAAGATCCTGCTCTCTCTCTCTGTCCTCCAACCCTATCAAGGGTCACAAGCATGCACACAGTTGCATGTAAAACAGGAGTCCTTTCTCAAGCTTGGATAGTTTTAAGAGCTGCATGTTTGAATGAATATGGACTTGGACTAACCTCATCCTCCCCTAATCATCTGAGTCTTGCGTCGTGCTCTCGCTCGTACCTGCACCTCATGCGTCTTCTCAGCTCTTAGTATGTTTGTACCATCAGTATGTCCCTGGTGTTCATCCATCCCTGTCCTCCCCGTAGAAGCCGAGTAATAAGGGGAAAACAACGAGCAGACTCCTCGGACCAAACAATGCTGCTACTGTCATTAACTATGACGAGGTACAAGGAGCTTCCCTGACGCGGGCTTTGCTTTGCTTTGTGGCTTTCTGAGTCGCAGACCTGACAACCTTCTTGATGTTAATAATTTCCTTAAAGTTTGCTATTTCTTCAGGGCGAAACCAACACAAACACGATTTTTTGGTCAAATCTGAAAAATATGTGACTTTTAAATGGCAGCCTAAATGAAGCAGATGTGATCCTTCCCCTCGCAAAAAAGAAATAATAATCAGAACAGTGCCACTTCTACATCATTACCGATAATTCACTAAGTCAATCTATGTGGCAATGTATAATTAAATGAGTCGGGGAAGGTTTACTTTGTAATTATTTGGCACTTTAGTTGTGTTTTTTTCCATATTATTGGCTAACGAAGCATCTGTTCATAAAATCCTATTACCAAGATTGACATTTTTCCTGTTTTTCTTTACTAAAAGAGTCTGAAAGAATCAACAAACCTGTATTTTACATATATATATATATAATCAAGATATATATATATATATAATCATTAAGAACCACTTTCTCACTACTTCAGTTTTGTGTAAATAAAACAAGTAATAGTTAAAACTATTAACTGATAATATATATATATGTATATATATATTTTTTTGTTACCAGGTCAAATTAAATCACAACATAATTGCATTGTATTCGTACAGGATAGCATGTCAGATAGCGGAAACAAGATATAAAAAATTAAAAGCGAGTCTAGCGAGTTTATGTGAAAAAAGGTCCACCCACATGTGTTTCCTGCACACGTCTTTCATCTAAATGTGTTCGCATGTGGCTGATGTCTTCAGTTTTGATGCATATTTGATTAAAAGCCAAAGAAGCTTTGCAGCGATCGTAACGCTCGATTGTTTTGACATTCTAGCTGTTTTTTTGGTTGTTGCTTTTTTTTACAGGAGTACAAAATATCCAATTTCGAGCAACGACTGTTGAGCGAAATCGAGTTCCGCTTGGAGCGGACGCCGGTGGAGGAATCAGACGACGAGGTGCAGCACGACGACGTCCCCTCGGGAAAGTGCATCGCGCCGTTGTTCGATAGGAAACTGAAGAGCTACAAGGCCGTGGAAGGCATGCCCGTCACCTTCGTGTGTAAAATACTGGGCGTGCCGCCGCCAAAGGTGAAACAAACACCGGGCTCCGATCCTTTTTTTCCAATTTCTGTTGCTCACATCTTCGGTCCCAACAAGGTCTACTGGTTCAAAGACGGCAGGCAGATCTTGAAGAAGAACGTCGGCTACCAGAAGATGAGGGAAGGCGACGGGACTTGCTCCTTACACATCGAGTCCACCACCGGCGACGACGACGGAAACTACACCGTCATGGCGGCCAACCCACAGGTATGATCCTTCCTTCCTCTACTACCTGCCTTTCTGGAGGCTCTGGCTGATTTCAGATTTGCTGTACGGTGATCTTCAGGGACGGATCAGCTGCTCTGGACATCTGATTGTCCAATCCGGACCTCCTCGAAGCCAGCTGACACGTATTCAGTCGCAGAGGTGAGCAGAGAAAACAGATCTGCCGAGACAATAAGGTTCCTGAGAACAAACACCTACTAGCCTGGTCAAGGCCGTCTATTTTTCATCGAGACAGACGCATGTTTAGAGGACGTTTAACACACTTTAACAATGTTCAGCAATCTCCACATTTATTGGCACTCTCTGGTAAAGATGAGTAAGAAGTAAATTTATATTTTATTAAAGTGCTAAAAAGTCCAGACATTTTTATTGTTCCCACATTTCTCCAGTGAAATGCATGAGGTCTGAGATTCAGGACACCCACTTTATTGGACCATTGGTCTTTGAAAGTCAATTTTGTTTGTTAATGTTTTGGCTCCTTAATCCTGCTAAAAGGCATACCTGTGATTTTTCAGCAGGTCACAGAATATCTTCGTGATACTAAACCAATCTGGGTTTAAAAATGTGGCCACTCCACTGAAGCGGCTCGGTTGTCTGTGACAGAAGCCTTAAAAGAGTCGAAAGCAATTGCGAAGTCCTCTGTATTTATCTTTCTCGACTTGTCGTTAACCATGACATCCTCCTGTCTACGCTCTCGAGCATTGGCATCACAGGGACAGCGCACTTCTGGTTTGAGTTGTACCTCACTGGTCGATCATTCAAAGTGTCCTGGTTTGGCCACACTTCCGCAGTGCCCCACTTTTACCACAGGGTTCAGTACTGGGACTTCTTTTCTACGCCATATACACCTCCACTCAGGGTCAGATCGTCCAATTTCACGGTTTCTTATACCACTGTTATGCTGACGACGCCCAGGTATATCTGTCATTTCCATCTGATCACCACACGGTCTCAGCACGCATCTCAGACTGTCTGTCTCAAAATGGATGAAAGCCCATAACATCCAACTGAATCTCTCAAAAACTGAACTGCATGTTTTTCCAGCCAAACCAACCATAAACCACAATATTCACGTCCAGACTGGATCCCTGTCTCTGACTCCATCAAAGGCAGCAAGAAACTCGGGTGTCGTGCTTGATGAGCTGCTGGCCTTCAAAGATCATGTTGCCTCCGTTTCTCAATCTTGTCGCTTCGCATTAATAAACATAAGAAAGATACGACCATACCTAACCCAACATGCTACCCAGGTTCAGTCTATCCTGGTACAGTCTATGGTTATCTCCCGCCTCCTGACTGGTCTCCCAACCTGTACTGTAAAACCTTTACAAATTATCCAAGACGTGGCAGCACGTCTGGTCTTCAATCAGCCAAAAAAGTCTCATGTCACTCCTCTGTTCATTGACCTTCACTGGTTACTCCTGGCTACCCGCATCAACTTCAAGTCCCTAATGTCAGCCTACAAAGTGCTTAAGGGTACGGCTCTCATTTACTTCAATACTCTTTCAAAGGTTTATGTCGCAACTCGGTCGCTTCGGTCATCAATGGATTGTCGTCCAGCAGTGCCTACACCACGCTTAAGACAATCCAGACTGTTTTTTTGTGTTGTTTCAAAATGGTCGAATGACCTACCAAGCGCCACAACAACAGCAGCGTCCCTGTCTGTCTTCAAGAAACTCTTGAAGACTCTTGGGTCTTCAAGAAACTCTTGAAGACCCACCTCTTCAAAGAGCATCTCCTATCCTAACTCTTACCCATACCTCTATACTCCCTCTAGTACTCTCTCTGTACTTATCTCTATCTCTTCACTGTCATCACCGACTCATACTAGGGATTTTCCTCTTGATGGTCAGATTGATAGTAAGTGTAATATTGTGTCTACCTTGTAAGGCCTTTAAAATAAAGCAGAGAGGTGATGTTCTCTGTCTTCCGGGTTTATTAAGGATGCAAGCAGCATTCTGGATCAGCTGCTTCTTTCTGATTGACTTTTCAGGCAAACCTGTGAACACGCTGTTGCACCGATCAATTAAGTCAAAATTGAACACATGGTGTAGTTTCTCAAAATCTATGGGGGGAATCTTCTTTGGTTGATGGAAGGCTGGCTTTGTAATTGTCTTTATGTGTCCCTGAAGGTTCAGGCCTTGGTTTATCATTACACACAGCCTCAGCTAGAGTTTAAATATTCTAAGACTTGTTTAGAATGATCCAGCCCAGGTTTGAAGTCTCTGTTTTTTGTAGGTTTTTTTTATCTAGAGAAGATTAAATGTGCTGAAGGTAGCAAAAAATTAAGTGAAATCGCCCTTTAACCATTCCTCGAATCGGTTGCAAACTTCAGCTTGATGCAATCCTGGATTGACTTGTTATCCTAGAGGCCCAGATGTTAAAACTGAACATTGAATTTTAACCACTGAGCTTAAAACTTCACTGTTTGAAATTCAAAGGATTGTAAACATCAAAATCGGATGGAACAGATTTACTTCCATAAGTTGGGTCATTAGCACGATTTGGGTCAGTGAAAACATCTAAAAGTTATCATACCCGCCACTCGAGGACTGGAGATGACGACTTTGGTCTAAAGGGGCTTTTCTGGAAATCTTTGGAGATGTTTATTTACGTCCCTCATGTTCCTCCTCACTGTTCTTGGTGATAGAGAAAATATGGGTCCTCAACCAGCATTATCACCACCTCTTATAGTTATATGTTCTGAGAGTGATGAAACTGTCGCAGAGTGGAAGTCCTCAGTCCGAGGCTTCTTTAAAATCGTTGCAAAACTGATACTGCTGCTAAGGATCCTTCCTGCATGCCTTGGGCTACTTGGATAATGAGAGTTATGACCACTTTTTATTTAATTGAACAAAATTTTACTCAAGATAAAATAAGATGAGATGAGATAAAGACAAGAGGTGCCCAAATGTTCAGAGCTTATTTTTGGTTTCTTTAATGCTTCTTAAAATGTAATCTGTTGTTGTTTCAAGCTGACAGCATGACCAGGAATATATTATTGTCTCTGTAATCTGCTTCTCCGGCTGCCGATGACACCAGGGTTCGAGCTCGCGTGCAGGAGGTGGAAGGAGAACAAACCCAGGAGTGTTTCTTCCAGCCTCGATTCCTCCAGGCTCCCAGAGACGTGATGGCTCACGAGGGCGGAGTTTGCCGACTGGACTGCAAGGTGCATCGAAGGGAAAAGACACTGCCGGAGCGTAGGTGGCTCTGGGCCTCACCTCACGGTTGCTCTTTGACCTCCAGGTGAGCGGGCTGCCCAACCCTGAGCTGATGTGGCTGGTCAAGGGGAGGCCCGTCTATCCAGACCTGACCCGAAGGATGCTGGTGCGGGAGAACGGCGTCCATTCCCTGGTCATCGACCCGCTGACGCAGAAAGACGCGGGAACCTACACGTGTATTGCCAGCAACAAGGCCGGGCAGAGCTCCTTCAGTGTGGAGCTGACAGTCGTCGGTGAGGTCCCCGGAAAACATCCGCCATCGTTTCTCTTGTTTCTCTTCTTCCCAGAAGATCGATGGAATCATTGCGATCCTCTTCTTCTTCTTCTTCTTCAGAGAAGGAGATGAAGCACCCGCCCCAGTTTGTGGAGAAACTGCAGAACATGGGCGTTCCTGAGGGCGCCCCCGTTAGGCTGGAATGTTGCGTGGCAGGAAAGCCGCCGCCAGCAATCTTTTGGAAGAAGGACAACGAGACCGTCTCCAAAACTAAGAGCAGAATCAGGTCAGTTTGGCATCCGAGTCTTTGAGGAGAAAATATTCACACTAGTATTTTTGGCATTAACATTAAATGTGACCTCTTAAAGATTTTATCTTGATATTTAGTTGAGGTACCTTTGATTTCAATCCCAATCTCAAGTCTTTCTTTAGGAGTGATGTCTGTGGTGCTTGGTTTGTTTTCGAGTATTTTATCTCATTCTCCTTTACAAGTTTCTTAACCTCTGTCAGGTTGGATGTTCGGCTACAGGAAAGGGAGATTTTTAGTTTTTTTCTGAAGATGTTTAATTTGATTGAGTTGGGGAACTTCAAGAACACTCAGACTTCTCTTGAAGGCATCCTTTTTTTTTAATCAATTGTCCGACCCACATACAAATGCAATTTCAGAAGACCACAATAGTTATTAAATAATGAATAATGAGTATGACGGTGCATGGGGGATCTATAGTGCACTAAAGACAGTCCCTGCAGAAACACGTGGGCAAAAATTCCTCATATTGCTGTGAATTTGTCCTGTTTTCTGCAATGAAAGTGCGGGAAAATGCGAAAAGTGTGAAAAACTTGTGAATTGTTGTTTCCAAATGTAGGAGAATAAACCTGCTTCTCCCACATCTAGTAAACAGCAAACATGACATAACATAGCAGCATAGCTGAGCCAGTTATTCAGTCCCGTTATGCTAACTTAGAGTCTTGGACCATTTAAGGTCATCTATAACGTAGTATGAGCTAAATATGAACATTGATTAGTTCTGAAATCCAGAATCTGTCTAAGAACAAAGCCAGTTGTTACTAACTTAAAGCTCCTGTAGTAAGACGCTGGATCAACTTACAGTCCATTTGCTTTTATTAGTTTATGGGGCAGATCTGCCTCATCCAATATGGCCGACGTGCTGATGTGCTGCCACTGCTGGGACCAAAATGTGTTTTTGTTATGGTGGCGCACGGAGGTGATGACGTCGCTACACGACGCACCGGACCGTTCACTGTTTTACATATGTTTTCATCCGAATCGTTCTTGTATATCAGGGGGAAGCCACACTTTCAGGATGAAGTATATTTGAACAGAATTTAAATCTAATCCATAACTGGAGAAACCCATTGTGGAATGTGTGTGTTTCTCCCCACACGCTAACAGACGCGGATAAGTCTATAAATATATATATATATGTATATATATGTAGATTTCAGCGGGGTCTGGTGCTCCCCCAGCCCCCATTCTAGCTACGCCTCTGGTAAGAGAGACAGGGAGACTCCCTGTGCAACACGATAGTTTCCTAAGGCGGCTAACGTAGAGTTAGCATGTGTTTGCGTGCTTAAATGCGCATCAGTTAGCTGCCCGGTATTTGAATCAAAGGGAAGGATGGATGATATCTTCTACTTCCTTTAATGCTGTTCGACTCCTGGACTCCTCTCGACGTATTGGGCACACCTGCTGCTTATAATCCAGAAATAACTTGTTTTGTTTTTGTTTTAGCATGACCCAGTACACCACGGGACAGGTGTGTCTTCTCATTCACCCGACAACCAAAGAAGATGCTGGCTGGTACACGGTGTCGGCCAAAAACGACGCCGGAGTCGTTTCGTGCACCTGCAGACTTGACATCTATGGTAAATACTCGGCGTTTCCGCAGATGTGCTCTCTGGGACCAGTGTAGTAACACCGAGCTTGCTGCTGGGTCCTCAGCACAGTGGCACCAGAGCATCCCGATGCCGATGAGGAAAGCGCCGCGAGCGAGCGGCCGCTACGCCGCTCTGACGGGCCAGGGGCTCGACATCCGGTCGGCGTTTTCCGTGTCGGACGGCGGCCCCATCCTGTTCGCCAGCTCCCCCGCCGAGGCCACGCTGGAGAGTGAGGAGCTGTGAGAATCCCGGGAGGGCGCTCGCGTCGCCTCCCCATGACCCCGCGAGGTCGGAATCAGATTTTTTCGTGTGATGCATTTGAAGTGTTGCCCTCAGATTACAGAAGATTGGTCACAGCAGTCAGCACTAAGTTTATCACCATTCCTATTTACTCAGTTTTACATGGGAAAAAAAACATACGCAGTCTTAGCAGTCATGAGCCACGTGGAGATGGATGGGTTTTTTTCTTTTAGGCTGGATTGATTCACTTAACCTTTGACCTTTCAACTAGCTGTGAAGAAAAGAAAGTGGTTCTTGTCCCACCTATTATTGCTGCAAACTGCTCGTGCTTATTATTGCTAACTTGCAGATGTGTGCATACGGACATTTTTCAGATCCTTTCAAGTGGATTTTATTTTATTCTTCGTTTTTTTTTGTTGCTTTTCTCAGATTAGCAGTTACATTGATGTGCAACGCGCCTGTTTGCGGATTTTTCCCAAAATATTCACACAAGACTCGCCTATTTATCTGTAAAGCTTATCTTAAATATTGAGGACATTTTTTATTTTTTCTTTGCAAAGCAGCCAAAATAAGCAAGATGTGATGAAACAAGAATGTGTGTAGATGCAGATTTGGTGTTTGAACTGTTACAATAAGAGGTTATAAGGCATTTCTAGAGAGGGGATCTCAAGTTTTTATAGACCGTCGCAAATACCGAGGATTTCCCTGTAAATGTTTATGGTCGGGTTTAATTGTGTTTTTTATTTATTTATATACCAAACAATCCGACAACAGAAATAGCTTTAATCCAGATTGTTGCCCTTTTAAACCCAACAGTGATGATCCCTTACAGATCTCCTGTATCTCAGTTTCGTGATTTTCTGACGAGGGTCGATTTCGGCGCTAGCTTCGTTTCGCTCGAATTAGCGACAGAAAATCTATCCGCCATCATCACTTCAGAATCTTCCGCCCCGTTGGAAAGTTTGTCACTACGTCACATGGAAGGCGCTCTCTGATTGGTCGACGCTAAAAACGCTCCAACCGCTCCTCGCACGCACCACATCGACTTTGCGTGTAAACTGGACGCTCTAGGTGTGAAAGCAGCGTAACTAAGAAGTGTTGCGGCGGTTTGATTATTAATTATTAGTAAGAATTAAATCGTATTAAGTGTCAGGAGCTTCTGTGTGAATGCAGGGAACCTTCTGGTAGCAAAAAGCATTTGAGATGGTTTTGGAAATCGGACAGAAATCTCCACTGCGACGTGTAAAACGTACATGTAGAGATCAAACCTGGGTTGGAAAATGTATTTAAAATTTAAAGAGCCAGAAGGGTAAAAAAACAACAGTGTAATAGCTTTATCCCCCATGCTAAAATGGCGACGTAAATCCATTAGAGACGACCTTCCACTCAGAGCTGAGGTTGATTTAGACGACTGAACGCTAAAAAAACATCGTTCATCCGGGGCCGCGAGTGTTTTTGGCCGAATATAATACCAAATAGTAATAAATATGCATAGTTTCCTTTGATTTGGTAACCTATAAACCGATTTGTCTGAGATTATCCGGATACTAAAAAAAGAAAGTACACGCCAGAGGAAGTGTCGTGCTAAACTATACCTCCCAGTATCGTTCTTACACACACAAAAAAAAACTTGATTTATAGGTGAAACACAATTGATCACATCTATTTGATAGCCTGAACACAGGATCTATATTTAATTATCTTTCTTACAGTCTGAGAGAAAGAATAGAAAACACTTTTTTCACAATGAAAATAGATGAAAATTGCCTAAAGGTTCATTGTATACCAAAGAAGAATGATTAAATGTTAGATGAAATAAAAATATACTGTATTAACGCACATTTTGGATGTCTTGCGTTACTACAAACTAAAATAAACGACTTGGATTAAGTGAAGTTTATCGTTTTCTGTTCTTCTAAGAAGAGAGCAAAGCCAGGATGTAGCCTAGATCTTAACAGCATCACAAAGGAATTGGTTAATGTTTCGATTGGAGCAAAATGCGTATTTGTGGTTGTTTACATGTGAAAATTATGTTTCTGGCTTTTTTTTTTTGCTTTTTCTTAGGCCGCTTTTCAGATCCAGGCCTCTCGACTTTTGATGTTCTGCAACTTTTAAGATGTTTTAGAGAACACGACAAAAAAACTGAGGAGTCGATTCTGTCATTGAATTCATGTTTTCAACACGTATAAACATTGCAAAACACAAATAAAATAATAAAAGATCAACACAAGAGTTATGAAGAAATGAAAGTGCTTCCTTTTGGGGGGTTTTAAAGAGTTTTTCAGTTAGTCTGGAGTTTATTACACTTCCTTCACTTAATTCTGATGGTTTTTATTTCTTTGTGTACATTAATGTATGAAGTTTGATGGGAAACACATTATAGATTTGATTAAATTCAGCCAAAAATGGAAAACATGAAATTTTTTTTTCTGTTCTTGCTTCTTGGTTCACAAATATTTTATTTATTTTTTTGTTGTTTTTTTTAATTGCATGGATAAATGCTGCTTATAGAAAACACCAAAAACAATGTTTGGTTGCAGTTTTAACGCCACAGCACTGATTTCAGTTAAGTCAATATAAAAGCTTTCTTTTATTTATAAATCCTTTTTTTGTGTTCATTAAGCTTCGTATTGACAAACCTTTACCAGTTTATATAAATCTGCACAAAAGTTTGCACATTTCTCAACATTATTGCCCCTGTCAGCTCTATTTTAGTGGTAGATTCACCAGATGTAAAGTTGTACACTGTTAAATATTTCTGTCAGTCTCAGAATAAAGTTGTATTTATGCAAAGCGGCGGCGTTTTTATTTTTCTCGTCTACATTAATTGTTGAACAATTGTAGGTAACAAATCCTGATTTTGAGCTGAATCGTCCTTTAATCTCTCCAGTAACTCAACCGTTCACCAATCGGTAGCATCGGCTGTCAGGTTAGGTTCCTGCAACCTTGAGGTCATTCTCTGAAACCTACAGGTGCATTTAAAAAAAATCAATAAATAACATACATAAAAATAAACTTTTTAATAATTTCCTGGTAGTTTGCATTTCTTTGTAATGATTTGCAACAATACAAGCGTAAATACGACTGGTATAATAGATTTCTCCTCTCTAATAAATGTAATGAGATTTTAATATTTGTGGCCTAAAACGTAAAATCTGCTTCCTGTCCCGCTATCTGAGCTCTATTAGCTCAAACCGATTCGGGGAGAAACTCTCAAGGCAATTAACCATCGCTAATCAGTCCAATCGGAGCGAATGGGAGTTCAACTGGGCATAAAATCACATTCACCTTACATGACCTAATTAGAGTCCAGGCCCGTCTGACCAGCTGCCAGACCCACTTGTTCACTGTCGCTGTGTGGGCGTTGCTTCTGCGACGTCCTTGTTTTAATCAATAACACCGACGTCTTCTTTTCTAATTGACAATGACAACTTTTATAATTGATGTTTTTTTATTTTTTCACCTTAACGATGAAACTTTTGCACCAAACGCTAAAGAAAGATGATGTTCAAACAGGAAAACCAGAGGCTGCTTCTGCTACTGTTTAACTCAGTGGGTCCTTTACAACACTTTCTCTTCCTCTGAAACCTAGTCTTTGTCCCTTAATCTCTGTTCCTCCATACTAAGAGTGCTTTCTTCAGGACAGACTGGTCGCTCCTCTGCGCTGACATATGGCTTTTGGCAGCGGTCATCACTCAGCAGTGGAGCCAATCAATGTAAGAGAGCAACAACAACAACAAAAAAGGAGGCATTTAAGACCTGACAGGACAAGCAGCAGCTGGCGAACTCCATCAATCTGTAATAAATGAACCAACTGGTAGATGGGATTATATGCCCAAATGCACAGCGAACCAGTCAAAACGGAGCAGACAGCATCAGCTTGTGTGTGCCTGACTCAATCCCGGCGACGTGAATTAATCTGGGACTCTGACCGAGATTAATCATTTATAACCTGCCTCTGCGGCCAAGCTGTGCAACACGCCAGCATGAGCCGAGAAGAAAAAACACCAGAAGACTTTCTGTTTCATTTCATTTTTCATTTAAATTAAGAAAGTTGATCACAACGAGGATTACTTTGGTAAAAAAAAAATGGAGACGAACGTAGTCAAGCGACACAAAAAATATTTTCTCTTTTTAGTTTATTTTCATATTTCGACAAACACTGCATTTAAAAACTCAACAATTTTATGTTCTTTTATTATTTTGGACACCTGACAAAAGAACATTATTTTGTTTACGTAAGTTTTGTTTAATTTAGTTTACGTTACTTTAGTTTAGTTTAATTTAGTTTACCTTAGTCAAAGCCAGAGTCAAAGTCAGTTTTAATGTCAACTCTTTCACATGTACCAGACATACAAAGGAATGGAAATTTCTTTTTTCTCCATCTCTACGGTGTAAACATTTGACATTTATAGAGTCAAGACAAGACAAGACAGATATAGACATTAGAGTAACATCCAGGTAAAAATACATGAATAAATAAATAGTCAAAGTGACTAAGTAACTTTACGTTAGTTTAGTTTACGTTAGTTTAGTTGAGTTTAGATTAGTGTAGTTTAAATTAGTTTAATTTTGTTTAATTCAGTTTAGTTTACGTTAGTGTCATTTAATTTAGTTTACGTTCGTTTTAGTTTAAGTTAGTTTAGTTTAGCTTAGTTTAGTTTAGTTTACAATAGTTTAGTTTAGTTTAATTCAGTTTAGTTTACGTTAGTTTAGATTAATTTATTTTACGTTAGTTTAGTTCACATTAGCTTAGTTTAATTTAGTTTAGTTTATGTTAGTTTAGTTTACAGTATTTATATTTAGTTTAATTTAGTTTAGTTTACGTTAGTGTAGTTGAGTTTAGTTTACATTAGTTTAGTTAAATTTAGTTTACATTGGTTTTATTTTATTTTATTTTACATTAGTTTTATTTTAATTTATGTTGGTTAGTTTAGTTTAGTTTACAATAGTTTAGTTTAGTTTAATTCAGTTTAGTTTACGGTAGTGTCATTTAATTTAGTTTACGTTCGTTTTAGTTTAAGTTAGTTTAGTTTAGTTTAGTTTAGTTTAGCTTAGCTTAGCTTAGCTTAGTTTAGTTTAGTTTAGTTTAGTTTACAATAGTTTAGTTTAATTTACGTCGGTTAGTTTAGTTTAGTTTACAATAGTTTAGTTTAGTTTAATTCAGTTTAGTTTACGGTAGTGTCATTTAATTAAGTTTAAGTTCGTTTTAGTTTAAGTTAGTTTAGTTTGGTTTACGTTAGTTTAGATTAATTTATTTTACGTTAGTTTAGTTCACATTAGCTTAGTTGAATTTTGTTTAGTTCAGTTTAGTTTACGTTAGTGTCATTTAATTTAGTTTACGTTCGTTTTAGTTTCATTTAGTTTAGTTTACGTTAGTTTAGTTAACAGTAGTTAAATTTAGTTAGATTTAGTTTAGATTAAATTAGTTTAGTTTAGTTTGTGTTAGTTTAGTTTACTTTACCTTAATTTAATTTAGTTTAGTTTACGGGGGATAGGGTGAAATAGCCCTTTATTCTTAAATAACTCCATTTATATTCTTTTTTTTTGTTTTGTTTTTTGTTTGTTTTGCAAGAATAACTTAAAAACACAAATTATAGATTTAATATAGCGAACTAGAGTTCACGGAGAAAATATAAATATAAATCAATGTTAAAACCTCCTAATTGTTTACCAAAATTAATTAATTGTAATAAAAGCGTAGAAACCCACACATTTATTAATGCTAAATGCTTCATTTTCCTTATTTATCCAAATTTCATACCTCTTAGTTGAGCTTTGGTTTTGTAATATCATATTTTTAACATAATATTGCGAGACTTGAATTATTATCAGGCAGCAGAAGAATATTAAAATCTTAAATGACCCTAAAACTGCTCCTGTTATTGTTTTGTATGGTTGTTTGACTTGAGCAGATGGAAACAGCAGACAGACGTGTTACTTCTTGCACCACTTCACAGATCAATTATTAATCTGGCCTCATGTGTTCACCAAAAAACCCACCAGGGGCTTTAAAGCTTCTGTCACCAGAAAAAAAAAAGTTACGTTTCTGTTGCTGTAGTGTTTGATGTTGAAGCAATCTCCACACAATCTTGTTCAATATTGTGTCAAAGCCATAATCCTCATCCCTGGTGCTCTGGTGGAAATCCCTCAGGTTAGAGGCCTCACTTACACTTTGATTGCCTCAGGCTAATCTCAGATTATTGCCCTGCTCATCACATGGTAGGCGGATGCAAAACTTCAGCTCCATCCCACTTGCAGTTCTTGCAGATTAGATCCAGATTAATGTTGAGGTGAAGTTGTGCTAAATTGTTATCATTACTTTTGTTTTCCTGATGAATAAAATGCCGATTAGGAACATAAAATGTGTTAGTTTTAGCAAAGTCTGCAAGGTTTGCTTGGCAGTGAGTACCAGATTTACATATACTCTGTTACTTTTACCTAATTAACTTTCTTGGGAGGAAAAGTTTTACTTATTTCCTGGTGTGATATTATCATGAAATATTGTTTCTCTTTACTGTGTAGAATTTCTGGATGTTCCATCCACTGTCAGTAATTTATATAAAACCAAACAAGCATGTTTTAAATGCACTTATTACTTCCTGTTAGATTATAGCACTCAATATATGGCAATGTTGTAGGTAATGAATAATCTTCTTCCAGGATACTGGAGGTAATTTTATAATTTGATAATTGTGTGGTAGGTCAATATTTAAACCTCTAAATCACTTTGGATAAAAGCATCAGCTGAATGCATAAATGTAACTTTAAATTAACCAAACAGACATAAACCAACAGTTTATGTTAAAGTCACTTCTTGTTTGTTGTTCTTATTTGCTAAACAATTTGGGAATCAATTAAATATATGATTAAAACCTTTTTATTGCTCATATTGTTTCATCACTTTACAAGCTTCATGTTGAAAACTTTGTGTTCATTGCGCTTCAGTTGGTATGTTGTATCTATGTCGTTTATAAAATGTTGTTCGTCCTAAAAATATAAGACTTTGCACATAACTTTTTATCTGTGACTTTCTGTTAAAGCGACACTAAGTAACTTTTCAACTTTCATAAAATATCTTCATAACTTCTGTGATCATAAGTCGACTTACAGCTCGTTGAATGACGCCTCTGTCATGGCCGGAGGGGGTCCTTATGGCTTTAACCAGCACAAAGCAACTTTGAGGAGGGTGGCAGGAACCCTGGCACACAAAAAAACTACAAATGTGCTGACTGCTTTACGGCATACGTCACTTCCCCCGTTTTCTTATTTTTAGCATCATCATCTGACATTGTTTCACCACGATTAGATTCATCACCTCATCTCCTTCACACAGACACTGGAAACAGAAATGTCCAATTGCCGGCGATCAGGAAATCAGGATTTTACCACGCCAAGCCTGGAGCTCATGAGAAATGCTGTCTTCCTTCAGGACAACACCACCGCTTTATATATATATATATATATTCAGCTTTTCGGTTTGATGTAATTCACCGGTTATCCTTGAGGCCCGGATGTTAAAACTCAATATTGAATTTTAACCACCGAATTTAACTTGTTGGATTTTTGGGCATCTGAATTTTTTTCCTTGTATTTTTTATCTTTGATTTTTTTATGTTTTCCTTTGAAATTTTGAACTTCGGATTTTAACACTTGAAATTTAAAAAAATGACAAAATAGTAGAGAGAAATAATGTTGAAAAATGTAGAATTTATTCCAGATTAAAAAAATTCACATATGTTAATTAAGTGCCTAAAAAATCAAATGTGTTAACTTCAAATGTTTGTAACTGCATTTGTTTCCCACTCCTCAGCTGTCACGTTTCCAGATGGTGGACTTTTACTGTTTGTGCCACATGGCTCTGAGATAATTAAAAATTCATCAGGGTTTGCTTGCGTGGGTGTGAGCAGGGTGGGGGGGCACCTGCTGCCACCTGTTCATCTCCTCCCTTATAAAAATCGCCTTCTACTCCGCTTCCTGGGTCACTTTTGAGATGTTCTGGACATCATCGGACCTCTATTTGATTTTCTTTATTATTTCTCTGAAGCCATGAAGTCTCGGGGGCCCAGCAGCACCGACTCGGAGCCCCAGACCCCGGAGAAATGCGAGGCCGTCTCCAGGCGACGGACGGCGGCCAACGCCCGGGAGAGGAAGAGGATGATGGGTCTGAACTCGGCCTTCGACTCCCTGCGGAAGGTGGTGCCCCAGTGGGGTCAGGACAAGACGCTGTCCAAGTACGAGACCCTGCAGATGGCCCTCAGCTACATCGGGGCCCTCAGCAGGATCCTGAGCGACGCCCGGAGGCCCCCGGCGCCCCGCCGACAGTGGCTGGAGCTGCCCGACAGCTACGCCTGCCTGCTGAGGCTGGAGCATCCGTCCTGCCAGGAGAACCTCCACTCGTGTTTCTCCTACGAGTTTGACCACCAGGTCCACGCGTGACCCCCCCCCCCCCCCCCCC
>JAVLVB010000135.1:778172-789716 GCA_032876305.1 Orestias chungarensis | reverse complement strand
AGCTTATGTTAGCATTTAAGCTAATATTTCCTTATACTTAGATAAAGTATATCAGTGCTGGTGAACATGCTAACGACGACCTACATACTAATGTTAGCATTATAGCTATCATTAGCATTTCAGCTAATGTTCTTGTATCAGCTAAACTTAGCACGCTGAATGGACACAATAGGTGTCAGTCAACATGCTACTAAGACCCGACATAGTAATGATAGCATTTAAGCTAATGTTAGCATTTTAGCTAAAATTTGCTTATACACTACCATGTGCCTATTACATGAAGTATATTGGTATAAGTGAACAGGCTAATGACATTCTACATGCTAACTTTAGCATTATAGCTTTCTCTACAACAAACACTTGAAAGTGGTCTTCAAAGAAAATTTTTTAGCGCCAACAACGTTACCTTGTTTAAGTATAACTTTTTTCTATCAAGAGTCCAGTGTAAACGCAGTACCAGGTTGGTTTACATCTTTCAGGTTGGTGGTAGAGTTTCCAGCGACTGGTGGAGCTATCCCGTCCTACCAGATCAGAACCGTGAAATTGATCCGCTACATCACTCACTGGGATTACTTCGTCCTCGGCTGCGAGCTGATCTTCTGCGTGTTCATTCTCTACTACATCGTGGAAGAGATACTAGAGCTGCGGATACACAAGCTGGCGTATTTCAAGAGTGTCTGGAACATCCTGGATATTCTTGTCATACTGGTAAGAGAACAAACTACTGCAACGCTCAGATCGGCTATCGTACTGAAGGAAGTGACACTCGCCTTTTCTTTGCAGCTCGCTGTCGTTGCGATTGTCTTCAATCTTTTCCGCACCATCAAAGTTGGCAACCTCCTTGGTTTGCTGCTAGAACAGCCGGATATCTACGCCGACTTCGAGTTCCTGGCTTTCTGGCAAACCCAGTACAACAACATGAATGCAGTGAACCTGTTCTTCGCCTGGATTAAGGTAAACTTGTGCAGTTTATAACATGGGACTGTCTCTGCATAGTGACCCCCAAAATGATTTGCATTTGAAAAAGTATTTGCCCCATTAAAGCAACACTAAGTAACTTTTTAACCTTCATAAAATGTTTTTATAACTTTTGTGATTATACGTCCACTTACAGCTGGTTGAATGACCCCTCTGTCATGGCCCGAGGGGTCCGTATCGCTTTATCCAGCACTGAGCAAATTTGAGGAGGGTGGCAGGCACCCTGCCACACAAAACAACTGCAAATGTGCTGACTGCTTTACTGCATACGTCACTTCCCCCGTTTCTTATCTCCAACATCATCATCTGACATTGTTTCACCACAATTAGATTCATCACCTCATCACTATTCATCCTTCACACAGACACTGGAGACAGAAATGTTCTTCAATTCAACTGATCAGGATTTTACCACGCTATGCGCTGGTGCTCATGGGAAATGCAGTCTTCCTTCAGGCTAAACAAATCAACCAAAACTGAAAGTCATGAAAGTGAAAAAGTTTAGTGTTGCTTTAAGGGTGTCTTCTAATTTGCCTCTTTTATTTACCTTTAAGTGTTTAGAGTCATCAAGCTAATTTTAATATCAGCCAAAGATAACCAGAGAAAGTGTAATTATCTGCAGCTTTCACATAATTACTTTAATTTCAATCAGGAATAAAATGCTTTTCAAACCAACTGATGCCCTGTAAGAAAATGTATCACCCCTTAAAACCAACATTTTACACATTATAAGACCTGCCAGTGTTTTAGATCGCTGCAGAGAAATTGTAACCCAATGTTTTTCGCAATTTTATTCAAATTCAGCAACACTAAACACCCCTATTTAAGTCCAGACTTTGAGTAGGCCAATTCAAAACTGTCTGTGCCCATTCACATCTGAATGGTCTTGCGCTATAACCCAAATCTGTCATACAGTGTCGGTTAGATGACGGCCTAAAACCAGGGACACCAGAACCTTTGGTGGCAAACACGCAACAGGCAGTGAAGCAAACTACAAACACATTTATAATGCAAACTAGAAAAAATGAAAGCATAAAAAAACACTAATTCAACAAAAAATGGCTGCAAATGTTGTAAAAACCCAAAGCAGAAGAAAGAGAAAACGCTGCAAAACCAGAAAACAGCAGCAGCAAGAATAAAACGCTGAAAATTGAGTCTACAAAACAGAAATGCTCCAGACCACTAGAGGAAGCCGATCACGAAATCATTTGCTCTTCTTTAATATTATATATAATATCCCATCAAATCAATACATTCCGACTTACCTGGTAGTCTGTTTTCATATGATTTGGTGATTTTCTCTCCCATTTGCAGCATTTTCCACTTCAGTTCCTTTTTCTCTTGCTGCAAAAACATTTAAATTACAGCATTTTAATGTGTTGCAATAGTTTTGTTTATTCTTTTTTATCTTTGCATGTTTTGGAGTTTGCATCATTTATGTGTTTATCTGTTAAACACCAAAAAAACAACAACAAAGTAGAATAAAGAGTAAAAGCAAAAGCAGTATAGACCGATGGAAGGTGAAAGATAAACAGAGTAGGGATTAAAGAGGAACATGAAACCAGAAACTAACAGAAAGAAATGCTAACCTACAGAAACAGGTATGAACACAAGCAGTGAGACTATGAATGAATTTATGACGGTGAGCAAAACTGAACACCTGCAAATCTTGGGAACACGCCCATAAGCTGATGAAGTTCGTAGAGCCATCATTAAAAGCAGGTTGTCCCAGACCACCACACCAACTCCACCGTGTCCAGTGCTGTCCTGCTTTTGTTGGTTTCTTGTCACTCGTAGTTGGACGGAAACCTTCAAAACAGCCTTTAAAAAAACAGAGAAACAGATTTTTTGCACGTCGGTTTTCACACCAGAGTCCGTCTTCCTTTGCAGATTTTCAAATACGTAAGTTTCAACAAGACCATGACTCAGCTGTCCACCACGCTGGGCCGATGCGCCAAAGACATCCTGGGATTCGCCGTCATGTTCTTCATCGTCTTCTTCGCCTACGCCCAGCTCGGGTACTTGCTGTTCGGAACAGAGGTGGAGTCTTTCAGCGCGTTCGCCAAGTGCATGTGAGTGGCGTTAAAGCGTTCCTGCAGAGGTATCACTCAGCTATAAACCGTCAGTTTTTGGTGATTTTATTTATTTGTTTTTATGTCTTGCAGCTTCACGCAGTTCCGAATCATCCTCGGGGACTTCGATTACAACGCCATCGACCGCGCAAACCGAGTCCTCGGGCCCATTTACTTCGTCACATACGTGTTCTTTGTTTTCTTCGTCCTGCTCGTAAGTTTTCCGACAAATCATTGATTGTAGGGGGGGGGAATCAGAGCAATATCTTCATGCATTTTTATTTCAGAACATGTTTCTGGCCATCATCAATGACACGTATTCAGAGGTCAAAGAGGAAATAACGTCCCAGAAAGACGAGCTGCAGATTACGGACCTCATCAAACAGGTGATTCTCAAAACTTTTTAAATAAAAACAGGTAAGATTACAATTCAAGAAGGGGTAAAAGATTGTAACAGGTTCCCTTTAAAACCTTCAGAGCTACACGAAGACGTTTACGAGACTAAAAGTTAAAAAGGAGAAAATATCGGACGTGCAGAAAGCTCTACAGTCCGGATCTGGAGAGATCGAATTCAAGGACTTCAGGGAGACTCTGAAGGAGTAAGAGGACAAATTAACAGGAGTTTAAACCAATGTGCTTCATCATCGGACACGAATAATCACAGCGGTTTCGATTTTATTTTTATTATCTCCAGGATGGGTCATGCGGATAATGAAATCTCTGCGGCCTTCTCGCAGTTCGACCGCGACGGCAACCAGGTCCTCGACACGGGCGAACAGACGAGGATGAAGATGGAGCTGGAGGAGAAAAGGGTTTGTTTCGCCCTGTTGTTGAGACTTAAATCTCTAATTCTTATCTAATTTAGTGGGACTTCATTAGACCAATCAAATTAAAGTTTTTAACATTAAAAAAAGAAATGTAAAAAATGTGGCATCGATTTAGTTTACAGCACATTTTTAAAGTGTTTTATGTAATGACTAAAATATATTGAATCTATTTTTACGTTTAAGGATGCTCTCAATGTTGAGATCAATGACCTCGGAAAGAATTACGGGAAAGAGTTTCTGGAGAAGAGGAGTCAAAACTTTGTGGAAGAGGAAAAGTTTCTCAGGTGTAGATGCGTTTTGTTTGAAATGTGATCACCTACAAAAGAGACTTAAGAGCTGAACTTTCCATCTGCTTCTCCTCCTCCTGCCAAAGGCTGACCAGACAGGTGGTCCAGATCGAGACTTCTGTCGCGGTTCTCGCGTCCAGGATGGAGCTGATGGTGGAGAAAATGGGATTAGAGAGGATAGCTGAAGGGAACAAACTGTCCGTGTCCGGAAATGATGTGAGGTTTACCCAGCTTTACATCTTATTGAGTATCGAAATAATTCATTTCTTGGCCTAATTTTATTATTTTACCTCCCACCAGATGTAGAGGTCGTGCAACTGAGGCTAAAAGGTCATCCAAAAAGTCGGTCAGCTTCACCAAACGACGCCGCCTGCATGTGATTAACCTCCAGGAAGCTGAAAATATCCGTGCTAGAAAACAATTTAGCAGATACAAGATGTCGAGGAAACTTGTAAATACTGTAGAGATAATACAAAAGCAGATTATTTAGTAGATTTGAAAATTATATAATCCCAAATCTCAGCCATGCTTTAATGTAAAAAAAAAAAAACAACAACAAAAAAACTAAGTACACCCTTTGTTTTAATAGTTTACGGCATCTTCAGAAGTTGAGAAGTGTCAAATCCGTGCTGGTCATCCAACAAAAGAGTCTGGATGTTCACACAGGCACTTTTACTGTTGCAGAGGTTGCATTTCCAGCTGAGCCCTCTATGGTTGTAACGTAGCTACAGACCAGCAGTCCCAGGCTTTATGACACAGACGAGAGATTTAAACTGCAAAAGAATCATAAAATGTTACGGAGGAAATTCTGTCTGGTTTGTATGGTTAAACATCTTAGAAGATTGTTCTAGGTAAATCAGTCTGATACTTAAAATTTCCCACACGTTCACACTTCTCAAAATGTGTGAGACAGATGTCTTTAGTTACTTTTTAGGCCAGAAAATAGGTATTTACTTAAACCTGTCGTATCTACGGTCTGAGGAGAAACTAAAAAACTTCATCGTTACAACCGAGGTTTCCAGAGCTCAGTTAATGAAGTGGATGTGTTTCATTAACGGGAGAGTTCTGTGCTGAAATAAAACACTAATTTAAAGCAACACTAAGTAAGGTTTTAACCCTCTTCAACCCTTTTCATAACTTTTGTGATCATACGTCGACTTACAGCTGGTTGAATGACGCCTCTGTCACGGCCGAGGGGGTCCGTATCGCTTTAACCGGCGCTAAGCAACTTTGAGGAGGGTGGCAGGAACCCTGTCACATAAACGACTACAAATGTGCTGACTGCATTACTGCACACGTCACTTCCCCCATTTCTTATCTTCAACATCCTCATATCCAAAAAGAAACAGCTAATTAAATGCTTTCCCTGTTTGTACCCATAGAGAAGCAGCAAGGGTGTACTTAGTTTATATGACGATATAAATAGCAACTTTGTCTTTGCTGACTGTTAAACTTTCTACCATTTGTGTTGCAAAACAAAAACCTGCTGCTGGGAAAAAAAACAACCTGAAAAGTAAAATAATTTATTATAGTGGATAAAAAAACAAAACTGATTTCCTTCATATTTTGATCAAGCTGCTTTACTTTCAATGAGTACTTTTAACTTGTAACTCAACGTTAGTACAAAAACCTATTTACTAGATGATATTTACTTTGACTAGACCAGGGGTTTGCAACTTTTAGCGACAAAAATGATTGACTGGCACTTTTCATGTCATTTTTTTAACATAAAAGGTTTTTAAAAGACATTTTGGAGCTAGAGAAAATTCTTATTTTCTAAAACCCAACAATAGAAATGTAGATTCAGTATGTTAAATTTTTACTATTACGCACATTTTTATCACATTTTACCTTTCATTTGACAGACCGTGTGTGTTGGTACTACGTGGTTTGCACAATATACCCTAATCACAAAAAGTTGGGGATATTTGGCTGTCGGGTTGAATTTCAGGATGAGCCCAAAAAGCATTCAAACCTTAACAGGTGAACTTAATGTGACCTTCTGTAAGCTTTTGAATGCACCTGTCCAACTGTTAAATGTTTCAGTACTTTTCGCACATGTTGCTGTTCTCTAACGAGGAGCTTAATGGCAAAAGTCACAACAGGAGTTTGATCCTCGAATCAACCAATAAATGTCCTGGTTCAACTACAGCTGGTGTTTAAACAGTCGTCCTCATCAGGCTGTTCACATTGAGACATCATGAGACCAAGACGACACCTAACAATGGATCAACAGTACCTGGCCATTGCAATGCTTCAAATAGGACGTTCTCAGACGGACGTGGCCACTGAGCTCAGAGTGTCACAGAGTGTCATCAGCAGGTTAACAGAGATACCGAGAGACTGGAAGAGTTACAGAAAGGCGTAGAAGTGGCCGTCCTTTGGCCACATCCCATGCTGATGACCGCTACATTGTGAACAATCCCCTGAGAAACCGGATGATGAATGCCACTCAACTCCAGGCACGTTTAAGGGGGGTGAGAGGCACCCAAGTGTCACGTCAGACCATTGGAAACCATTTACATCAGCATGGTCTGCGTGCTAGACGACCTGCAAGGGTACCTGACCACACCAACAGGCACAGGCGTCATCGTCTTGCACGGGCCAGGGAGCATTTATACTGGACGAGGGACCAGTGGGCCTCAGTGCTGTTCTCTGATGAAAGTCGATTCACGTGGAGGAGAAATGATGGCCGGCAACGATGTTGGAGACGTCAAGGAGAGCGCTATGCATCAGCCACTGTTGACATCAGACAAGCTTTTGGTGGTGGGGGTGTCAGAGTGTGGGCAGGTGTGTCCAGTCTGTATAGAACTGCCCTACACTTGGTGAGTGGTACAGTGACAAGCCCATACTACCTGAATAACATCATTATTCCAGTGATTGTGCCCCTACATGAACAACACAGGCCTAATTTCATCTTCATGGATGACAATGCTCCAGCTCATCGGGGTCGCATCATCAGGGAACGGCTGTTGGAGACTGGTGTACCTCAAATGGAGCGACCTGCACTTTCTCCAGACCTGAATCCCATTGAAAACCTGTGAGATCAACTGAGTTGCCGTGTAGAGGCTCGAAACTCTGCACCCCAAAACCTCAATGACCTGAGGGCTGCCCTTCAAGAAGAGTGGGATGTCCTGCCTCAGCAGACAATAAGTCGACTTGTGAACAGCAGAGACGTCAATGTCCAGCTGTAATTGATGCTCAAGGGCACATGACGGGTTATTGAGACGTTGACATTTTTTGTTGTGGTGAAAACACCATTGTTGATGACTTTTGTTTCAACAAATTGTTTGAGATGAGGAAATCACCAGTGCATCCTTCTACTTAAATGTCCTACTTTTGTGATATATCATTGTAGCGGGAGCTTTTCATTTTCCACAAATTTCACCCGAAAGGCAAACATCCCTAACTTTTTGTGAGTGGTATATATCGGTACCGGGCCGATATTAGCAGATATTTACTTCCATCTGGTTTTTGTTTGCATTTCCGGCAGATCAGTTGTTTGGCGATTTTTTTCCCAAGGTGTTTATTGGTTAGAGAAGCTTTTATAATACAGCTAAATATCAGTTATCGGCCAAAACTTCTACATTTAAGTTTCCACTGCAGACATGAAACCAAAAGTGTCTCTTTGGGACGATAAGGATGCAAAACCTTGGACTAGACCAATGAGGCGTTTTAGACGCTTTTCTGTAGGTTAAGAAAAAAACAAGATTGTATTTATCTGAAAAATTAGATTTTGGTAGCCGAGTTGAAAGAACATCTGTGTATCTGTGTTTGCATTTGCTTTGCTGTCGAATTATCCACAGGAAGAAACTAAATAAATTCATAACCGTCCTGAACGAGGTACAAACATTTCTTTATTTGAAGTGATCAAGCTTTCTTTTTCCGTCGCGTGGAAAACCGACAACATTGTTGGTCGTTACATTCCACATGTGAAGCTGTGGTATCGCAGCTCATCGGCTTCCTTTTGCAGAGGAAACAAAACCAAAAGACCTACAGGAGAAACGGTTCCTCAGAACAACTCGGCTGTGTTTGCTAAACATTTCAAGAGAATTTTACTCTAGGGAGGTTTATGCCAACACTATGTACAATGAATTATATTTTATAAAAACCTTTCTGATCATTTGCACACACAACAAAACAAACATGACCCCGTTTATTCATTCGTTAAACACTTGAAAGAAAAAGGAAAACAAGCAAAATATCTGGTTCAGCCGAGAGAAAGAAGCTTTTAAAGGGCAAATATCGTAAATCAGAGGCTTGAAATCAACGAAAATGTAAAGTATGAAACAAATTAATGCTCATTAGTCCTAATTGTTTCACAAGCCTCATTAGCCAGGCCTTTCTTTAAACAGGAACTACCATATTTAGGAAAACTGCTTATCTGGAGGCCTCAAAATCTATCAGCTTTAAAGCAACAGATCAGGAAGATTTAAAAAGAAATGCACCTTTCTAATGAGTCTATGCAAGTCAGAGGATGAGACAGTTGACAGAATCTTGTTTTCTGATTGTATTGCTGAGAATTATGGCTCCTAATTCCACAACAAAAGCCCGACCGCAGACTCTTCTGCCCTCCGAGACGTCGGTTGACACAACTGGAAGAGGAAAACGTTAACCCGTGATTTTAGTCGCCCTCTTTTTGGCTCCACACCAAAAAAAAAATGTACAGAATAAAGTCAAGAGTAGATTAAAGGTGTGGGGGAGAGAAATAAAATTGTTTACTATTAAAAGTGGAACAAAATGACAATAAGATTTTCTTGTAAACCTTCTTTTCCATTTTTAAACGTTAAACATAATTGAATTAATAAATACACCAGATAATGCAGATCAGTTGCCAGACTGGAGGGAAAATTAAATCTTTAAATGTTTTTAGTCCTGATAATTGGCTCCAACAACAACTTTGTTTTTTTGTTTTCAAAGTTGAAATAACCAGATTTGTTTGGAGTGACTATTGGTCATAAAAATAAGTGGCAAAAATTATTTTAGGATCAAGTCGGTAAATTAAAGACATGATCGTGTGGGCAAAAGTGAGCTTTGCACAATCACTGCATGTTGTGGTACTTTAAGCTATTCTGGTATCAATGCTGGTCAGGACTGGACCATTTATTACGTTAATCTGAATGTTGGAAGAATTTTTTTTTTTTTTTTGTCCCAACAGCAAATAACGGAGAGTGGACTGACTGTGGAGAGCTCATAAATCCCCAGCGTAGGGCGTCTGTTGCTAACTTAATGCAAAATTACCATACAAGTCTTCATTTTATGAATATTAATATATGAAGTTTAGATTGGAGACTTTGTCGTCAGTGTTAAGTGTTCTCTACATATCAGCACTCTACAGCAACTTTTTATTTAGATTACACAATTACATTTTTTTTAAACACCGATCATGTAACCAATTAGGTGCTTTAAGCCAGAAAATAAGTAAAAAGGGTTTTGAAAAAAGCCGATATATGCCCTTTAAATTCTGACACGCCAAAAAGATGGACAAATAAAACTCAGAAATTGTCTCATCATATGGAATAAATTACCAAGACTGACGTAGGTTATCTGTCTACCAAGAACAAAAACAAAATAAGGCTCTCGTCAGATACAAGGACAATATTTGAATAGAAAACTTAATAAATTTGTTGCCAACCAAACAAATAAAACACTTCCACAGAGCAGAGAAAACTGAAAAAATGTGAAATACACAAGTTTCTTCTAAATTACTAAAAGGTCTGTCACCTTTACCACTTTTCAACATTATTTACACAAAGAGTACAAAGGTGCCATTTTTTTTCTTCTTTTAAGATTCAACACCATAAATTTAAACTGGGCTGCGATATCACCCAAAATAAAAGAATCAAAGTTTGTACATGGCCGAAAAGTATTTCTTTTTACACAAACTTTATTCAGGAAAACAAACAAAAAATAAAAATCCAACCCAAATTCTAACAGATTTTAAAGGACTAAAGGTTTAGAGCAACATGAGACGGATTATCCCTCACAGCTGAATAGCGAGTTGCAAAAGAAACAGCTCAGTTTATGACCAAACTGTGTCAAAAACTGAAAAAAAAAAGAAAACCAAAGCTGGAAGATCGTCCCAATTAGGTAATCCACACTAAAACATGCTTTTAAAAACATTCGCACGCTGGGAGGAGGATCGTTTAATGTTTTAATGTCCATGCTGCTGAATTCATTCATGTAACAAAAAAAAAGGAAAAATAAAAGTTTGATTTTTTTTTTGTTTTTAGTTTAGAAATGTCAAAGGTTTGGATTTAAAATTAGTCTCTATATGAGGTTTCTCTGTTGGGAAAACTCCTCTAGTGAGGTAAAGAGGCGAAGATCCGAGGAACCAGCTTTTAAATTTTGGCTTATCCTTCACTATTTAGGCCAGGTTAGTTGCTTTGGCTTTCCTCCCCCCTCCTCCCATTACACCATCGTTAATTATTATCATATAAACAAAGTTCGGACTCAGCTGGACAGATATTTGTGTTTTTTGTTTTTAAACTGGTCACTTAAAGACAGACTCTCAGCCACAACAGCTCTTTTAAATACGACGGCTGAGACCGTCCGCGATGAAGAAGACGAATATTCTCTGATCCGGTCTGAGCGCCTCACTGCATCTGAAAGCCGGCCATGTTGAAATTTCCCGCGTTGGACATGGAGGCCTCAGGAGGCGTTGGCGCAGAAGCATATCCGCCCATCCAGGCTGCTGACTGCGACTGCCTGCAAAGGTGGCACAGACATTTAGACAGGTCAGGTGAAGGAGTTGAAACAAAACGTCTCTGATTCTTGGTTGACATTTGATTCCTTTTCAACGATGGATCGCAGATATTAGTAAAGTTTAATTGCATGGTTTGTACGGAGGGAGCTTTAAAACCAAGAGCCACAGACTCTAAACTCACACTTTATTTATAGTTTTGAATATTAGAAAAGGCCGGATTTGCATTGGAAGTGTTAAATGTGCTGCAGTTTCAAACGGTAGTAAACAAAACAGACAATTTTTATCCTTTTTATTTACTCCCTGTTTTAATTTTTAATTCCTTTAGTTTGTAGTTTTATGTTCAACGGGATTACATTAAAACCGTTTTATTCTGTTAATTATGAGCCTTCATATGTGCCGATTATTTGACTTTTTAGCAAATTTTAGAGGCGGAACAATATGTGGTTAATTTTTTGACCAATATCCAGAATAGACCTGAAACAACTAATCATTTTAATCGATTATTAAAATAGTTGACTACTAATTTAGTCACAGATTATTTGCCTCATAAATCACGTTTTACCGTAGCAGTCCATTTTTAACACAATCTGTTATATCTGCGGTCAATAAGTGGCAGTAATGAGCTACCTAACGCTGTGATCTACCAGTGGAGCAGTAGAAGAAGAAATCAGTCA
>JAVLVB010000135.1:757440-770382 GCA_032876305.1 Orestias chungarensis | reverse complement strand
AAGAAATCAGCCAATCGTTAGCCTTGTTTTGCTAGCGCATGGCTCATAAACACATTTGCCCTGAGCAAGATGGCGGAGCAGGAAAATGTAGGAAAGTCTTCTTTAAGTGAACATCTGAGACCAAAACATGTCTGAGTTGAAGCAGGAGAGGAAGAACCAGCGCGGTAAAATAAGCTAATAAGAAAATACAGGCGCTAAAAACTGTTAATGAATTCAGTTCATATTCATTTAGAGTTGCAGGAGCAACAATAAAGGAACACATGTGGAACAAGACGCTCACCCCCAGCAATGTCTACCACTTACTAACTCTGTTCTAAACATGCTGGTAGAGACACAAGTTCAGATTATTAGTAACAATATAGTCCAACTAAGTCAGCCTCCTAATTGGTTGCACCGGATTTTTATAAGAGGTATTAAGATTAAAGTTTTCTAAAAACAGATGCTTAAAAAAAACTTTTTTAGACGTTCATTTTGTTAATCTTAAAGAATGAAATCTTTTTCTTTCCAGTTTAGAAGGATTAATTAAAATTTGTTGGTTTCATCACACAAAACCCCCCAAGAAATGCTCTAAAACTGTATGGTTATAGGATGATAAAACATGATAAAAAGAAGCCAGGGAGCATGAAAACCTTTGCAAGGGTCTGTCTTTACAGCTTTTATCTTAACAGTAAAATAAAATATTAGTACCAATAACCATGTCTACATGCATACTGGTACTGATAATGATCTTTTCCCAGTATAAACCTCAGAATAAACCTCCTGTTTTAGACGGTTTCAGTCTGAAATGAAACCCGTTGGCTAAAGGATGCAACCATAGTTAAATAAACTCACAGAGGACGCCTAAATGTGTCGTAAACATCTTTTTTTTTTTGTACTCGAGTTTTTATGGTTACCATGTAGGAGTTTTTGCTTTAACACTTGATTCAAAACCAGAACTGCATGCATGTAAACGTGGTCCGCTGTTTGTTTGAAGCAGTTTTTAACCACCTAATAAAGAAAAAATAATAATAAACAGCTGTAGATACAACAAACAACGCTTAAAGTCGGCAAGTTTGAACAATAAACACTTACGAGATTTGTCCAAAAGGCAAAAAGGCGGACCTGACGTCTTCAGTAGTGATCTCTGGGTTCAAGTCACCCACAAAAACATGATAGTGATCTGGGAAAAGTTGAAATAAAAGTGCATATCGGATGATTATCTTGAAAGCCTTGAGTAAATTTAAATAAAAGGTAATAATAAAAATTGAAGTGATCTTACTGGATGTGTCTTTCTTCTGGCTACTAGGGGTGGTTGCCCAGTTTACTTTAACTTCCTAAAACAAACATATTCAATTGAAAAATCATTAAAAACTTAAAGAAAGCTACATTTCTAAGTTTGTTTGTATATTCTTCCCACCTTTCCGAGAATCTTTCTCCCATTCATGGCCGCCAGCGCTGCAGCCGCATCCCTGCGCTCGTAGAACTCCACGAAACAATACGGGTCGTTGCTCGTGTGCTAAAGAACAAGCAAAAATGGAGGCTTTAGGAGAAATAACGGAAACCGTGGCGGCTAAAGACCATTTAGGCGTCAGCGAACTGTTCATACATTCAGATGAGTCAATAAAACATTTTTAAAAAGTTGATTTTGATTATTCTAAAATTTCAGGGCGCAAAAGAAAAGGAAGAAAAATGTTAAATTATTGATTATAAATTGCTTTGAATGCAGAAATATTGCTGCCTTCGCATTCACGGGGAAAACTTACATTAATTCAAAACCTGCATAACAAAACCTGGAAATATGATTGAATTTTTGCTTTAACAACTAAAATCTTTCAGTTTTCTTTGGTCTTATGTCGTTTTTACCAAAGATGGACGCCTGACATCTTTTTTATTTTGGCTACAAGTTGGTCTAAGTTTGTCATCACAGAGGAGAGTCGCTCACGCAGATATGAGCCACCAAATATGCACAAATTCAAGCCATAAGCTAAAAGGAGGTGCGATTAGCCTGGCAGCTGAATTAGCGCATTGTTGGATCTGTAGTTTTCTATGTTGCCTGCGCTGCATATCCCAGGGCCATTAATAAAAATAATACATAAAATGATCCGACACGTTTTAAACAGGATGCAATTTTAATAACTGCTCAGCTTTTTTGTTTATTTTCGACCTTGCTTCACAGTCCTCTCATTTGTGTCATTTTAAATTGTTATGCATTAGTTTAAATAAGCATGTTTGTGTTTACGTTTTTGCTCTCACGCCTGAATCTCTCCCTTTTGGGACAACAAAGTTCTCCTTTAGACCTCAGCAGCACCACATCCTGGTTCTCTCCGTGCAATGCAGTTCATGCAAAATGGGTTCCCTCCAAGAACCGAGTACACATAATGAATGACTCAAGGACATGTGCATAACTTCATTATGAAAACATTTTTGTAATCAAAACATATGTTCTTATGGGAAAACACACTCTTTAAACATATCACGCTTTATCCAATGACAGCATCTTCCCCTTGAATTAAAAGAAAACGTCTTCAAAAGACAAGCGACCACAGATCGATGCTGAATCTTCACCTCTGTGATCATCTTGCAGCTTTTGCAGGGACCTATCTGGGTGAAGAGTTGCAAAATCAGAATCTCCGTAACGTCCCTGGAGAGGTTTCCCACGTACCTGAGGAGGAAAATGGGATTTTTAAGAAGGCTAAAGCAGCGCAGTTCACCTAAAACCACTCAGAATAACAACAGAGCGTTTCGTTTCTTACAGTTTTACAAACTATGGAGCTTTCCACACACACTCTCAAGGCCTAACACTAAAAATGGGTTAAAAACAGAGCTTACTGTAACCGTGGTTATAAAGTTACTAATTATTTATCGACATTCTGATTGAATGCTAGTTTATGAGACGCTAGCGGCTAGCTTTAATGTCACCGACGGTGGCTAGCGTTGGGAAGCTAAGCTAGCCACCGGTTTGACGTTAGTAAGCTAATAAACGTTTAAAAACACTCACAGGGTCCTCGGGTAGCTTTCGTCGTCCATGAAAGACATCTACTAAGACCTAGTCGAAAAAATATTCGCTGCTAGGCAGTTAAATAACTAACGATATCCCCTTATAACGACAACTCGTTAACTAGCTCACTTGCTAGCTAACTGCTCTCGTGGCTGACGTCACACAGTGACTTCCGGGGTTTCCGTCGTAGAGGAACCTTTACGGCGGCCCCAAAACCCCCAAATATATCTGTAGAAATATATCTTCTTACAACAGGGTGTCTCTTTTTAACATGTATGTTTGTATATGTTTACAAATCAAACAGAAAATTCGGAATACATGGTTAAGTTTTTCTGTTTTTTCTTTTTTAGGGAGCAACTTCCGTAAGAGGCCTTAACGTTCGTAGAGCGAGGGAGCGCTTGGTTTATGACTCCAGCGTAGCGCGGAACATGGCGGGGCGGTGACTCGAACTTGAAGGACAATTCTGGAAAGGCGTGGTTAAATCGAGGACCCATTTATAAGTTTTTTTTTCTTTTTTTCTTTCTTTTTTTTTCTTCTTTTTTCATTGAACTTTATTTAGAACAGTGACAAACTCGATTGATACAACATATACAGGATGACATAGCAACAACCATACCTCCTAACACTTTCTTTACATTTTTCTGTGCTTACAGAGAAGCTTTTCCCAACTTCCATTATTCTCATGAACAATTGAACAATTCATTTATATATTTTTATAACTTCTATAGTTTTTATACTGCACAAAACTGCACTTTTTAAATAATATATAAATTATCCATGCTAAATGTTTAAATGTTTCTTTACTGTATTTTTCGTGCACTGTAAGCATCTGTGTAACCAAAAACAAATTCCTTGTATGTGTGAGCATACTTGTCCAATAAAGCCTGATTCTGATTCTGATTCTTTAATGCTGTCCGGTAGAGAGACATTTAGATTATTCACTACATTTAAATAAATAAATTGCTAAATAAATACAAAATACAAAATAAAGAGGTTCATAACTACAAACATCGACAACATCAAAATTATAATTCAAATCAGTAAAGATACAATATAAAATAAGAAGAAAAAAAAAATCATTAATAACAAAAGGTCTTATTAGTATTTAACTTGCATGGAGAGAGGGCTGAGTTAAATTAGAGAGGTGATATGACAGAGTTTTTGCTTTTGGTTTTTGAAATTTGTCCGAGGAAAGACTCAGAAGGTCGAGTTCCTGTTTAAGTACAGACCATAACGGCATGGATTTACCAAACCTCCCATTTATAAGTATATATAGATTTATATGTATATATAGTTGCTAAATGAAAATGTATTTGTTTCATTTCTGCTTAACCGTTGTTGCTTTCAGGATGTAAGAGTTCCACTCTGACAAAAAGAAATGTTAATAGTTATATTCACAAAGTGCCAAATACATGATGTATCGGGTATTATTGAACAAATTTAATAATCGCACATTTCATATCAGAACTGGGATTTAAACAGTTACTTCTTTGTGGGTGGACAAAAGTTTCAGGTATGGTAACCACAGACTTTACAAAGGTATATAATGTCTACGGTGGTAACAGGGTATTAGCCAAGATGAATGATATACAAGAAAACAGACCAGAAATGCTGACTAGAGGCAGAACTTGAGGTTCATGTTAGATGATTTCTAGGCAAAGTGGGGCCAGACATGGATTGTTTGGAAATGTTTAGAGGAGACACAATGATTGCATCAGAAGGAAAATGCTGAGGTTAGAGGCTCGGGGCATAAGGATAAGATGAAGACCCCCAAAAATGGAGATGGAGGGATTTGGCATAAGAGGACATGGAGTTAGTCGTGTGAGAATCCTGAGAATGGAGACGGATATTTAGCTTTGGAGGCGTCTGATGGGGGGAAAAAAACTAGAGGAGCCCAATGTGTCCGGAAATCACCCAGAACCAGAACTCGCTTGCTAAGGAACAACTATAAAACCTCTAAAATCTACTTCTACAGCCCTATGGGTGGATAGATGGATAGATAAATTGGCATATTTGTGATTATTACTAGTGAAAAGTATTGCATAAATAAACATTACTTATTCTACCAGCAGCACACAAATAGTTTTGAATTAGATTTAGATTCTAAATCTGGCGGCAATAGCTTGAATTATACCATAATTATCATAAAACATAAAAAACTGGAGCCTGTACAGATAAGTGGACAGAAGCCGAACTTGTTTGTCATAAAAACAAACAGGTTTCCTTGAAATGAATCATACTGCCACTCGCTGCTGTAAGTGAATGTAACCGAACAGTCTGAGGCTTAAAGGAGCTGTAAAATCAAATCTGTTTGTGATTTATTTATTTTTGTGTGCAGCCACAACACGAAGAGGTTGGGTTATCAGCATTCCCCTCGTCAGAATAAAGAGGAAGGTCTGTCCTTGGAGGTGTCGCCGTGCCTACACTCTTTCACACCAGCCGTTACATAATTGTGAACCAAATCCAAGCAAATCCCTGGACTAGATTTATCATGTGGGAGTCTGGCTCCATCTAATTTGGAGATTTGTTTTTTAATTCAGAAAAAATAGATAAATAAAAGATTGGGAATTCCCTTGTTTTGTTAAAATGCAGAAAATTATGTTCTGGGACAAGCAACGGGGAATCCTTCAAGTACTATTGGTTTAAATCCCAGGGGTCAGAAAAGTGTGGGAAAAATCAAGTGAAAATGTAGATTTCTCATCCAAAAAGATATCAAAGCAAGCTGTATTTAATTTTATAAATATAAAAAGACAAAAAAAGGAATAAATAGAATCCGCTATTCATCCAAGATTAAAACAAGGGTTAAATAATAGATCTTTTTAATAATCATGATGCAAATCGATGTTTTTTTCAGTGTACGAATTATTGTACTCCCAGGTTTATTCGCTTGGTCACTTGTTTGTAATGTTTTTGTTTTTTTTAATAGGTAAAGACTTAATGTAATGTATAAAAAAATGAAAGTCTACTAAATCTTAACCACATTTCATATTTAAGTAAAATGTGCATTTAAATTTTACTTCCTCGTGTCTCAGCAGTGAGACAATGAAGGAGACAATGAGGGAAGAACTTGTGTTTTTTCGGTTTTATTTACATATGAATAACAGATATAACAAAAATAAAAATCATCTTATCTGAAAAAAAAAAAAAAACTTACCAAACATAATACAAGAGAAAACATTTGAAATGGAAGAAAAAGAGGGTTATATTGTAATCTGGATTAGTGAGTCACCACTCTTTGGAAATTACAGTTTTAAAGCAACACTAAAGAAGTTTCAGTTTTGGTTGATTTGTGGACAAAAGCAGTATTGTTTTTATACTGAAACAAGACTGCATTTCCCATAAGCACCGGCGCATATCATGGTAAAATTCGGATCTCCTGGTAACCTGCAGTTGGATTGAAGTACATTTCTGTTTCCAGTGTCTGTGTGAAGGATGAATAGCGATGAGGTGATGAATCTAATTGTGGTGAAACAATGTCAGATGAGGATGTTGAAGATAAGAAACGGGGTAAAGCAGTCAGTACATTTGTAGTTGTTTTGTGTGACAGGGTTCCTGCCACCCTCCTCAAAGTTGCTTAGTGCTGGTTAAAGTGACACGGACCCCGTAGGCCATGACAGAGGCGTCATTCAACGAGCTGTAAGTCTATATTTTCCTAACAAAAGTTAGGAAAATATTTTATAAAAGGTTGTAAAGTTACTTAGTGTTGCTTTAAATCATTTAGGGACACCACTTGTGTTTTTTCTTTCTTTTTTCCATGTTCTCCAGTTTTGATAAATATTATTGACTCACTGGAGTGATCTTAATTTCTTCAAATACAAGACTTTCATTTATATTTCAGTTTACTCTTAGATTTTCAGGGTCAAGTAAATAAAATAAGCATATATATGCTTATAAATGTGCATCCCCAAGAGGTGGTGCATTTGTTATGTGGGATAAATGGGAGTAATAATAGACACTGATGTGTTATTTAATATTCCTATTAATTACAATATTACTACAAACGTTGCTCCTTCTATATTGAAACTGAATGGCACTGATTTCTCTGTGTTTTCTCTGGTTTCTTGTGGATTTTAAAGGTAAACAACCCAGCGGACGGACGCGGCTGCGCTCCGCGCTCTGCGCGCACGCTTGGGTCGCGTCGCGTCGCGTCCGCCGCCCCCGACTTTAACCCCTGCTATTTCCAGAAGCTTCCAGCCCACTCCCCTCCCCACGTCGTCACCAGCTGGGCCTTTTAAAGCGAGCGTCTCCCCCGGGCGTCATGTCTCAGTCCTCGGCCGCCTGCAGCCGCATCAGCAGCCGCAGCATGGACGCCGTGAAGACGCGGAGCGCCGACGGAGAGCCGCTGCCGCTCGGCTGGGAGGTGAAGATCGACCCGCACACCGGCTGGCCCTTCTTCGTGGACCACAACAACAGGACCACCACCTGGAACGACCCCCGACACGACGGCAGGAAGGTGGGTGAGAGCCGACTAAGTGTCGGTCTGCCCGGGTTTTATGTTTTGTTATTATTATTGTTTTTGATTTATTGTTTTGCGGTGGTGACGCGTTACGCGCAGCGCTGTTGCTCCAGGTAGATCTGGTCTAGATCTGTCAGAGATCTGGTCTAGACCCGGTCTAGATCTGGCCGCCTATAGGCCTGCAGAGCCAGACCCCCCCACCCCCCCACTGACGGCTCAGCGGCCACATTTAACAGATGACCGTCCCTGTTTTATTCCCATGCCATGATCTAACTCTATTATTACTCGGTGAGTCACTGCATGGACAAAAAGGAAAAAAACACTCCCTGTGTTTGGAAAACAGCGTTCAGATCATAATAAACTTTTCCCTTACATGGATCCCCTTCGCTCTGCCTCTACCTCTGGCCTCAGGCGCAGATAAAACAGCAAAATAGACCCAATCAATTATTGGTAATGTGAGGTTAATGGCAGCAGCAGACAGTGGCTCCGCAGCCTGCCCGGCTCCTAATCTTCCCTCTCAGACACAGGCTCTGTTTTCCAAAGTTGGTGTGCTGAGGAATCTGCTGGAAAGACGCAGCTGTTGGGGGATAAAATTGGTGCAGGCAGACCGCAGTGTCTTCCACAGCCAGAGGGCAAAGGGTCGTTCACGGCTATTTCACAACCGAGGCTTATAAATCCAGTCTAGAAAGGGGTTTCTTTTTTCTTATAGAGTTGTTTTGGGTTGAAGCGAGTGAGCGAGAACCTGTTGCTGGTTCACTAAACCTTGCATGAGGCCCTCCCTCAAAGCTAAGTTGCACTTGTGGGCCCACCTCTGGTTAGAGGAGAAGAGTGATTCAGTGCACGTGTCATCAGTTAATGTTAGAAAAACAAACAAGCGAACAAGATCAGATTAAAACATAAAGACTTTACCAGAATCAAGCAAGCATTAATCCATTTTCTTGTTTTATTCTCTCATCAGGAAACTCATTTTGCTGACATATATGATCATTATTTTGTCAAAAATGTTGCATTATTTGATGGTTTTTAGTGTCAGAAATCAAAATGAGCCTAAAGTGATCTCTGGAAATCGATTGATTTTGCTCATATTTGAGTTTTTTCTGTTTCGGTTCAGCTGTGGAAGAAATCTTCGCTCCCCGGGATCAGTGTGTCCCCCCCTTATATTTGGCCTTCGCTCACCCAGTACGACGGATCGCATAATTATGCTCGGCTTCCTTCCTTCGCTGCTCTCTGATGACGTTCGGCCCAACAAACACTAAATAAGGGAGATGTACAGTAGATTTGATCGTTAGCGTCTGCGTCCAGGCAAGTTCAGCTTCTTAGAACAGGAGGTCAAAGTTCGAACGTGTTTATTCCCCACCAGATGAAATTGGAAGCGATCTTCCTGCACGTTTACTGGAACTGTGCAGCAACAGGTGGAGGACGCATTACTTTACTCTTCACAGCCAAACGATTCTGGGCTTTCTCTTGGACTAATTCGAAAGTGCTATGATTTTTAAAAGTGTTTGTTGACACAGATGCCTTGAGGATTGGTTTCAATCAGAGGTTTCGTGTTACAGTTTTGAATCAGAAACACAGGATTGTTTTCCTCAGTCAGTGGAGATACTGATCCACTATGTCTTTGGCTGACTTTGCAAACAAAGATGCAAATATCAAGCTTTTACTGGCTGCTACAGATTCATGGCCTTATTTTGGGTCCAATGTGCGTATTAAAAAATGAATTTCTATAGACTACAATACATTTTTATTTACAATACCTCATTTTTACTCGTTGGCCTTCTTCAATAAAACTTTATAATTATAATTAGTTGTTTGAAAAGTAATTAAATTTTTTGTACCATCTTCAATTTAAGCTTGTTTTTACTCAAATGCCTTCATTGAAACAAGTAAGACTTCTCAGTCTTAGTCAACAATAAATAGTTTTCCCTTCGCATTATATTGCACTTACTTATTTATCAGCTGATTTTATGTGATTTATTTCCAAATTAATGTTGACCGAATTTTTTATTATATCGTGGCATCTTAGATTATATAAAAAATATCCAAGATTTAAAACTCCTCTCTATGGAGGAATCAGCAGCAGCTTTTCTTTCATCGTTATTGGAGTTGCATCGATCTGCCTTTTACTGGCTAATACCGATTTTTAATACTTTTTTTTCTTGTTTATGTTCTCTAATCAGATTATGGCAGATTCTGAATTTCAGATCAGACACTTAATAAAATAGTTTCCTATCCAGCAGAGGCACTAAAGCAGAATAGTCCATCATTTTTAATGATGTTTTCTGAGCTTCCTAAAAATAAGATCTACTATCTGAACGTTTTACAATAACCAGTGTCCAGTTTCAGTTTAAAATTCCACTATTTTCACATTATGATTATATAAAAATTATAAATGAATATCAGTAGAAAGACGCTTTGTTTTAATTTACCAGCCAGATCTAAGAAATATTAAGCATAATGAAAAAATAACAGAAACATTTAACATACATCACATTTATAATATTACAAATGAACAAAGTTCTTTTAACTTTAAATAGAAGACGTGCTGATTTAACAGTTTAATTTTCATGTGTATTTTAATAATTTTTCAATAATAGTTTGGTTGCGTTTCTTAAACTGTTACTCAGGTATCGGAGAAAAATATCTGCTGCAGGCAAAGACATTTTCTGAGACTGAATGCAAATGTTAATAACATTAATACCATCTTGGCGTGAAAATAATTTAGCATCCTTGGGCCGCCTGTCAGATGTTATTTTCCTCTTTCCAAAGCACAGAAGTGAGACTTTTGCCACCACTCTGGGGAAATGTGGAGCCTCAGCCCAGGATCCCTTGCTATGATACGTGACTAAACTTGCAATAACGATTAGGATCGGGGACAATAATGATACATTTTGTGAACAATATTATTTAATATACTCTCTCAATTCTACTGTGAAAACGAATATTTTAGATTCGAGAGGTGTCAGCAAACGGACCGAGTGTATCAGCAGAATCGAGCCCCGTGGAGCCGTTGAAGACGTTTGTGAGGGAGAAGAAGCACCCGATTCTTCGCCCGGGTTATATTCCCATCCCGGTTTACCATGATGGAGCAGACGTGCGGCAGCAGGAGCATCCGTATTACTCCTACATCCAGCCGGTCTCTACACAGAACGTCCGGACGGAGGTTCCCGCGCCGTCCCCAACGTCAGGGCTCCACCACGGCAGACCCAAGTCTCCTTTGCTTGGACCGTCTGAGGCTGAGTGTGGGGAGGCCGGATCAACGGTTTCACAAACGTCGGAGGTAATTTATGAATTCACAACTGATCAAATAAAAGGCATAACAGAATAGCTTTTGTAAAAATACTGTTTTTCTTCTTTATTAAAAGGTGCCAACAGCTTTTGTATATTTTAGGTTTTCAGGGAGTTTGTTCCAAGGCTGAGAAGCGAAGAAACTGTAGTATCTCATACAAATAAGAGTAAGACCTGATTAAATAAACCAATTTAACAAGTTTTGATTTGTAGGAAAGCTGCAGGAAACAAAACGCTTTACTTATAAATAAGGACTGATCAAATAAACTGATGCTTTTTTTTTGTTTTTTAAAAGAAGCAATATACTTTTTAGTCTTTAGCTGAAAAAACACTCCCAAAAATGTCAGGGAGTTTTAGGTTTTCAGGGAGTTGGTTCCAAGACAAGTCTTAATAGGAAAAGCTGCAGAAAACAATTCAGTTTTCAGTTATGCTAGAAAGAGACCAAGATTTCAGGTTTTCAGGGAGTTGGTTCCAGACAAGAGTAGCATAAGAATTACCTTGCTAAAATATTCATAACTAAGAACTGGTTAACTGAACTGATACAGAGATGGAGCCATTTTTTGTCTTTATGTAAAACAATGCAGCTTTCATCCCCTCAAAACATTTCAGGTTTTCTGGGAGTTGATTTTTGAGCTAAACAACATAGACGCTGCAGTGCCTTGCAAAAGGATTTAAAACAGAGAAACAATCAGAAAGAAAGAATAAACAGTCCCAAATAGGTCTGTGCAATGCCGTTTCAATAAAGAAAACTTGTTTCCTGAGCTGAAATCAACAGAAACTGCTGTGCCTGCTGTGAAGTTTTCATATCAGAGAATAGATCACATACAATGATGAACATGTTGAATATATTTAGCCCAAATCTCATGTTTTGAAAAGGTTGGTTCCTAAGCAATCTATAATAAGATGAAAAGTACTCTGATTATTTTCATTAATTCGAAAAATGTCACAGCACAACTAAGAAGTGCAGTTGTAGGGATTTTATTTGACACAACATCATATTACTGTAACAGAAAAGACATTGTTAAACATGGTTTTAAATCCTACTTTATTCTGATGTCCTAAAATTAATCAATTTAGGACAATACTGTATTTCTGCCAGTGAATAGCTGGTATATCCCACAATCTTAAACGTTCCTATATTTGTGTTTCAAGGTCAACACCGTCCCCCATCACCAACCAGAACGGCCCAGCAGCACTGGTCTCCAGCCCGGCTATATCCCCATCCCAGTGATCCACGAGGGCGGCGGGGGCCAAACTGCGCCTCACGCGAACCCCTCAGTCTACGCTCAGCGCGTTCCCTACCCCGAACATCAGCAGCCCTATCATCGCCTTCAGACAGACGACTGGCCGAGCTACTCTGCTGCGGTGCAGCCCCCCAGAGAAAGGTCCTCCCCCACAAGTTTCCCCCAGCATCGCGATGGGACGTTCGGCCACCTCCCGCCTCACGTGAGGAGCCATTCACCTGTTAAAATACAGGTGATGGGGGACAGGCCACAGGTAATTCAACTGTTGGATCGCTTTGATTGGTGACAGCTGATTATGATAGCAGGAGAGCTGCTGGGTTGCGCCTAGCTGACCCCAAGATCCAAGCAGATGACATGAACCTCTCCTATGGGGCAGCTGAAAGGGCCCGCCCTGTCAAAACCAGTTCATGTTGTCCCAGCTCCATGAAGAAAATCAAGTTCTTACTGTTTATAGTGCTAGGTTAGCGTTGTTTTCTTCTTCTTCTTTCTCTTACTTTTCACTCAAATTATTCAACTTCCCAAAGCCGTTGTGAGGTGAAATCGTCCGTAGGCGTGAGGAAAATCATATATCTGTACGACTCTAAAAGTAGATGAAGTGCATTCAATTATTAAATCTATTGCTGAATCTGTTGGACCAAAGCACAGTCCCCACTGTGGTAAATTTTTGCAGCATTTCGTCCCGTTTTCTGCAATAAAAATGCGGGAAAGTGCGAAAATATGCAGAAAAGCGTGAAAAACATGGCAACTGTTGTTTCCAAATGTAGGTACAGGAGAATAAACATGCTTCTCCCACATCTAGTAAACAGCAAACATGACATAACATAGCAGCATAGCTGAGCCAGTTATTTAGTCCCGTTATGCTAACTTAGAGTCTTGGACCATTTAAGGTCATCTATAACGTAGTATGAGCTAAATATGAACATTGCTTAGTTCTGAAATCCAGAATCTGTCTAAGAACAAAGCCAGTTGTTACTAACTTA
>JAVLVB010000135.1:742120-757340 GCA_032876305.1 Orestias chungarensis | reverse complement strand
TTTATGGAACAGATCTGAGGGGTTAGTGTCAGTCAAAAGTAAGAAAATTATTATTATTTCAAATTTCTGACACAAAAATAATTTTGGGATTTCTGCGCTTTGATTCTATTTATGTGGTGAATATGCAGCTTCTTAAGAATTATTCACCCTTTCCTTGATGTTACGGGATTTTCTGCGATAGGACTGAAAACACTGACAGGAACAGCGTTCTGGATCAGCTACTTCTGTCTGATTGGTGTTTCAGGCGTTTGTGTTAAGACACTTTTGCATAAATGGATCAAACAAAAAAAAAACACATAGATTACTTTTTCAAGTCTTGCTGGGAACTTACTGCCTTAATCCTGGAAATGTTTCCATGCAAGGCTGGCTTTATAATTGTCTGATCCGCCGTTTCTAGCTGTAATAGCTCTTATCATAATAACCTGAGTTTTTTCTGTTTAGCTGAAGAGTATTATGGCAAATCTACCAATTAATTGTTCTAAGCGTTTGCTTGAATGGGTTCAGAGTAACCTGTTTACATTGTACCTCGTTTTTGGGTTTTTTAGACCAAAATAAATGTAAAAGTCTTGAAAATTGTGAATAAAATACCCTATTTTTATTTTTCTGTGTCCCTTCAAGGCTCCGCAGCGTGTCCTGTCAAGAGAAATGCCCCAAAGGACGGAGCAGGAGCACGAAAGCGTGACGCAGAAACCCGAGAACACCCCGGCTCCTCAACCGCTGCACACAGAAGCCGACGTCCCAAAGTCTCCGCAGCCGCAGCAGCTCAGTCAGCCTCAACACGTCCACCAGGCGCCGCCCCAAACGCAGCACGAACCGCCGCCACAGGCTCAGAGACAGGAGCCGCCGCAACACCACGTGGCCGACGTCACGGTTCAGATACCTCCAAAACCAGAAGAGGGACCGGCTCCCCCCGCGGAGGTGTCGCCTGCACCTGTGGACGCGGAGCCGCCGGATACGTGCCCAATCCACCCAGGACTGCCTAAGGTGCGCAGGATCCTCGACAGAGTGGCAAAATTGGAGCACGATGTGAAAAACTTCAGCGGAAAGAAAAACGATAAGAAATACTTGCTGCTGGAGGAGCTCTTGACCAAGGAGCTGCTAGCACTGGACTCTGTCAACCCCGAGGGCCGATCAGACGTGCGGCAGGCGAGGCGGGACGGAGTCCGCCGCGTGCAGACCATACTGGAGGAACTGGAGCAGCTGGACGAGCGGTCCACAAGTGAGGCGTCAGGGGATAGAGACAGTCTGGCTCAGAGAGGAGAGCCCAGCATGGTCGCTGAGAACGCCGAGATGGGGAAGGAGATATTATGATGACTGAACACCTTCTGATCAAAAGGAGAGAGCCGCTCCGCTCTCTTCTGTTCCTCAGCCTACAGCGTTTGTGGAAGTTGCATGCATTGATTCAAAGTGTTGCTATGTCCATTCAGCACATAAGCGATGGTAGCTCGGTGGAACTGTAACGTTCAAGCCATCGGTGTTTCCGTTGTTCCTGTATCTTTAAACCGAGACTGCACTCGTCGTCAGTGAGTTGTTGACAAACTCGTCAGCCATATTGTTTAAGTAAGAGGCCTTTCTGAAACAAATGGAAGACAAAACGTAAAAGTATTTTCTTAAGAAACGATATTTGTAGGTGCCTTTTGTCCGATTAAATACTCTATGAAGCTTTTCATAATCTAGTCAGAACACAAGCTAGGCTTTAAAGTGGAAGGCTTCGGTAAACAAACGCAGGTTTCTCCCATCTGGTCTTGTCGGAGTTGCTTTGTCACGAAACACGGTGCATTTGTTTACTACCTGCTGCTTTATGGCGTGTTGCTGACTTTGCTGTCTTTGCACTTTTGTCGTAACTAAGAATCAGGGTTCGTGCACGGTTTTCTGTGTTGATATGCCACGCTTCTTCCAGACCCAAAACTATCCACTTTTCTCTGTTTGTTTTCAGTAAATTTTCCGACTTAACAATAGTAGAGGCAATCCAGATCAACAAAAACATGTAAAAAAACAGACAAACTTTTCCAGACTGCGTGGGAACCCTGGAAGTTTCGTCATGCATAAATTCAACCACACATCTGTTCATACACCGTTTCACCGCACCTTTTGCAGCTCTGTGTTGACGTGTGAATGTAAACCACTTTGCTTGCCACTGCAGACCATGACAGCAGTATTCCTACGAGATTTCTATGAGTATTTTTCTTTTTTGGTACATGAGCGTGAAATGTCGAGGTGATATTTGCATCTACTCGACATGTGAGACAATCAGCAAATTTTAAAGACTGTCAGAATGTCCTGAACCAACTACCAAAGCCACAATCTGTGATAAGTCTGACCCATTACGGGCTGTCGAAGCCTTAAAAATGTAACCTCTGAGAAAATACACTCAAATCCGTGTCCCTACTACTGGAACTATTTTAATATAACCCTGACATAAGTTGACGGATTATTGATCGTGGCTTAGTGCTCATTAGCAGCTGGCCAATTCACCAATTATAGGAAGTAACGTTTGTATAATGGAAAAATAAAACGTTTTGATTGACGCCTCAAGAGTTTTCTGTATTTATATGAGGGATGTTAACTGTGTGTCCTGTGAAAAGGAATCCATTTAGTTAAAAACAATATTTACTCCTGCGGATTAGACAAAGAATCTTTATTTTGTGTTTTATGTTTTACTAGCAAAAACACTTTAATACACGGAAAACGGCAATTCTCGATATGTCAATAGATGGAACGGACTTTAAGTGTTTACAAAATCTTCTTGCTAGGATCTAAATAATCAGGTCCATGGTAAGTCACGGCAACAGAAACGGTTTATCCACGTGCTCGTAAGAAACAACTAACATTTACTCACAGCTAAACCTTAATGAGGTACTTTTTACATTGATTTAAGTAACACTTTATATGTTTCCTGGATGACACCATACGGGTGTGATGCAGGTAATGGAAGAATTGAGCAAGGAATCAGTGCAGAGGAGGCGATTAAATACTGGAAGAGTGAATGATGGAACAATGCAGAGGTACTAAATACAGGACGCACATGTGAGGGGAGAGCAGACGGGCTGAGGGAGAGAGGGAAATTAGACAGAAGCAGATGAGGAGTAAACAGTAACAGAGGAGAAGGAACAGTATTGATCTAAAGAAGTAACAAATTAAACACGTGGAATAAAAATTAACATGAATTAGAAAAGTATTCTGTTATGATCGATGGAAGGTGTGGTCCAACCGGCTCCTCTCTCTCTCTGCTCCTTGTTCCTGCAATATTAAAGTACATAAATCCATTTATTCAAGAAATACAACACATGATTTCTGGTTCAGCACCAGGTTATATGGTCCAATACAGTCTAGTATTTGATGCAACTCAACTCAGAGATACTGGAAGCTTCATTAGCGTCGTTGTGGATTGGTGGATGCAGCAGGGAGGAAGGATCTCAAGTATCAGTCAGTATTGCAACAAATCTAAAGAAATCTCTCACTGAGGACACTGTTAACATAACCTAACAGGTCAATATGCAAGCAGCAGAGATGTTTAGAAAGCCAAATAGAGACATGTTACAGCCCTGGGATGTGAGCCTTGCTTGGTTTCCTCCTTCTCTCTCTCTCTGTACTTCCATCCTGCTTTGCACCTATAAAGGCTCATTTTCAGCTCCGCTGGGATTGAAGGTCATAGTTCAAGTATTATTTGTGCAAGTTTTCTTCTCCCAGACAAATATATATATAAAACAACTTGTTCCCATGGTTGTGCATCATAAAACCCTGTATTTGTTTGGGTGGACCTGAGCGTATCGGGTTACTTGACGAGTTTTTAAGGTTTGTTTTGCATTGGACTTCTACTTGGAACTCCAAAACTCTGATTTCCAAGTCAGAAAAATCCACTTGAACGTCCCCAAAAACCGACTTCCTGCTTAGAAAGACAAAGAATTTGTAAATCAATGAAGCGCTAATCAGCTATAAAAGCAGTTGAAGGTGTTGGTCTCGTTTTGTGGCTGCAGGATCTTGATGCCTTGAAGTGTCAGAGACAGTTGTGAACTCAGCCTGCAGACCTGCAGGTGTTGCACAACTGCCTCCAGAGAGCCGTGCAGGAACCAACATCTGCAAACCGCAATGATAAGTTTTTATGTAATCACTAAAAAACATTGTTCTGTTTAAAAAAAAAAACTTTTTTAAAGGCAAGGTCTAACAAAAAAACAGGTGACAGGCAAAAAAAAAAAAAAAACAGCAAAACTGTAAAAATTAGGGATGGGAACAAAAATAATTTCATTTGCCAGCAGCGAATTGATTCTGGGTGCCTGTCAGCCCACCTGGTGACCTAGTTTGTTGCGCCTCTGTTAATTCATCCCATTATGGGCTTCCAGCACAGAACATCGTGATGAATTTGAGTGTTTTGAAATCTTTAGAGCACCAAACGGCCAAAAACTGAACTTCTCCACGGTTCCTTGTTCTTAGTTTTAATTTTTAAATGTACCTTTATTTAAATCTTAGCTTTTCTTAGGTACCGCAGCAATCTATGTAAAAACCTTGGAATACTTGGAAAATAATTCATAAATAAATGTAAAAAAACAAATGGATGAGCTAAAAAGGTAAATTCTATACATACTTTTGTATAATTTTTATTTTATGTGTTGTTCTTTGGGCCACATATTATATCTAGATACAGTTACAGGTTCTTCATATATCACAATCCAACTTCCCTCTGCCTGGCTTTCAAATCAAGCTAGTAGCTTCGATTCAGAGCTACTAGCATACCATGAAAAGTTATCAGAGGCCTCTATACAATTGCGAGACTGACTGCTGTTGGAGATTCTTTCAGTATTCACAACGACACATTCAGAAATTACATTGAAATTTAATAGACAAAACCTCTATTGTTGAAAAACCTGTGTTTTAATGTTTGTGTGCATTTGTAGGAAGAAAATACTAGTGGATGATATCTTTAAATATACAAACAAATCTGATATTTTCAAAACAAATATTTAGTAATTTCACTTTTCCCTTCATTAATTAATTTGATGTTTTTAATTACTTCAAAATATAATGTAAACAAATCACATGCTACGCTTATATATTATACTGATGTGTTTAACATTGAGCTACTAGCATGTCATGACATGTACAGCAACAGTGTCTTAAGTCAGAAGCGTACGCTGACTGCTACTGGAGATACTTTTAAGTGAAGTTGAATCAAACAGAGTTTGAAGTGCTGAGTTAGAAAACCCGTGTGACTCCATTTAATTCGTTTAGGGTTTATTAGAGACGCATTTGTATTTGTTTCGGCCGACAACGTCACAGTTGTCCACGACCTCCACTTCCTGTTCTACGTGCGCGGCAACGATGACGTCGCGTCACGTGGTGTCGCTCGGCGCACGGAACGTCGAGCGACGTCGGTTGCGTCCGTTTACGTCGCGGCCGGAGGACTCGGCTTCCCGGCTCGGTGATGCGGGTCTTGCTACGGGAGGCTGCCAGCGGGGAGTATCAACATGTCGAGGCAGACTAACCGAGTGGGATCGAGCTCCCGCTAGTTGTCGTTTCTTAGCAGCGCTCGAAACAAACAAACAAACACACAAACAAACAAACAAAAACGAGCTAACCGCGGCTAGCTTAGCTCCCCGGTTTTAACCGCCGAAGAGGAACGGTTAGCCTACCTGGTTGAGAGGACAGGAGAGGAGGAAAAAGGAGACAAAATGGAGCTTTTTCAGGCTAAAGACGAGTACATTCTTCAGCGGGGAGACCGGGCGTTGTGGTGCAGCAGGAAGGACGGAAGCCTGGCTGTGAGACCCGGTAGGTACCTCCGGGCTCGGCTCCCAAAACACGGGCATTATTAACACATCTGGCTCCATCAGGGGAGGAGACGCGCCTCGGCAGACGTCCGGGTTTGGGTGTATTTCTGGATCCAACACCCCGAACCGAGCTGCAGGTCGCCAGCCCGCTCCTCGGGTCGCAGGAGTCGGCTTATAGAGAGTCTCGGGCTTCAGGTGGAGATGCTCCAGCAGCTGCTTACCCAGCTTATATTTGATCTTGTTTTAAGACAGAAACATTTGTTCTTTAGTTAAAGTTTCCCTCTAAATCAGATCTAACTGAACTAGAGGTGAGGATCAAATTGATCAAGTTTAGTTATAAAAATCAAGCTTTTTTTATACAGCTGTGTCTTAATAAACAAAGTAGGTTTATTAAGCTTTATTGGTTTATTAATACTTCGATCGTTATCATGGTATTGAGATAAACCTTTAAATCCCTTTATAAGGTACAAGATCTCTTTCTGAAAAAGTAAAATTCCCATTTTGAGTAAAAATTAATGTTTTATGTCTACTTGGACTTGGTCAAACTCTCACTTAATTCAATTTAAGGGTCTTTATATTGCAACAAGCAAAAAAAAAAAGCTTTATTATCAGGATTTCAATATACTAAGATTAATGTGCTTTAAAAACAATTTAAGTGGTCCTATATGAGGACTTAAATTCACAATATATGTGTTATATTATAGGATCTGGGTGTAACTTTGGGCAACAACTAAACAACCAAAAATGAAGGAAGACAATGTGGTGTTTTCATCTTAATCAGGAAGGAGACTGACTCTGTTTCAACCCTGAACGCTCCGTGTAGATTGTCGCTCAACCATCCTTTACCAACCTGGGCTGAATGGCAACTCAGAGAGGAAGAAGCCGTCATTCAAATAGCGGCATTAAAAGCTAGAGAATATTGTTTTGCAAATGCGCTTGGGCAAAGAAGTGTTAACTTTTGAAGACATAATTCAACAAAAATTGAACATTGTATCTATAGATTATATCTATTTAGTGACATGTTAATTGATGCTTTACATATATTTATTTATGTTTTTTATTTCCGTATTGACAAAAACTCAGTGATGTATGTTTTTATTACTAAGTGACAATTTACGTTTTTAGACGTTTGGGAGTTTCTTAGACCTTTTCAGGTTTTAAATTGCAGTTTAGGTTTTCGTGGAAATACTTTTTTTGTGTGTTGGGTAATCATTTAAACTAATAAATGCCGCCTCCATCAGTCGGCTAAAATGCGAAATGATGTTTCAGGCCGCCGATTTTCTTTGAGTGTCAAAATTAGTGCCACATATGGCTAATAAAACCTAAGTTGCGCACACACCTGCAACTCTAAATTAATATGAACTGAATTCATTAACAGTATTAAGCGCGTTTATTTTCTTATTAGCTTATTTTATCGCGCTGGTTCTTCCTCTCCTGCTTCAACTCAGACATGTTTTCCTCTCAGATGTTCACTTAAAGAAGACTTTCCTACATTTTCCTGCTCCGCCATCTTGCTCAGGGCAAATGTCTTTATGAGCCATGCGCTAGCAAAACAAGGCTAACATTTGGCGCATTTGTTTTTCTACTGTTCCACTGGTAGATCACAGCGTTAGGTAGCTCATTACTGCCACCTATTGACCACATATGTAACAGATGGTGTTAAAAATAGACATTTAAGGTAAAACGTGATAATAAATCAACTAATCGACGACTAGATTAGTTGTCAACTATTTTAGTAATTGATTGAATCGATTAGTTGTTTCAGGTCTAATTAATATTAAATAAATACTTTTGCTTAAATGTTTTCCACATTTAAATACTCACAAATATACTTCCTTCCAATTATATGTAAATAATAATTTGGCTCGCTGTATTTCTGGGAGTTTAGTTTTTGATTCTGCATCAGACAGAACGTTTCTGTTGAAGTCTCCAGAAAACCCGACTCACGGTCCCGCGCGTCAGCTGTGCAGCCGACCTGAACGAGGCTTTGGTTGCACCGCTGTTTCATTATTTAATCGGAAAAAGGGTTTCCACTCCTCGTCTCCACTCCACTGAGTTTCCACTCCCCGTCTCCTCAGGACCGAACAGAGAGAGGATTTCCATGATTGTAAAGTTTCTGAGAGGCCTTCTCTGCGTTCATTCTCCACCTCCGGGCGTCAGGCGGCTCCTCTGCGCATGCAGCTCTCCAGCACGTGAAATAGGAAGAGGCATTTTCTGATTCGGCTTCAACCTGACGCTGTCCACCCGTCGCCACACCATCCATCTTTTGCCAATTTCCCCACGCTGTAATCCAGACTGCATGACTAATGTGAAGCATTCCAGTTTGTTTTTTTAGGCACAAATTTTTCTCATTACTTTGGTATCGCGATTATTACCACACGATATGTTTATTTTACCTCTAGTGTGGGTGATATCGTACTTCTTATCACAATAAGAACTGGGATTTCTCATCACAATGATAAATTAAGATTAATGATGTTGAAGAACTGCAAAATTGTTGTTTTCAGTTTTCCTCACGGTTGTTTTCCATTTAATTTCCATTCAAAACTTTTAAAATCCTACTTCTGGGAAAGTTTTGGTCTTCATCTTGACTTAAAGCGATAGAACCACAAGACATGGCGATTAAATGTTAAAGCCATGTCGCTGAACCCGACTAAAGAAGCATGTTTAGATGTCTGTGACTCTATGGATCAGCTTATAACCAGTGTTTTTTTGGTGATTTTAGCCACGGACCTGCTGTTAGCCTGGAACCCGGTGTGCCTGGGCCTGGTGGAAGGCATCATTGGAAAGATACAGCTCCACACCGGTAGGTTGGCGGGGGAGCGAAAACTATTGCAGGGGTTCTGGTTTTGTCCCTGTTTACATAGCAGACGGGTGCAGACCTGTATTTTTCCCTATCTATCTATCTATCTATCTATCTATCTATCTATCTATCTATCTATCTATCTATCTATCTATCTATCTATCTATCTATCTATCTATCTATCTATCTATCTATCTATCTATCTATCTATCTATTTATCTAGATATAAAAAATAATAATTACTTTTTAAAAGCAGAAATAAACAAAGTAGTGAGCTTTAGTTTAGTTTAAAAACTGATAATAGCTTAACTTCCCTCCATAGATGTCTTTAAACAATGCTACACAAATCTAAAAAGTCTCCTTATGTAGTTTTAACCAGCTCTTAAATAAGGATTTAAATACTTGTAATATTACTTTTAGAAACATGTGTTTATACAAATGCATTGTGAAAATTTAAGCAATCCTAAGAAAAACTGTGGAGTAAATGTTTAAACTAAATAAATAATTACTTTTTAAAAGTTCAGCAGAAATGAACTAAATAAATAGTTGAAAACTGATAATAGCTTAACTTTTGTTCAACTTGAAGTAACATAAAAGCAAACAGTCTGAACGACTAAACTGTGACGATTTAGGGTATTTATATTTATTTTTTTAATTATAAACTTATCTGCATCCTGATTGTTTAGGCAAAAAAATAAAAATATACAAACATTTATTTACTTTTTAGTTGTATGTAAATAGAGTTTTGTTGTTGTTGTTGTGGTTTGTTTCAAGCTCAAGGTTTTTTTTTTATTGATGTGGTTTCCTGGAGACTATTGAGCAAACGTTAAAAGAAGCTACGACTGACTTGATCCTGAGTTGGTTGTTGTCGTCATCTGTGCAGCAGCGATGTCGCACGCTTGCAGCAACCTGGCTGAACAGTGGAGCAGTTAGCAACACCATGGCCTCGCACCAAGAAGGTGCTGGATTTGAATCCTGGCCTGTTTATTACATGAAGTTTGCACATTCTCCTTGTGCATGCGTGGGTTCTCTCCGGGTACGCCGTCTTCTTCACTCTGTCCCAAAGCGTGACTGAAAGCAGGAAACTTACTGGAGAAAATAATGCTTTTAAACTTTCTTCTTTTTTGAATTTCATGCTGCTAAATCGTAGCTTCAGATAAATCTGCCTTAACTCTTTGGTTAAATAGTCATTAGTTATTAATAGGTGTGAGTAAACGGTTTCGTCGTCCGCGACTCTATTGCCATGTGTGAACGTCGCCTCTCACCCGAACTCTGCCGGAGGAAGCAGTAAAAGCCTATTAATAGGTAAATTGGACAGCCTCAATACAACCACAGATCAGGGGCATTTCTTTAATGGGTGACACGGCAATGCATGCACATACTCAAACCTAAGGACTATTTAACCTAACAGACACATTTATTCAACCATAGGCGTAGTCTGAGTACCCAGAGAGAGCTCACATGCAAGGGAAGACTAATCAAACTTGTAACGAGGTGGGAATCAAACCCAGGACCTTCCTTTAGCTCCTATGCAGCCATCTTAATGTCTTAAGAAGTGGTAATTTACCTTTGCTGTCATTGTTTGTTTAAAAGCAATAATTTATGAACATGGGACTTTTATTCCACATAACAAGTGAAATTAAATTAAAAGGTTGGATTTTTCTTCTTTTCTTCAATTTAAATGTGTGGAAAATGCGGCACATTGATAAATCAGAGCGAGGTGACCATGTTTGTCTCGGATGATAATGGAACCTGCCGTTAACGTCCAGTGTGACGATTAATCTGACGATTATTTTTACAAATCGATTAATGGCTTTTTATTGTTGTTTTATTCAGCATTTACTTTCCCGTATAAGCTATAAAAAACTAATTAAGAAAAGGAAAACACAAAAGAATTGGGCCGTTCACCGCAATTTATGCAACTTTGTTTAAAGGAACAAACAAGCTCAAGAGTTTAAAATACTTGTTTTGTTTATTTTGAATGTTTTGCTAATGTTTTCTTATTAGCTATCAGTTTTTTTTTTTTTACCGTGCTCCTCTCTTGCTTCAACTCCGACATGTTTTCGTCTCAGAAGTTCACTTTTGCACGTTCCTGCTCCGCCATCTTGCTCAGGGCAAATGTGTTTATGCCGCAAAAGCCATGCGCCAGCAAAACAAGGGTAACGACGGGCTGATTTCTTCTACTCCTCCACTAGTAGATCACAGCGTTAGGTAGCTCATTACTTGCCACCTATTGACCGCAGATATAACAGATTGTGTTAAAAATAAATGTAATTACAAAGCAACTAAATGATGAATAAACTAGCTACAACTATTTTGATAATTGATTTTAATTGATTAGTTGTTTTATCTCAACACTGTTCAGAATGGGACTTTCTGCGCACATGACCAAGTTTTTTTTTCTATCTCTCTTCTCGGCAGATCTTCCTCTCGGTCTCGTCTTAATACGGCAGAAAGCGCTGGTGGGAAATCTACCAGGCGGCCACAAGGTTTACAAGATCACCAAAATAGCTGTGATCCCCTTATCTGACGAGGAGCCACAGGAGCTCGAGCTGGAGGTACGGAGTTCCGACTATATCTGACCTTAGATTACTAAGTACGAGTCAGATTCATCCTAAAGGAACTGACTCAAGTAAAAAAAAAAACTGTTTTAGGTGCTAAAAACAAACGTTAACGAATAACAAACAAGCTGCATGGTGCTGAGATTTGAGTTCTTTCAGGGAGGCTTCTCGGACGGTGAGACCGAATATTTCCAAGTGAGTAAAAACGGAGAACCATCAGTAGAGCCGTAGCTTGTAGACCCTGACCTGTACTTTGTTATTGCACAACAGTATTTATTTATTTTTTGTCTTTTGCACGTAGAAGTCTACCTGAGTAAAGCAGTAGTGTTACAGTAGATTGGAGGCCTTCTTACCCCTTTTAACTGTTTTTGACGTCACAACCGAACACTTCCATACTCGTTATCTAGACTGATGCACGTTTTTTTAAAACATCCAAATGTTCAGTGAAGACCTCGGATGTTCGTTGGTGAACAAAAAGCGTCGTGAGGATGGAGAATCGAGCACACTTGTCGTTGAGATAATACGTTTTAAAAACAGGGTTGGGGTCCAGAACAATATCCTACGCGTCAAAAATCTGCATCTCCAGCTGCGTTCTGGGAGGATTTTTCAATTGCTGATGCTACCAACACGCATAAACCGTCAGTAAGAGGCGGACTCACAGTTCTCGTTGCGGAATCTCTGGAGAAATCCTCAGTGACCGGCGATCTGCAGAATCGTAGTTGGTCTCATCGGAAAGAGATGTGAGAACTTAGGTCAGATTTGTGTTTTATTGCAATGCTGAGCTCTCTGCAGGTCTGTCCTTTTATGGAGGATCTGCAATAAGGAAGCGATTGTTAAGGCATCAAGATGTGCTGCTTAAAGTATTTCACAGGTATAAAACCGTGCATCATTCGTTCTTTCTATTTTCAATTATCAAACAACAATTAAAAGAAGAAAAAGTAGCTTTTTAATTTGTTTTTATTTCCTGTTTTTCAGATTATTTTTTTGGTATTGGACGATGATGCTTTAGAATAATTTTGAGGACTTTTTAAAAAAGCCTGAAGTTGTTGAAATATTAACTATCCCATTCCATGGTGTAGTCCCCTCCAAATAACAGCGCACATACAGTGTCTTGTTCATGATACAACTAAAATATTCCAACATGCATATTAATGTCCATACTGCAAGTCTCATTTAGCCAAAACTATAATATTTAAGTTGTTCAAGTGCAATAATCCAGCCTAGATGAATTAAGACGCAATTAAAGCCAGAGCAATTAAATATTAAAATCAAATTCATTCCTGTGGGCCGTTTTTTGACTTCATATTTGTGATCTGAGTTTTAAGATTGAAATCTGAAAAAATGAAAAACAAAATAAAACATCACTGTTTCTTTTTTTAAATTCTTCATTGACAAATTAAAATAGAAAGAACGAATGATACAGAGATTTGGCCTGTTTTCTGATTTTGTGTTTGTGATCCCAGTCTAAAATAGAAATGTTTAATATGAATTAAAAATATTTAATTTCTTCCATTTTTGGTGTTAGATCAAAAATAGGAAAACAAAATAAAATATCACTTTCCCTTTTTTTATTTTTTTATTGATGCAAGGATTCATCAAACCTGTAGATGAAGTAGCTTTGGTCAGGTCAGATTTAAATGTATGAAAAAAATGAGAGTTAAGAACCTGGATGAAAGCCCACGGAAGTGGCAGCATCCAGCTTTGGGAATGATCAGGAAGCTGATCAGAATTAACTGGATGATGGATGGAGATACAAACAGAGTCTGTTGACGGGGGCTGCGGTGTTGACCCCAAACGTGCAGCCAGATCTCCAGCGGAACAATTTGGCTTAAAGAGTAAAAAATGCTTTTCCCAGGTTCTCTGGGAATATTGGTGTGGTGTTCCTGTAGAGCTCTGGCTACTTTATGTTGGTCCATCACTTTAAACCTTGACGCCATGGACTGACGTCTGCTTATGACAAAGTTAGAAACCATTATTACTGTAGAAAGTAGCTGAGTAAGGGTAAGTCCTTCCTCTATAGCTCGGTATAGAGATGTTACCGAATTATTGTTTATACTGATGTTGTATGCATTATAAATGTATTTTTTTTTCTTGTTATTTTATTTGATAACATTTTCTACTAATTTCTCTTGTTCATTTTATTTCTTGAACTTATTTTATTTTTGTTACATTATTTTGCTAATAAAATGTGAAAAATGCTAAGATGTTACCAAATTATCTTTTAAATGGTTTTATACTGATTTTGTGTTATTCAATTTATTGAAATTGTTTTATTTAAATTTTATTAATATTTAAAAATAGGTATTTGTATGTTTTGTTTCATATTTACCAAATTTGTGATTTTATTTTGTTTTCTTTTTTTAAATATTTGAGATATAAAAATGTCTAATTAATTCTTCACAGCCTTGCAAGAAGCATCATTTTGGCATCGACCGGCCGGAGAAACCGGCCCAGTCTCCTGACGAATCGAAGTTCCTGATGAAAACCCTGAGTCAAATCAAATCCAACGTGTCCGTCCCCATCAAGAAGAAGGTACTTCTGTTCAAGACACGACTGCTGACTCTCACCTCTGACCTTTAACGTCCGTCTGAGGCCGCTGGGCGGTTTTCCAGCTCTGTCGCTTATCAACCCGTCTGCTGTTCTCTCTCCCTCCGCCGCTTCAACCCAGTATTCCCCTGCGTTCCAGGTCAAAGAGAACAAAGAGAAGGAGCGTCTGGAGAGGCGGCTGTCTGACGAGCTCTACAAAATATTCATGGACTCGGACTCCTTCTATTACAGCATGACCTACGACCTGACTAACAGCGTGCAGCGGCAGGGAGCCTCGGAGAAGTCCGGCCTGCCGCTGTGGAAGCAGGTGGGAGAGAAACTTTGCTCTGTACGGCGTCCGAGTCGTTCGACACGTTTACTTACCCTCGTTTGTCTTCCAAAAAGGTGGACGATCGTTTCTTCTGGAACAAACACATGATCCAAGATCTCATTAACCTTCAGGTAAAGGAATTCAATTGTAAGTAAAGGTTTCTGGCGTATCGCGCTAAAAGGAGAAACCCGCCTGAAGCCTTTTGAAACGATCCAGGTCCCGGAGGTCGACTTATGGGTCACGCCGATCATCCAAGGCTTCGTCCAGGTGGAGGAGCTGGTGGTGAACTACAACGAGACGTCGGACGAGGAGCACAGCAGCCCGGAGACGCCGCCCAAGGAGGTCATCTGCATCGATGACATTCACCCCCGCTTCACCGTGGCACTGATCTCCAGACGAAGCCGGCACCGGGCAGGTAGGCGTGCACGGAAAGCCCCATACGCTCACTTTCCCAGAACTGTATTAAAATCCAACCTCTTATCTTAACCACAATTATTCAGTTTAGGATAAGAAACCTGCAATAAGTATGAAAATATGGGCATGAGGATTCCTGGATCATAAGATTAACTGAAACTATTTCATATATTTTTAATTCAAAATGTTATTCTTCCAGTTTTTCTTTTATAAACTTTCAAAAATTCTTCAGGATGGAAAGGTAAAGAAACCATTTCTCTTCCTATGCAATAGCGATATTTCAGTTTTCCCGATAGCGACATTGACCTAAGAGATTATCAGCATGAGTCCCACAGACTTGTTAGAAAAGGCTTGATTAACTTATATTACTTAGAGAGCGATATTAAAGTAAGTAATGGTTTATATGGAATATCAAAGATTCGTTAAAGAAAAAAAGGTGCTGTAATTGAATAAAATAAGACGAATTTTGTGAGATCAGAGCAGATCAAACGTCTGAATGGACTGCTTTTGTTGCGTTGCTGAAATAACTAATCGATTAAAATCGATTATTAAAATAGTTGAAAACTAATTTAGTCGTTGATTAGTTGCTTTAAGTTAGCATCTATTTTTAACACAATCTGTTATATCTGCAGTCAATAGGTGGCAGTAATGAGCTACCTAACGCTGTGATCTACCAGTGGAGCAGTAGAAGAAGAAATCAGCCAATCGTTAGCCTTGTTTTGCTAGCGCATGGCTCATAAACACGTTTGCCCTGAGCAAGATGGCGGAGCAGGAAAATGTAGGAAAGTCTTCTTTAAGTGAACATCTGAGACCAAAACATGTC
>JAVLVB010000135.1:722217-742020 GCA_032876305.1 Orestias chungarensis | reverse complement strand
TCATATTCATTTAGAGTTGCAGGAGCAACAATAAAGGAACACATGTGGAACAAGACGCTCACCCCCAGCAATGTCTACCACTTACTAACTCTGTTCTAAACATGCTGGTAGAGACACAAGTTCAGATTATTAGGAACAATAATGTCCAACTAAGTCACAACATTCACAATAAACATCTAATTAAATATGAATTTAAATGAAGAGTATAATGAGGATTGAGATTTTTTTTAATATGCTGAACATTCAGTAAGTTTTGTTATTTTACCTCATTTTTGTATTTTATGTCTAAAAATTAAAAAATATTTTACACTATTGAGCTCATTTTTTCCTTTAAACAAAGTTAAATTAATTACAGTGAACGGCATAATTCTCTTGTCTTTTCCTTTTTCCTAATGAAAATACATTGTTAATAGCTTATATAGGAAAGTAAATTCTAAATCAAATTAATTATAAAAAGCGATGAATCTTAAAAATAATCGACAGATTATTCTATTATGAAAATAATTGTTAGTTTCAGCCCTATATGATAAATAATGGATCAAAACAAGCAGCCGACCTTGGTTGTAATTTATGGTCACTGCAAGTAAATCTTCAATTTTTTTTCCTAATTATATTATATATTTAATAGTTAAATCAATGATAGTATATTAAATTCAGTTTGTTCATGTAGGGCCAAAATAGAGCGCTGAAAAGAAAAGAGTAAGTCTGATCTAGAGATAAGGTCAGAGAGCGACAAGTTCGTGAAAAGCTAAAATTGACTTCTAGGAGCTTCTAATTAAAGAGTAAATTAATTACCAGCGTATGTTTCTGTAACACGACATGAATCCATTTGGGAGTTTTTACACAGCTCCGCTCCTGAACCGCGATAAACGTGTAAAACAGACGATGAAAACTGCAACCGATGCTTTCCCGATGTTGTGCAGGGATGCGGTACAAGCGCAGAGGCGTGGACACAGACGGCCACGTGGCGAACTACGTAGAGACTGAGCAGCTGATCCACGTGCACAGTCACACGCTGTCGTTCGTGCAGACCCGCGGCTCCGTGCCAGTCTTCTGGAGCCAGGCGGGGTACCGCTACAACCCGCGGCCGCGCATCGAGAAAGGTCAGCCGAGCTGCACCCAGAACCAGGAGATGTTTTCACAAAGACTGGGTTATCTTTGTCTGGATTATGCTTTATTTTCCAAATCAGTCCTGGAGTCTAACAGGTAAACGTTTCCTCGTGTCTTAGGGGAGAAGGAGACGATGCCGTACTTCTCTGCTCACTTTGAGAAGCAGCTGAAGCTTTACACCAGACAGGTTAGTTGGATAGACCAGAATGCTGGCGCGTCATTACTCTTTAGTGTCATCCCCTTATTGTATGGCTACCGTATTGTATGTACTGTAACGGGCACTTGGAAACTCTACATTTTCTTAATAATCGGCTGTGCGCCTTACAATCCGGTGCGCTAAAAGCTGTAAAAATGTTCTTGTGTGACTTTGGTGAGCGCTCTGTTTGATTGAGACTTGACCATTTCTATGGCGTGATTTATGTGCCACCAGGTTGAACGTGCAGTGATACTCATTCTAGAGCACAGATATATCTGAAGGAACATTAATTTTAAGCGCGTGCGCACGAATCTAACACACGCTGATGCAGGGCTGCTCTTACACACACTCGACTCTAAAAAAACAAAAACTGCTCGCTGTGCTAAATTGTGCTTGGTGGGACACTCTCTCTGGTCGTGAACCTTTTACATCCAATCAAAGCACGTCTTGCATATACTACATTCAGTTCAAAATTTGATTTGCAATTGAGAAGAAAAAGATCTGTGCAAGCAGAGCGAGAGCGTCGCGAGCGAGCAGAGTAAGACCGAGCGAGCGATCAGTTTGTAAGAGTTGAGAAGCGCCACACTAGCACATGTGAGATTCATGCGCACACACTTAAAATGATTGCTCCTTCTGATAGACCTTAGCTCTCAAATGAGTATCAATGCGCGCTCAAAAATCAGGCCATTTAAACAGGCCGTTTGATGTGAAGTGAAGCGTGCGTCTCATAATCCGGTGCGCCTTACAGTGTAGGAAATATGGTACCAATGTGAATTTAACTTGTTTTTGGTAAATATAACACCTGTGTCCAGATCCAATCTTGGAGAGATTGCAAGCATATAAGCTTTGACTGTTTAATACATTATTTTATTAAGAGGAAAAAGCTTTCCTAATCAGTCTGGTGGTCGTACATTAACGATTTACATCACCAGCTATGTTTACAGGTACAAAATGTTATTCAGATTACATAATCTGAATGTACCGTTTACACATGTCGATGTGAGCCTCAAAACGCATGAGTTGACATCTGTTTTTAAATTTAATTAGTCAGGAAAATATGTTACCTTAAAGTGATTTTAGTAATATGACAGAATACAGACTACTCTAAGAAAAAGGAATTGTACTTTTTAATGTATTTTTTTATTTATTTTGTGCTTTTACATTGTTACCCTTTAACGCAATTTTAATCTTTATGTAAAGCACTTTAAATTGTCCCGTGCATAAAATATTCTACACACAAATAAATCTGCTTTGCCTGCTGAATTGTCTCCAGACCGACAGGAGTTGATGCATTTTCTGATTTTCTTGATGCGTTTGGGCCTACTTTGTGTTGTCAGACAGGTTTTATGTAGGTCTGTTCTCGATTATTAATGTCTAGCACTGACCTAAACCGGGTTTTGCTGCAGAAACTAACTCTACTTTTTCACATTGGTTAATTTGGATGCTGCTTCTCCTCTTGATAAAAGGAATCATGATGTGCAAATTGCTTTTCATGGTATCTTTAGTTGATATTAAGATGTGTTTTTTTATACCAAAAACAAATCAACACCCCCTTTTTCAGCTGCTTCCTTTTATGTTGCAGGTCATCGTTAACTTGGTGGATCAGAACGGACGAGAGAAGATAATCGGTGACACATTTCTGAAGCAGGTCCTGCTGTACAACAACCCCAACCTCACATACGTTTCCTTCGACTTCCACGAACACTGGTAAGAGCAGCGCCGTGAATGGACGCCGTGTTTTCACGCCACGTAGCCCTCACTTCCTGCTTTGGTTTTTTGTTTTGTTTTTGCTTCCTCTCTCTCAGTCGCGGGATGAAGTTTGAAAACGTGCAGATACTGACTGATGCGATTTCCGACCTCATCACCGACATGAAGTGGGCCTGGTAAGTCCGTGCCAAGCAAACGCTGATGACGAGAACGTTAAACCATGAGAGGTGTATTAATGTGTTAATAATTTACTAAAAATGAACAGAGAACGACTACGTTTGTTTGGTTGGTTTGGTGGAGAGCAGCTGATTTAAACTTTTTTTGGTAAAATGTGTTTACTGTCAGATGATGTGAGAATAGTTATGGTTTTCTGTTAAACCCTCCAGAACATTTAGACCTCATAGATTGTAATAGGGCTGGGCGATTTGGGGCAAAAATAAAATCCTGTTGTTTTTAGTTTTTAGTTTTGGTAAAAACTACAAAAGTCAATGGAATAAATTTCTAATATTTTATCTTTATGTACTGAATTTTATTTTTATGAAAATGGCAAACAAATGTCCCTGTTGCGCCATGCGGTTTCATGACATGTCAGTCATCTGGGGAGGCACGTGGGGGAAGGGGTCCAATCAGATCTCAGGAGGATCCGGTGCCACCCTCAGCCCCCCTACTATCTCCGCCTTCGCTAAGAGAGACTCGCTAGGGTACATGCTCAGTTTCCTAGGCTAACATGCTTACATGCACATCAGTTAGCAGCCCGGTATGGGAATTAAAACATAAACAGAAGGATGGATGCGACCATCTACTTCCTGTAACGCCGCGCGTTCCATGAGCGTCTTTAACAGATACAACCTTTGTAGACAGACTCTGCAGTTTCAGATAGAATAGCAAACTAAACCTGCTGCAAAGACGTACCACTTCCACACAACAGACTTACTTCTCTTCACATTTTCTGTTACAAAATCCTCATTTCCATTAGCAAACGGCGACAAGTTTAGAGGTGGATGAGGTTAGGGAGAGCGCCGGTGTTGTGCCGAAAGGCGGCGGGGGTCCTCTTTTCGGCCTAATAAATCCGATTTTGATTTCAAATCGATTAATCGCTCAGGCCTAGACTGTAATATTATTTAAATGAATCTTCTCTTAAAGTCTGGAGGTAAAAACTTTGAAAATTAGCGAAAACATCGTGGGTGGAACATATAAATCTCCATGAACGTGTCCGAATCTGCCAGATAATTCAGCGGTGTTCCGAGTTCGCTGACGTTCATCACCTCCTCCGTTGGAAATTGTGCCTCTAAGTCACACACCTGGGTCTCTGATTGGTGGACGCTATGAGTCCCGTGGCAAAAGCTCAGATTTTCCACCTCCAGTGTTCAAAGTTCTCAAACGTGCAGCCCAGTTTAGCATTCTTTTCTCCCACCTTCCCTTGTCTTGTTCTGATCTTTTGACGATACGATATGCTCACGTCACTCGACTTTAACATCCATCCACAGATGGTGGCGTTCGTTGTAACTGACGTAAACGCGGCGCTGCTGGGGGGACGTCTATGTTAGATTTATAAAACAATACAACGTAGAAATAGCCTTAGTCTTAAATATGATGGAGTTTTGCTAGATAAGGTTCTATATTCTTCATGTTCTTTCTAGCCTAGACTGGGTAAGAACTGGGAATTAATCTTGTGATTTTTAGTTCTCTTCAAAATAAAATCCTCACTGTGTCTCAGGTTACATATAGCGAAAGTTCGTTCCAATACAATAGTGTTAGGGACGATCTTCACGTTTTAAAGTAATGCTAAAAGCTCAAACTTGGTTCTGAATTTCTGGGTGTATTTATTTAAAAAAAGGAGATTATGTTGGGATTTCAAAATAAAGCTCCCAGTATTTGGTTTTTCATGGGTTAGATCCAGAGTTACCTAAGTGGAGGGGATTTTCATGATCATTGTGACGTGATTCGATTAGATAAATCTATCCTGAACAAATTATTTTGTGATATAATATATAATAAAAAATACTTAACATTTATCGTTAAATAGATATTGCCATTATTTTTGGTCACACATGCGGAAAGTTTGGGATGGCCTAGATCAGATTATTAAGAATGTCCCTCAATCAAACCTTTGACACTAAAAAGAACGATAGTAACGCAAATCTTTGTCATTTTGGGGGATTACTGATTGCCTCTAATCGTCTTTTTGAAGACCCGCGATGTAAATTTATGCCTGACGTGTCTGGCTTGACACATTTTACGATTTTTTTCCATCAAAGCGAGCCTCATATGTTGTTTGCATGTGTGCATTTGATGTCTTAACGCATCTCCGTCTATCAGGGTGGACCAAGCTGGAGTCATCTGCAAGCAGGAGGGGATCTTCAGGGTCAACTGCATGGACTGCCTCGACAGGACCAACCTGGTTCAGGCGGCCATCGCTCGAGTGGTGATGGAGCAGCAGGTGACAGTTTTCTCTCTTTAATCACAGTCTTCACCCTGATTTGTTTATTTAAAAAAACATCATTCTAATTACTTAATGCTTATAATAGACCTTACAGATCTTATTTAGACCTGCTTTTGTTTATTTATTTTAACTTATATACATCTTGTATAAATTGAGATTCTAAATGGTTGATAATTCATTTAAATACGTGTTTTAAAACGTGTGAGAGGAGCTTGAGTTTTCTGCTGTTTCACCAAATGCTAAAGCTGGAAAAAGTAAAAATAATGAAGGATCTAATGAGTTTTGCCAGCCTCAGCGGAACCAAACAGATGTAGAACCGAGAACGATTTGTTGAGCGCTTCTTTGCTTCCAGTACGAACCAACTTACAAGTCTCATTCTGGGAGTCGGTATAAAGATAAGGACCAACACTAGAGGTCTTTGTTACTTGTGGCGCATTTGTACAGGACAAGCAAATACTTTGTTTTACTCTGATTTACTGACATTAAGGCCCAGATATGACGTAAAAACAGCTTTTAAAGTACAACTGGAGCCCAGATCACTGTCAATACTGCTCACATTTCAGGAAGGCCAACAGCCAAATAATATAGCTAATAAACAGCTTGGTGATATTATCAAAAGTGTTGCTTACTGCATACTGCTACACGTATCATCCACATCGTTGTCCTGCCAAATGGAGCCCTTTTGGTGGATCTCTTTCTGTGGTAGGAGTCTCCAGATAATTATTCAAGAGAGTCCCAATTTAGGATTTAGAATGCTTTCAAAACTGGCGTTGGTAATTTAGACCGCAGCCTCCGTCAATTAAGCAGAAAAAACTAGAAAAAGGTGCAATAAAAACAACAAACATCACCCGATCACTGACATGCAGTTTTGCACGGGATTAAGATCTATGACATCCAGTAATTAGCATCAGCAATTACTACTAGGGCTTAAGGTAGGTTTGTATAACAACAAGGATTCCTTCAGGAAAGATGTTTTATTGCACTATAATGATCTTAATGATCACACCTTTGAGTATATGTATTTATTCATTCATATGCAGTATTGATCAACTACTTAGTACCACCCCATTTTATACGACATTTTACGATCTCTGTGCCTAAGTGAAAGATTTTTAACTGAGGTTTATTTAGTTTTTTTTAAAACCAAACTGCTATGTGTGGCCGCTGGTTTTGGAACGATGTGCTGCAGAAAGACTACTTGATTTAAAATATCCCATTTATCTACAATGTTTTTGTAGATAAATGCCCCCCTCACAGATCGCAGTGCTGTATGAGAAGAAACGTCCTGTGGAAACCTGCTGTTAGGGTGCATTTTATGCACTAGTTTTAGTGAACATATTAGCGTTTTAACTCCGTATAAGTTCCATCTTTGTGAAATAAACTAAGATAAAAGCAGTTGTTAACTTCCACCTCTAATATTAGCTAATGTAAGACTATTATACAGCATTTAAACAGACAAGATTATTAGCCTACAGTGTTTTAGTTAAAAGGCAAAGCGTGAATGCAATGGTAAATAAAAATGGAAACCGTGAAGATAAGAAAAGTTTACCGCAAACAATACTAAACAACGTGGCAGGTTGTAATGCACAAAACTCTGTTTACAGTTTTCCTCGAGCTATTGGAATGTCACCAGACTTACAATCCGAAGGTCATGGGTTTGAATCCAGGCCAGTGCAAAAATACATCACAGCATCCAGTGTGGGTCCTTAGGCAAGACCCTTTGCGCTACTGCCTACCTGGCGCCTGCAAAATGGCTGCCTAGGTGTGGTTTACACCGAAAACTGTTTCCTACGGGATCAATAAAGTATACATTGTTATTATTATTATTATTATTCCTTACTGTTTATTATTTTAACAGTTCGCCCTTTTTTAAATTATTTGTTTTTATATTCTTATGTTGACATTTGTTCAAGTTAAAGTTGCTATGGTGTTATATGGTGTTTTTTTTCTTAGTCTTGAATCATATTCAGGTTATTATGAGAATTTGAGTTGAACTAGCATTGGAAAGTAAATTCTAGCCAATATACATCGGATATCGGTCATTATCAGTCATCGGCCACTATATTGGTCTTCGGCTTCTAAAATCCCATATCGGTCGGGCTCTAGTGAAATTAAACAGACTTTCTTGTTAAAGGAGGTGTGTTTTACGAAATAATCTTTTAAAGAATAATCTCTTTAGCTTTCAGTTGCGTGCTCAACAGCTTTACTCATACGGACGAAACCAGAAGCTTTATAAAATCAAGCTTCGGATTTGAAGCTGCAACAGGTCAGTTGTCTCGGAAATGCAGCTTGCTGACGGGTTTTACGTCTGTTGCCATTCGGATTGTCAGTCGGCATAAGCCGCGCCTCTGGTTCAGATTACTGTTTAGTTCTGAAAGTAAATAGAATGATAGGTTTGGTCTGATTCATCTTCAGACGGCGAGAAGAAATTTGTCCTTTATTTACGTGTATATAAACATGAAGTTGTGTAAGAATCCTGTTCCTGCTGGAAGCCTGAAAACAGCCGGGGGTGAAAATGCCTAAAACAAATGACTATTTGTTGGTTTCTTGCGTCCTCGCTGCAGCTGAAGAAGCTGGGCGTGATGCCTCCAGAGCAGCCGCTGCCGCCCAAGTGCTACCGGATCTATCAGGTCATGTGGGCCAACAACGGAGACACCATCAGCAGGCAGTACGCCGGCACAGCGGCTCTCAAGGTAGAGTTGCATGAAGGCTGTGCTGTCCACGGCGAGGCTGGCATTTCGGTTTAACTCGCCGTTGACCTTTGCTCTGCTTTAGGGAGACTTCACGAGGACCGGTGAGAGGAAGCTCGCCGGCGTGATGAAGGACGGAGTCAACTCGGCCAACCGCTATTACCTGAACCGCTTCAGAGACGCTTACAGACAAGCGGTCATCGGTACGAGACGTCAGACGAACTCAGTGACCCGTGATCTGCAGTTCTGAGCGTTTTTTAATGAACCCGTGCCGTGAACCGCAGATCTGATGATGGGCCTGCCCGTGACGGAGGACCTCTACTCCATCTTCAGTAAGGAGAAGGAGCACGAGGAGAAGGAGAGCCAGAGAGGAGCCCAGGAGCAGGTCGGCCTTCTGCTGCAGACCTACATGCAGCTGCTGCTGCCGGACGACGAGACGTTTCACGGCGGCTGGGCTCTCATCAACTGTGACATGAGGTCGGTCGTCCTGCTTTCCCTCTACGAGTTTCCGATCAACTCGATCTGGATCCGTCCATGATCAGTCCAGATCCGCCAGATTTGTGACTGAAGGAGAAAATCCCTTCTTTACTTTAAGTGTTTAAAGAAAACCTCATTAATTACACATACCATAATTAACATTTTCCACTTTAAAGTTGCTCTCTACATTAAAGTCAATAATACCTATAAATGTAGCATATAGAAAACTTCATTCATTTATTAAATCCGTAAATACATACATGAAATAATTGTACTATTTTACTGCTAAGTAACTTTTCAACCTTCATAAAATATCTTCATAACTTTTGTGATCATAGGTCGACTTACAGCTTGTCGTATGACGAATCTGTCATGGCCTAAGGGGTCCGTATCGGTTTAACTGCCAGTACGCAACTTTGAGGAGGGTGGCAGGAACCCTGCCACAAAAAATAACTACAAATGTTGTTTAACCACATTTAGATTCATCACCTCATCGCTATTCATCCTTCACACAGACACTGGGAACAGAAATGTACTTCAATCCAACATGAAATCACGATTTTACCGCGCTATTCACTAGTGCTCATGGGAAATGCAGTCTTCCTTTAGGCTAACAACACTACCGCTTTTGTCCGCAGTGAAACGCCAAAATCGACCAAAACTGAAACTTCTTTAGCGTCGCTTGGAAAATATAAAACAAATTATATGTTCCTCAGCTAAATGCTTTATTTTCTATTTTAAAAGTGGATGCAATATTAATTTATATATTAAATATTTAAATCTTTGTTTACCGAAGCACATACATTACATTTTCTACCTTTAAAGTGGGCGGGCTTATGTCTGACCCTGACCTCTGATTGGCTGCTTCAAACTGCTATTCAAGGAAACTGCTCCGAGTGAGACTCTGGGTCAAGATCGTAGTAATTGATCCACTAAAACCTCGTATATTTGTATATTTATAGTTTTGTCTGAAATATCACTGATAAGTTCGTAAAAGATGCAAAACCGTTCATTAAATGATTAAATAGTTTTAATTGAGGCACAGTATTCCCAATTGTAATGCATATCCAGTTTAATGAATTAACAATTTCATACAGGTATTTATTTATTCATCGTATTTCAGACTCTCTTCACTCATAAATTAGGATTTTGATGTTTTGTAAAAAAGAAAAAAGAAGCATTTACAAATGAAAATGTGGCCATTAGAACATTTGTCTGCAGCAATAATGGGATAAATTATCAGACTATGAAGTTAAAAAGAGAAAAACAAGCATGGTGAAGGTAGACGGAAGCTCAGATCTGATGTGTTTCTGTGCTCCACATGGAAAAAGAGCTAAACTGGTGGTATTTTTCCTCCAGCTTCATCGATGCGACCAACAAAGATGTGGATGTGCTGCTTCTCCTGTCAGATAAAGCTTACTACATCGCTTAGTGAGTGGCCAGTCTGAATTCCTCTTTATTTGGGGGTTTGTGTGTTCGTGTGTTGCAGAGGCTGACCTGAAACTTCCCTTTATTTGGTTTCAGCTACGATGACGAGGCGGATAAAGTCAACCAATACCAGCGGCTCGACCTGGAGGGTCTGGAAAAGATTGAAATCGGTGAGCGGCTTACTGAGTCACCCAACACTTCCCCAAAGCATCCTCACCGACCTCCCAGCAACATCCTCTCTAAATGTGACTCATGCTGTGACAGCAGATAATAATAATAAAATAAAAAAAAGAGAGAGTCTTAAGTTGAGTTTGTGTGTCGGCCTGCAGGTCCGGAGCCAACTCTGTTCGGGAAGCCCAAGTTCTGTTGCATGCGTTTGCATTACATGACTCAGGAAACCAGCGGCTACTTCCACACACTGAGGGCGGCGACCAGGAACCCGGAGGACGACGGAAAGGGTAACAAGAAGAAGAAAATGGACCCGAGGCGGCAAACGTGGCTGACTCCCGATGACTCGTGTTGTTGTGACGTGTTTCAGATACGCTGCAGTGCATAGCCGAGATGCTGCGCATAACCAAGCAGGCCTGGGGGCTGGACCTGCTGGTGGTGGAAAGAAAGCTGGAGAGGCGAGTATGGAAGCGCCGTGTCCGGAGTCTTCAGACCGGTTTCGTCACAAACGTCAGCGTATCGTCCTCAAACACTTGAGACCGACTCTGGAAAAACAAACTGATTTTTGTTTTAGTGTTTAAAAACCAAATAAACCCAGATTTACATTACCATATGTTGCCGTGGAAACAGCTTTAGGACTGCTACAGGAAGCTAACGTCTGCAGTGCTTTATACCTCAGACAGTCGCTCCTACTGAGCCAGGTTCTGATTCTGGTTCTGTTGGAGGTTTCTACCTGTTAAAAGGGAGTTTTTGCTGTAAAGTCAACTGTACTTTACATGCAGGTCCAATAAAGAATAAATGCGGTTCGTTCTGTTGGATAAACCGTTTAAACACATCTGCAACTCTAAATTAATATGAACTGAATTCATTAACAGTATTAAGCGCCTTTATTTTCTTACTAGCTTATTTTACCGCGCTGGTTCTTCCTCTCCTGCTTTAACTCAGACATGTTTTGGTCTCAGATGTTCACTTAAAGAAGACTTTCCTACATTTTCCTGCTCCGCCATCTTGCTCAGGGCAAATGTGTTTATGAGCCATGCACTAGCAAAACAAGGCTAACGATTGGCTGATTTCTTCTTCTACTGCTCCACTGGTAGATCACAGCGTTAGGTAGCTCATTACTGCCACCTATTGACCCCAGATCTAACAGATTGTGTTAAAAATAAACATTTACAGTAAAACATGATTATAAAGCAACTATTTAAATAATCGATTAAATCGATTAGTCGTTTCTACTCTACTTTTAGGATAATTTATGCTTCTTGTTTAACATTTCAGGGTTAGTTTTGAACATTTAGAGTGTGAGTCTTATTTAGATCTGATGGAAAGTTTTCCCACAGCTGTGGTTGATCGGCACATTTCTTTGTCTCTGTTCCAGGCGACAGAATAAACCTAACGAGGACATCATGGGGATCCAGAGCAGTTCTTCCGCCCAGCTTCCCGGGAGCTCGAGCCTCGCGCAGGGCAAGAGTTTCCTCCTCAACAAGTTCTCCTCCCTGAACCAGAAGGTGAAGCAAACCAAGAGCAACGTAAACATCGGGCCCTTCAAGCCGCTGGGCCGGATGGGGAACCTCCCCAAGCCGGACGTGGGCGTGAACTTTCTAAAGCCGACGATGCGCGTCAACCTGTGGAAGTCGGACAGCAGCCTGGAGACGTCGGATGCCAACCCCAGCGCTGGGGGACTCAAGGCCGCAGGCGGCGAGCGCTACGACCGGGACTCGGACACGGACTCGTACAATTCTGACCCAGAGCATCCGTGCTCCGGGTCCTTTGAGAAAGCGGACTACGTCCTGCCCAGCTGCGGCATCGTGGCATCGAACCCGCGCCTGGGCGGCCGCTCGCACTCCATCAGCAGCGGCGAACTCCCTGCCCCCGCCGCGATCCACGTGACCAGCTGCGTGGAGTCGGGGAGCGACGACAAGTCGCCCGGAGATGCCTCGTTGGCGGAGGAGGCCCTGCTAATCGACTTTGGCATGCCCATCGACGCCTACTGCCACCAGTTCGTCCAGGACGCGCAGACCAAGCCGGTGGAGGTGTTCGGAGAGCCGCCGCCTGCCGGCCTCCCCGCCGACACGCCAAAGAAAACCCCGGCGGACTCGGAGCAGCAGCCGGGCGCTGCGCCGCCGCAACATCGGCATCAGCAGCTGCCGCGGCCGTCCCAGCTGGACGTCCACACCTCTACCTCCGGCTCCAACCTTCTCTCCGTCCAGCGGCCCAGCTCCGCCGCCTCGGGAGGCTCCCAGAAGAGCCTGGCGTCGCTGGCGGACGGCAGCCTGGGGCCGTCGCCCGCCGACAGCTACGGCAGCCGTGCCGTCTCGCCCTTCGCCCGCATCAAGAGCTCCATGGTGCAGGTGGCCAGCCTCACCCAGGCGGGACTCACCCAGGGCCTCAGCTACGCCGTGGCGAAGGTGCAGAAGAGCCCCGAGCCAGACGCTGTGAACGAGGCCCATGAGAGCGAGCTGACGGCCATGTTCACGCAGTGCCAGACGAGGATCATCCAGATCTAGAGCTTCTCCTTCTCACCGTGCAGAAACTTTCACCCCACATCTAAATAACCCCCAACTAAACAATTCATGTTTAGTTTCTAGATAAAACGTCTCAGTCTGCACCAAAAAAGACAAAACTAGCTTACAAGCTAACTCCCTAGTAAGAAATAGAAGCGTTTCAAGCGAAAAACACTATTTTTCTGTTAGTTTCCTTCGTCCTAACCAGGCCAACATATGTGCTCCAAGATTCGCCGGTGGACGAGCCCAGGCTTAAAAACACAACCTCCACTCCCATGTTTACACGCACACAAGTATGCAGTTCTTCTTTTCTTTGAGCACTGACTTGTTTGTCCTTTCTTTTGCCATGCAACCTTGCACACTGAATAATATTAATGTGTCCTCTTAATATGGTTAATCGGTCAATTGTGCCTCGCAGTGGAAATAGAAATACTGGGGCGATGTTTATAGTTTTTCAGTTTTTTTTCTCTTAGGGTACAAGGAATAGAAAGAGGTTACATTTATCGTTTATTTTGGGATGTTTCAGGCATGGGTCGGCGTGATAAACTTCTGAAAGAAATACGGGGCTTTTTATAATGCGCGAAATTTAAGGACGAGGACGCAGATTCTTTCATTTTGAACTGAAGCTTTTGTTTTGTGCTGCTGCTAAATTAATGGAAAATGCTAATTAGCCACAATGATGTTCACGCTATTTAAATTTTGAGCCTAAGCTCAATAATATGCAATTAAAATCTGAAGAGTTTGCAGTTTTCCAGTGGTTACGGTTAAGATTATTTTTTGAGGTTTCGATCCTTTATTAAGAGATCAAACCAGACGTATATTAGCTTGTTAGCTAGTCAGAATATCGGCGCTGTTAGCCTGCTGTAAGAATCATAAAACCAGGTTGGGTTTACATTAATTACTGCAGTTTTAGCAAAGTATGACCTCAACAATAATGAGAATTATTTCCAAAAAGGTGAGCAGTAGTGTTCAGCATCAGGTGGGGGAAGGGCAGTGTTGCTTTAGCGAAACTGAGAAGTCCATTAAACGTTGATACAGCCACAGCTACTTGACTCTGGCACAAATCTTTAAGGTTTTATTCCCAAATTTAGCTTGTAGATATATTTTGGCGGCGTGGATTTGATCGTTGGGTAAAATCATGGTTCATGGCAACAGATGTTAGAATAATTTTAACTTTTTAAGACGTGTACAAGAGAAAGACTTTAATAGTTATGGAGGCGACGAGATTGAAATTACTGAAGGGCTCAAAAGCGCAGTATGATAAATATTCTGTTTTGTTTTAAAACAGATTTCTCTTAAAGTCATAAACTTTTCTGTGTAAAGTCTAAAGTTAATTTGCTTTAGTCAGATATTCAAGAGTTTTTAACGCAGCTCATGTTGTCGTCACAATTAAGGCAAAGATTAGTGTTGCTGCGGCTTTAAATGTTAAAAGAAAGCTTTTTTTTCACCAAACACTCGTTATGAGGGAGAATAAATAGTAAATAATTTTAAAAAAGTGTAAACTTTTAAGCTGTGTCCAAAGTTTTTTAATAAACTCATCAACTGTTTGGTCACTTTAGATCCAAAGGTTATGAAAACGGAGGAAAAAAGCCAACAAAAAGTATTTCAATTAAATTTTTTTAATTAAAAACAGCTATTTGTGTGTGATGATGATCCAAAATCTACGACGTTCATGAATCGTTGCTTTGAAGCCAACATCAGACATAACTTGAGAAAATTATGACAAATTTTACGCTAAAACTGGTAAAATAAAAAAACAAACGTTTTAAATGATGTTAGTTACTTTGAGCCTCTTAAAACGTGATTTTCATATTGTCTAAAACAACAAACGGCTTTAGATTAGGAATTAGTTTAGGAATGTACTGTAGCACATAGCAAAGTCTCTATTTTGCTAAATTGTCGCGTTGACGCGGACCAAAACATTTTAGGACATGCGTTCTCCCCCTGTACTGAAACCAGACCCATGCCTGCTCCACAAACGACCATGTCTGAAGCAAAATACTCCCCCCTCAGCTGTAGGCTTTAAATTTGTGTTTTTGTGCAATTATTTCAACATGGAAGCAACTTCCCTGCTGTCTTTTTGTGTTAGCTAAATGCTAGCTGGTTAGCATTAGCAGCAGCCAGACAGGAAGTCGGATATTTTTTAACCATGTGCTTTCGCTCTAGCCATGTTCATGCAGATCCCAGCTAACCTGGACGTCAGCTTGTTGTAGGAATGAACCAAAGGAGAGATTCAGTCTGGAGCGTTTTCTGTGTGTAAATGTAACGAGGACGATGTCGTACGTAGTTGCTAGCTTATCTAAGTGTTGTCTTTTGCACAATAGGAGCTATCGAGACTGTCCTGGCTGTTGATCCTGTACAGTGTCTGCACAGCTTCTCCTTCTGCTTTCCCTCGCGTCCACCGTCAGAGGTTAGGAGTGTAGCAACTAATCGGCTTAAATATGCAGATTTACTTACGCACCCTGGAAACTGAAAGGGTAAAATTGCCTTAAGCAGGATTGCCTGCTTCAGGTTTTCAATGCAGAATTTACCTGTTAGTTTGTTGTTTATTCATTCTTTTGTTACATTTGGTGCACTGATAAAAAAGTACGTCCAGGTCTGCTGTCTCCGTTTGTGGAGACGAGTGAGTTTGAAACACTAACGATCGCTGGACGTGTTGACTTGTAAAACATCTCGTTCTTGCAGGTGTTTAACCTCAAATCCGAGGTTCTGCTCCTTTGATTAGTCTGTCTATCAATGACGCTTGTTGGAAATCTCCTGCTGGACCTCAGGAGTGAACAGTAGCCGAAAACAGCCGCTCCCACTCTGTATAATGTGTGCGATAAAAGGTCAAAGGTCAGATTCATTCCTTTTCCCTCGGGTATTGTCAGCTTTAAATTGCCACAAATCAATAAAAAAGTCCTTAAGTAAATATTAAAACATGTGGAAAACGAAGTGCATTGATTAAAAGTGTAATAATATGAACGTTTAAACAGTTCCCAAAAAGTCCGGAAAGTTCAGTGGAAGGAAAACAAATGCGGCATAATTGGAATGTTAAGGCGTTTAGATTTTAGTTGCTGTGAGTTTGACTCACCAAAGACAAAAAATTAAGATTTATTCAAATTTTTTAACCGTATTTCTTTATTATTTAATACTGAAAATAAACTATTTTAGATTTTAACAGAATGTTTGAAGAAACGATAACGCTGTCGTTTAAACCAAACTCGTCATGTTACGTTAAGCTTATACGTAACAAGAAGAAGAAGCTCAACATTCCCGACTAACAAACACTGCTGCTGGTTTATTTTTTTTGTTTACAGACGTTGCTGGTTTAGACTCGCGTTCTCACTTTTACACACCAAGTGCATTTGCATTTAGCTGCGGTTGCCCTTCTTCCAGCCCAGGACCCAAGATCCTGGCGTCAGTGTGCAGTTAAACATCAAGCATCTTTATTTCTACTGGTCAAGCACGTTGTTGTAGTTCTGTCTGTCGTCATAATCGTTCCTCTCTACCAACTGACTGTTGTCATTGTTTTCCACAGTGTAATGAAATTGTATTGTATATTAAAGTATCCTATTTATTCTTATTTAGTGTTTTATTTTAGTCTTTAATAAGAGCTGAATCAGATTCATTATAAGAGCCGCAGCTCCCAGGTTAACTATAAATTAAAAATATCAATTAGATGGATCGCCTACCCACTACACTCACATTTTCTGTATTTTATATATTATAATAAAGAGGGAGTATGATGTATGATCTGGGCAAGCTTTCATTGAAGAAAAACCCTTTTCCAAAGTATTTTGAAAAGGAGAAAAAGTTTTTAAAGGTTTAGTGGAGGCAAAAAATATATATATTTATTTTTAATACATATTTTTTAATATCTTTTTATATATACATATATATATATATAAAATTAAATTAAGTTTTAGTACAGAGGTCAGGTGTCCTGCAGCGTTTAGATGCGTGTCGGGCCTCCTGTAGCAGTTCTCTCCTCGCAGGGCCCTGTGCAGAGCAGAAGCAGCTTCCATCAATCAATCAATCAATCAATCAAATTACTTTATTTATCCCACCCAAAGGGAAATTAAATGTTGTTGGAGTATTTCATTTAACTGAGGAGTTGTTGTAGATGGTGATGGCTGTTAGCAGGAAAGATCTTCTGTAGCGGTCTGTTTTGCAACTAAGCTGAAGAAGCCTCTGACTGAAGAGACTCTGTTTTCCAGTAACAGTCTCATGAAGAGGATGTTCAGAGATTCCACATTTGTCCTCAGAACAGACCCAGCCTTCTTTACCAGGTTGTTGAGCCTTTTTAGGTCCCTTGCTCTGATGCTGCTGCCCCAACAGATGATGGCAGACGAGATGACACTCTCGACAAGGGACTTGAAGAAAATCTGCAACATCTTGCTAAACCTTAAAGGATTTTAGATTTTTCTCAGGAAATAAACTCGGCTCTGTCCCTTCTTGTAGAAGCTTCACTGTTGCGCCCCAGGCCAGTCTGTTCCAGTCCAGATAAACACACAGGTATTTATGTTCCTCAACCATCTCCACTTCTTCTCCCATGATGGAAACAGGTTGATCTGACCCCGTTTCTCCTGAAATCCACAATCATCTATTTTGTTTTGTTGACATTTAAGATTAGATTATTGTTCCCACACCAGGCCACAAAGCGTTTCACCAGCTCTCTGTACTCAGCATCTTATCCATCCCACCTTCATGATGGGGGATGTCAGAGCAACTGGTCTGTAGTCATCGATGTCTTATGGTTGAGGTTTTTTTGGTACTGAAACCAGACATAAAGTCTTCCACAACAGTGGAACCTTCTCTTGGGTCAGGCTAAGGTTGAAGAAGTGTTGCAGAATCCCAAAAAGCTGCTCTGCACAGGCCTTCAGGACTCTGTGAATGACACCATCTGGACCTGCCGCTTTGTTCCGATTCAGTCTCTCCAGCTGCCTCTTCACCTGAGTGGGAGGAGGAAGGGGCAGCAGCAACTCCTGATTTGGCTGAAGAAAAACTTGTGTAACCAGAAGAGTCCATGATCGAGATAGAGGATAACACATCTGAGGTCTGACTGGAAAGCTGGGGGTCGAAGGAGGGTGGGATGTCTGGTGTGCTGGGTGCAGGAGGAGATGATGGTGAGCTTGTTCCTGAACTGAATCTGTTGCAGAATGTGTTCAGCTCATTTGCTCTGCCCACACGTCCATCAATCAGATAATCTTTCGGCTTGAAGCCTGTGATCTTCTTCATTCCTGACCACACATCTCTTATATTGTTCCTCTCCGCTTCTTCCTATACACCTCCTTGCTCTCTCTGATCATAACTTTGAGCTGTCTCTGTATACTCCTCAATAGCTCTCTGTCTCGCCCCCTAAAGGCTCTTTTTTCACGTTTAATAGTTCCTTCAGGTCACTGGTGATCCGGGGTTTGTAGTTAGGGAAGCATAACACTGTTCTGGTGGGGATGATGTCCACACAAAACTTTATAAAGCCAGTCACACACTTAGTCATGGCATTAATGTCATCTACATGTGGTTTGCAAAGAGAACTCCAGTCAGTAGCATCAAAACAACCCTGTAGGGCTTCTTCAGCTTCCTCTGACCATTTTCTCACAGTCACTTTATTAACAGGTAGTCGCTGGACAAGGTGTTTATATTCTGGGCAGAGAAAAACAAGGTTTTGATCTGATGATTTCCCCAGAGAGGGTCTTGGTTCGCAATGGTATGAATTCTTGACATTTGTGTAAAACTCATCCAATGTCTTGTTTTTTTTAAATGGCAGAGAGCAAATTAATACTTCAGTTTGATTGGTTGTGAAACATCCAATTGAATGTACTTGAGGCTTTAGGGGGCGTTAAATATAGTGCTTGTTGCTGTTTACATTCCACCCCAAGCGTGCACGCGTGAGGCACTGGGCGCACTCGCTGATCAGATCCTCAGCGTGGAGAACCAACACACAGACTCTGTTTTTATCATCTTAGGGGACTTTAACAGAGCAAAACTTAACAACCAACTACCTAAATACAGACAGCATGTTACCTGCCCCACCAGGGAGAGCAACATTTTAGATCACTGTTACACTGTATTTAAAGGTGCTTATCGCTCTGTCCCCCGTGCAGCACTGGGACTATCTGACCACTGTTTAGTTCATCTTCCCCCGACCTACAGACAGATGCTCAAGTGTGCCAAACCTGTGGTCAGCTCGGTGAAAAAATGGACTAATGAGGCTAAAGAAAGGCTTCAGGACTGCATGGTTTTAACAGACTGGTGTGTTTTTGATGATGGCACAAGCAGCCTGGATGAATACACGGACACTGTGACATCTTACATCAGCTTTTGTGAAGACATCTGTGTTCCCACCAGGACTCACATTAAATACAACAATGACAAGCCCTGGTTTAATGCCAATTCTCAACCACATTAAGGAAATCACGGACCCCCTGCTAGACCCCCTGCAATTTGCCTATCGGGCCAACCGTTCGGTGGACGATGCAGTGAACATGGGTCTCCACTTCATCCTCCAACACCTTGAACACCCAGGAACTTATGCAAGAATTCTGTTCCTGGATTTCAGCTCAGCCTTCAACACAATTATTCCAGGACAATTTCACAGCAAACTGACTTAACTCAGCGTACCAGCCTCCCCCTGCAGTGGATAACTGACTTTCTTACTGGCAGAAAACAGCAGGTGAGGCTGGGAAAGTGTACTTCAGTGACTCGAACAATCAGCACGGGTGTTCCACAGGGTTGTGTACTCTCCCCACTGCTCTTCTCGCTGTACACAAATGACTGTACCTCCATGGACTCCTCTGTTAAAATCCTGAAGTTTGCAGATGACACAACAGTCATTGGTCTTATCAAGCACAGTGATGAGTCTGCTCACAGACGGGTGGTTGATCAGGTTGTCCTCTGGGGCAGTCAGAACAATCTGGAGCTGAACACAGCAAAAACAGTGGAGATGACCGTGGACTTCAGGAGGAGCCCCCCAACCCTGCCAGCACTCACCATCCTAGACAGGACTGTGATGGCTGTGGAGTCCTACAAGTTCCTGGGCACAACGATCTCCAAGGACCTGAAGTGGGACAGCAACATCAACTCCATCATCAAGAGGGC
>JAVLVB010000135.1:700579-719818 GCA_032876305.1 Orestias chungarensis | reverse complement strand
ACACACACACACACACACACACACACACACACACACACACACACACACACACACACACACACACACACACACACACACACACACTTATATGTATGGAGGAACCTCAAGAGCAAAATTAAAAGCAAGTAAAGCTCACACACACACTTTATATGTATGGAGGAACCTCAAGAGCAAAATTAAAAGCAAGTAAAGCTCAGTTCTGGATTTGGAGATTCTCTTCTTTCACTTCCTCACCTGAACATATATATCAACTGTCTTAACCAGACACCCTGGAGTGATTGTTTATCCATAACCAAACCAGCTTCAGTCTTCATTACAATTTATGGTCCTTCGAGCCGGATATTAACAACCACTACCGTCAATATGTCAAGGTCACATGAGAGTAATGTGAGAGATGTACACCGCCCACAAAGATCGAGGCATGTGCCATCATATCTCCAGAATTATGAGGTCAGCTATACACCAAAGCACCACATAACTGAGGAGGAGCAGCCATCTTCATCTGAAGTGCTCAGATTTCTTCGAAGCATGAGAGAGTGACCAACTACATTAAGAGGTCCAGCGTCTTACAGATATAATCCAGCAATCTCCTGGACAAGCCTCAAAGCCTCCGTCACAGTCCAAGCGCAGAGAAGAGGACACATCTACTACAGCAGCAACTACAAGTAAGCTGACGCCAATCTAGTGGCAACACAGGCCCACGTCAGGCAGTAAGTGCCCCATCGGTGATTAATGATGTTCCTCCATCTCCACAAAGCCACAGACATGACCCAATTGAGGATCTTGACCGCTGTTTGAAGGAAGTGGGATTAATCAGCAAAGATGACATTTCTCCTGTATCATCTCGAAGTTCATCTCCCTTCTCCCAAGCCAAGCCTATGGATTTTGATGTTGATCATTTGGAACCAGAGTTGTTGCATCAAAGAGAGTGTAAATCACATCGCAAAGCTTGTGATAAATCATGTGATAGCGAAAGGCTACATTTTAAAGCAGCATCCAACTCTGATGTCAAGTATAATCCCAACTATGAGGATGACTACAACTGCTATAATGAGCCCTATGCCAACCCTAATTCCAACCCTGCTTGATCTGGCTGACTGGCTTGAGTATGAAGTACGAGTTCAAGTTAGTGGCGATCAATACAGCAATACTTCAACTAGAGAGAGACAAGCTCCACCCAATAGCTGTCGTCACAAAGATCTACGGGGATTTTACTTGGCAGTCAGTCCCCTAAATCAAAGATGAAATCAGAGAACACTACAGCTGTGAGAGAGATCTCCCAGGACAAACCAAATAAATACTGTCCCTTCTGTGATACAGAGCTTCATTATTTGAACCACTGCAGCAACTTCCAAATCCTGTCAGTAGAGCAGAGGACAGAGTGGATTAAAGCAAACAGTCGATGCTGGCGCTGTGGTCGGGAACATCAGGCAGCCAGGTGTAATCTCAAAGACAAATGCAAACTGCACGAAGTTAATACCAACCAAATGAGCAAAGCACCTGGTGAACCTCAAGCACCACAACCGAGCACATGCCTAGTGTACATTGTACATTGATCGGCCAGCTAGAAGCAACCAAGTGTTATTTAAGTTGTGCCCTGTCATCCTCCAGAGCGGTCCAAAGGTACTGGAGACCTACGCAATACTGGATGATGGGTCAGAGCGCACAATACTCCTACATGATGCTGCTGTTAGCCTGGTCTTCAAGGGAAGCCTGAAGTTCTCACACTCCGTACTGTCCGGCAAAAGGTCTGCACCATTAATGGCATCACTGTCTCCTTTTCAGTTTCTCCTGCTTCACAGCCTAGAAAGTCATACCAGGTCAACAAAGCTTTCACGGCCAAACAGCTAAACTTAGCTTGCCATACCTACCCAGTTGAAGCTCTGCAGGAAACTATTGCTATCTCCGAGACATTCCACTGCCATCCATTAAAGGTGCCCATCCATTGTTGCTGAACGGGTCAGATTACCCACATCTGGTTACACCAGTGGAACCAGTACGTCTTGGTCCACCAGGTGGACCTGCAGCAGTTCATACCAGGCTAGGGTGGACTTTACAAGGTCCCACAAGTTTGTTAGGCCATCAACTGCCTCCACAGCAGTGCCTCTTCACTGAGTGTAATCCACCGGAAACAGCTTCTAAGTCATGTGGAAAGGTTGTGGCAGCTAGATACAATGCCATGCAGGAGCGAACGATTGATTACCAGGTCAAGAGAAGATTTGGAGGCTGTCCACGTACTGGAAGATAAGAGCACCAGAGTAATGGTCAACGGTGTGAACAGATATGCGACGTCATTGTTATGGAAACAGGACCTCCCACTTCTCCATGCACCTAAAGAAGCTGTTTTGCCAGAGCCGTGTGGGACAGAAAAACGACTGGTGAAAGACCCGGAGAAAGCTACCAGTTACTCCAAAGAAATCCACAAGCTCATTGATGCTGGTTACGCCAAAGCCATAACCCCAACCAAGGCGAAGGAGAGCGACCATTCATGGTTCATTCCACACCATGTTGTTCAACACAATGGGAAGTACCAAATAGTCTTCAATTGCTCCTTTCTCTTTAATGAGCTGAGCATCAATGATCATCTTCTTCCGGGGCCCACGCTTGGAGCCAGTCTTCTGGGAGTCCTCCTTAGGTTCCGAGAGTACCCTGTGGCTATCAGCAGCGATATGAAGGGAATGTTTCATCAGGTGCGCCTGCTGGATGAGGATACACCCTTTCTTCGTTCTCTGTGGAGAGATGTTAAAGTGGACCAGGACCCTAAAATCTATGAGTGGCAAGTGCTCCCCTTCGGTACAACGTGCAGTCCATGTTGTGCCACTCTTGTGCCTTGTCCAGAGTTCTGGTTCCCCTGGTGGCACATTTAATGTGCTGGGGGAATTTGGGGAGCACTACTTTCAGTTCATCATGGTTAAAATCCCCCGCAACCACCTGCACTGCTTCTGGGTGTCTTTTCTGCTGCCGACTGAGCACGTTGTGGAGGTGGCTAAGGGCCGAACTAGCGTTAGCATCCGGTGGTATGTATACAACAGTTACCAAGACAACAGCAAACTCACTGGGAAGGTGGACAGGCCTGCATCTGACCATGATGAACTCCAGGTCAGCAGAGCCTATCGATGGTGGACGTGTTTGTGCACCAGCTGTTGTTTACGTAGATACACATTCCTCCTCCCCTGGTCTTACCGGAGTTGCCGCTCCTGTCTAATCGGTGTGCTGTGCGGCCTGCTAGCTCCATAGCCGTGTCTGGGATGGATGAATGAAGCCAGGTCTCCGTGATCAGCAGGATGCAACAGTCCCGAATGAGCCTATTTGCGTTGAGCTGGAGCGTCATCTCGTCCATCTTGTTAGCGAGGGATCTGACGTCTGAGAGGAAAACGCAGGGCAGCGACAGTCGGTGTGGTCCCTTCCGCAGCTGGACGAGGACCCCAGCCCGGCATCCACGCTTTTGCTTCCTGTCCCTGCGCCGCCTCCTCCTCCTCCTGCACATGGGGATTAGTGCCCAAGGGGAGCCCGGTGTCCGGGCTAGCTCCGGCGGTATGTTGTGTGTGTTTATAAAGTCTTCCGATACGGGCTGTTAGCACCGTAATCCGACCCGGAAAAGATCCTGTCGGCTGTAAATGGTCAGCTCACGGCAGGTTCAGCGTGGAAGAAAGGAAAACAATAGAAAAAACACTAAAAAGCACAGTTTTGCGCGAGAGCTACGACTCGCTGCATCCACGCACGCCGCCATCTTGTGTCTGATTTTGAGATTATAATATATATTAGATTAGATATATAGATTATAATATATATATATATATATATATATATATATATATATATATATATATACACTATACTATATATTAGGTTTATGGTTAGGCTATAAAAATCTGTGACAAATAAAAGGCAGCCAATGGAAAATCCCAACAACAATAGAGAAACATAACAAGTGAATGTTTGTTTGTAAAGCTCTTATGCTTCTCCAGCTGAGCTGGCAGTTATAAACCAACTTATAACGCAAGTACCTGGCACAGTATCTGGTGAGAGAAGCGACAAAAGATTTTTTCTGAACTGTATGGTTCACAAATTACTATCTATCCATTTCTTGTCCTTTTATGTTTTCTTAAACCTTTTTTCTTTTAATGTTTTTAAAAGTAAATGTTGAGGTACTTGACAGGATCGTTGTTTCCTGTGTCCATAACGACTCTGCTCTATTTTATGTGTATTATTACAGTTTATGTCTAAGTCTTCTTCTCCCTTGCTGACAATATAAAATATATCATGTTCTATATGAAAAACGTTTCAACAATTATCAGTAATTCAGACATTGTGTTCACAGAAGGACTTCCATGTTGTCTGCCAACAGTAAAAACGAAAACAACAATAGAGGTGCCAGACTCCCACGTCTGCGTCTGTTTCATAAATGAAGCAATACTTGGAGGTGGACAGCATCTCCTTTCAAACCCAATTAGTTATTTTTTTCCTGCCCCTCACTTACAAACCTGAACAGCTCTGCTTGTGCTTATCTTTTAATTAAGTGCAGCAGGTTTACAAGAACCTCAGTGCAAAGTCTTTCGTTGGAAACATTTTAAACATACAAAGTAAACAACTCTCTGCATGCCAAGTGCTGCATATCAGTTTTAAGCATGCTAGACTACATTTTCTGATATATATATAAAGAAAACTTGTCAACAAAATGTATAAAAAGGAAGAAAAAAATAGATTCTAAAATATATTTGTAGTATCAGGATTCATAAAAACTAAATCTCGCACAGAGAGCAGCATAAATGACCCAGGCAGGCCCGGAGTGGCCATAGGGAGAACCGGGAGTATTCCCGAAGCGCCGGCCTAATATTGGCCTCCGTCTCTGTAAAAAAATAAAAATAAAATAAAAAAAAGTCTACCTGCAGTGCAAATATCAGATAGACAGACCAACCACACAGGGAGAGGCACCTGGCTGCAGACCTCCGCTGACAGGCATACTTTTCATTATAAAGTTGCGAATACTCTTCCGGTATTCTGAAGGTGGTGGAGACCTGGGTGGAGCACAGGAGATGATGAGGAGCACAAAAAAAAGGGAAGAAACAAAGTATCAAAATAATCAAAGTAACAAAATCAACAAAACATCAAACTACAAAAACTTCTCTAAGAAAAACTAAACACTGAAGAACTTGAGAACTAATGGTCACTAGGAGGGAACTAGAAATGCTGCCACTGGGAGTTTAGAGTTACCGGATGCAACTAATGCTCAGGCGTCGAGTAGATGGTCCACCGCTCCTCTTATACTGGTCCAGCTCGTTACCACAAAGGGGCTGCACCTGGCCAGGTGAGCATTTGGAGAAGGTGCTCCAGCAGAGAAACTCTGGCGACCCCCAGTGGACAACCTAAAAAGTGACTGGAAAGACTCAACCTGACAGAAAAGTCATATGGAGCATCCATTGTGTTGTAAAGGGCATTCTAGGAGTAAATCGTTTTGATTTTAATTTAATGCTGAAATGTACATAGAATTAGACATAAAATGAAAATATAAAAAATTATGTTTACTACTATCAGCATGAAGATGCCACAGTCAATCCTATATGGTTGTTGTAGAAAACCCTTGATATCAGAGCGAAGTCAGTTCTGCAATTATTATTTTACAGTATTAAAGTATTCAACTAGTAATATAAATAGATGCATAATACATACTTTATACGCTTACCTGAATTTGTAGTCCAGTTTTCTCTGTCCATTTACCAGGATTTAGTGACTGGGATAGCTTTCTAAAAGACGGTTGCCTTAAAGATAAAGAAATTTCATGCAGTCACACTTCACACATCATTGCAACAGGGTTTTATGGTGCTATTTTCTGGACTCTGTTTTATGAAATATTAATATGGTCATCATGTTAAATCTTTAAAACTAATATAAAATGTATGACCATGACATGATACACAAAACTACAGTTACACATATGTTGCACCCTAAAAACGATGTCACACAAAAAAGTCACATGAACATTCCCACAAATATGTGCGTGCAAACACAACCACACAAAAAATGTGTGTGTGTGTGTGTGTGTGTATGCACGAATGCGTCTTTAATCTAAAATGCTAGGGCATTACCTACCTGTAACTGCATTTTTGATGTGGACCTCCAAATGCTGCCGAACTCTGCCTGGTTTGGTTGGTTTGAAGAGGTGTTTGGGACACAGGGGGCAGTGGAACTGACTCCAGCATCTTGTGCAGCGTCCACTGCAGGTTTTCAATCAGAAGAAATGACTGAAAGATGCATCTAACAAAGCACAAAAAAGACATCATGTGTTAGTTAGATTGCAGGTAAAAGGGCAACTTGATGTAAATCAGGTCATTCTTGTGTAGAGGTAGCACATTAAGCTATTATTGTAGTAACAATAATAGCTATTGTAGTACTTCTACACCAGAATTGTAGTAACAATAACTACAAAAGTACTGTCACTGAAATAGATTCCAGTAAGGAGGGTTTGGTGTGTTTATTAGGGATGCACCGATACCGACACTGGTATCGGGTATCGGTCCAATACCGGGCATAAGTACTCTACTCGTACTCGTAAAATTTCCACCGATACCACAACACCGATACCAACTGCGGCGCTACTATTGGGCCTGGGTGGGCCTTATGGCGTGATCTCTGTGCCACCAGGTCCGCGCACAGAGCCACCTGAAGGAGCAACACCGCAAGCGGGTGTGCACGAATAGCAGGTAAGCGCGCCCGCTCAAAGGTGCCAGGACTCAACGCTGACAAACCGCCCCCTCGGCTCCGCGTCCGCAACTCATTATATGCAAATGAGCCGCGCTCCCAGCTAATCAAAGACTGGCCTTTTTCATCCAATTAAATAATTCCTTCCAAATACACAAAGTTGATTCATACTCTCAGACTCACTAACATTTCAGAAGAGCCGCGAGCGCAGACACGGAGCCGAGCGCGAGCTGAGCGGGCGAGCAGTTTGTCAGAGTTGAGCGCAATGAAATACAGTTTATGGAAAAACTGTAAACATATGTTTGCTATTCAAAGGTGGTGATGGTGATCACACCAGTCCTGCTGGTACCTCAGGAGAAGTAAAGCATTTGGGAGAAGTTACAAAACCATTTCTACAGTAGAGCAACAACACATAAACACTACCAGACACTAGCATAGACATAAGTGGCTCTCAACTGTAATAACACCTTTCTTTGCAATTTGGCGTTATTCTATTAGGTGATTGTGCTGTTAAACATTTCTGTCTGTTACTGATTTGCTGTTATGTATCCCAGATCAAATATGAACATTTATGTATTCCAACCTTGGATTTACTGTAGGTTTGGGGTTCATTATTATTCCCTAGTATGATATTGTGCCACTGAGGCAGTTGATTTTTTACATGATTTGACTATGTAAAGCTCTAACTTAGACACTTATTATTGTGTAAAATCTTTATTATCTTAGTACTATTGCATTAACAGCAGTAAAGTTACTGTATAAAACACCCTCAGAAGGTACAGTAGATCTAATAAGTGGCCTTTTATTTGGAATTTGCTGTAAGTGTGTGTGCGCACGTGCTTTGCGTGTTTTGCTTGTGCCCATGCATTTAGGTGTGGGTGTGAACATGTATGTGTGGGAACATGCATGGGTGGCATGCCCGGGGTGTCCTGGTTACATGATTGACTCCTGGCCTGAAAAAATCTCCCAGTCCGGCCCTGGACCCAGGGACGACAAAATAGCATAATTTACATACACTTTCAACATACATTACTAATGTTGGATGTGTTTAATCCCTTTAAATTACATCTTACAATTTTGCTTTACTGTTTCACATATTTATGCATACATTTTCAAATCAAACTGACAAAGCTTACGTTCAACATCACACGACTGCACAAGAGGAGGGCTCTTCGGCTCCCTCTGCTGGTCAATCGGCTAAAGGCAACTTTGTTTTTTAGTTGTTTTTTTGCTTTTCTAGCTGCAAATACGCTCGTGTTTCTGTGGAGGTGGCCACAGTAACTGATTTGGCCTTTATTTAGTCTTCCGTATTTAACTCCGTTGAGCTCATTTAAAATGTTGAGTTTGAAACCCAAACCCATATTTGACATGTTGCGAAGCCAGAATGGGCAGAATACTCCCCGGTGCTGCATTTCTAAAGCGTTTGTTGATTATGCTAGTGACGCTTCGTGATGCCAGCTACTCATGGTTAGTTAAACAGCAGTTTGTTTGGCTGCAGGTGTCGCGCTCGAGAAGCTCTCCTGTCCTGGCAGAACTACAGACATCGGTGTCGCCTCAGAGACTTTGTGATGTGGACTATTTTTGTCCAAGTCGAGTGTTGGGTTCCACTCGAAGATAAAGTCAGGCTGAGAGCCAGCAAGAGTATGTTGCTCAGACACGGCTTACCTTTAGATGCACCTCTATGGTTTAAATATCCCCACTTTGAGGGATCCTGGCAGCCTTTCTGTCACTAGCAGACTCAAGTCTTCATGTCCCTGCAGCTGCTCCAAGATGAAAGTCCCATAACTGCTCTGTGTGTGTTTGTGTTCGTATGTTTTTCACACCTCTGAACTGTATTGCATCCATAAGAAAAAAAAATAAAAAATCAGCTTAGATTGCATCAGCACTCTCTGAAAGAGAGCAAATAAACAAGATTAATATCAAAGGAAGTAGGAAGGGGAATGAGATGGAACGGGGAGGGAGAGAAGATGAGCTGAAATATCAACAAAAAGAAAAAGAAGATAAATAGCCGAGAGAGAACGACGGACAAGCAGGAGGAAGCCAAAAAAATCGTCATAGCACTTTTATATAGTCCACCTGGAAGAAAAGGCAGGGAAAACCGTTGGGGAGACAATAAATGTATCATTCATCTTGCCATCTGTATCAAGCTTACCCCGTACTGTTCATTTCATAAATAACTGAATGTATGGAAACTCAATATTAGATACAAATACCTTTTAGTATATGTTATGTTCTCTATAGGCCTGCAAGGGTTTGCTGTACTTTCCTATGACAATTCAAACACATATTTAATAACTTTTAGAGGGTCTTTTAGGTAATCTTGAAAAGGTATTTACAGCACTTGAGCTATTTTCTGTTTAGTACTCCTTTGCTCCGATTCCCCTAAATAAAATCCAGCATAGCAAATTGACCATCTACTAGAATCAACATGCTGGGCAAGGAGAGCATTACAAGTAAAGATGCTGTTAAGACAAGATGAATGAACTGGAAGTCAATGGCATCGATGTTAAACTCCATACATCAGGATGTGTTTAAAAAAAAAAAAAAAAAAGCATTTATCATTTTACTTCCTCATCACAGTCGAATTTAAATAAATGACATTGAAAGTTGTTGCCTGACAAAGTGCGTGAAGGTTTAGACGTTGTGAATAAATTTACAAGGCCCCATATATCAGGCTGTTGGTTTGAGAGCCTGTGGGTTTCCAACAGAGACACCAAGATCCTGCTTTGTGCCAGATTTAGCAGTGGTCCAAACTCACCAGTTTAGAAGATTATTTTTGTTGCCATGACTTCATTAAAACTGTAATTCTTATTTCGGTTTCACTCTTTCAAAACCACCCTCGTAAAATAATCATTCAGATGCATCAAGCATCATAATCTGATGCAAAACAGAGGCAACAGATACAGAAAGCAGCTACTCATTCTGGCAAGAAATGTCAGCAACTAGAAGGAAAAGTGCAGTTTGAACATTGTTTGGTCTCTAATCTATAACTAATGACGACTTTTAATTACAGTGCATAAGAGAAACTAAAATCACGTTTAGTATAGGTGGAAATACTGAGCTGCTTGTCATTAGGCTGTTTAACGGTTAATTTGTTCTTGGTCAGTCTTTTACCTCGATGTTTTAAATCACTAAAACATCAACAACTGTGATTTTTGTCTGAAAATGAGTTGAAGATAATAATTCATAATGGTGAGAAGTAGATAGAGTTCCTGGCCTTTTTGTGTAAAACAGTTGAAAAAAAGAGACCGGTAAACAGATTGGGATTATCTGTAAAATATATGAGACTGATTTACCTATTGAATGCACTCATTTAGAGTTGGTGCATATATATATATGTATATATATGCACCAACTCTAAATTATATACATATGTATTGTTGTTATATAAGAGCATTTTTCACCAGCACACATGTAAGATTTACTGAAATAGCAAGGAAACATTTTACTAATAAAAAATAGTCACATTCTTTTTTCCTTAATAAAACCATTACTATCATAAAAGTGGTCCAAACTTTATGTCTGTCAATGTTTGTTTGGCAGTCTTCAAACATGCAGGCCTTCAGTCAAATGACATAGCCAGACATATCAGGTCAGCCAAAGGGAATGAATGACACAATGGTAGAAAATGATATTACCATTTCTTTAATTTCCTGTCAATTGGTTGAGATGATATGTGTTCCGTGTTGTTTGAGGCAGACCAAAGGTTAACAAAGGGGAATATTTAGTCTTAGGCTAAATGCACGCAGTCTCCATCTTTGCACAATGAACTCTCCCAAGCTCCTGTCTCGCAAGCGGATTTTAATAAAAGAGGGTTAAAGGAATCAGTTCAGACTTCAGACCATCCAGGGCGTCTTTAAAACTCAAGTCCTCAGCTTTTGGCACAGCAATAGTCGATAGAGGAATGCTTCTTTTAAGGTTTCTGCTATTTGACAACCTTTTTACGCATCCTAATTGCAGATTCTGAGGAGGCAAACTCCAACACCCAGCTGCCTTCCTCAAAAGCCAATTTCTCTGGAGCTGACTTTCCACTGGCTTCGGGGTCTGAAACAATCTTACACTTTGAGTGCCCTTTTGTGTGTGACCGGGCTTTGTTGGAGAGCTGGGAAATTGAAAAATCATCGAAAGGCATAAGTATCGAGCAATCCAAAGAGACCAAGCTCCTCTGGGAAAATGTGAAAGCTGAAATTAAAATGAACTCACACATTAAGGGACCATTGACATTTGATCTGATGCACATTCAGTACATTTGCTGACTCGAAATATAATTAAGTTTAAGAACACAATTATTTTTATAGAATATCTCTTTCAATATGGAGAGACAGAAGATCAAACAAGCGTAAATTTGTTAAATTAGAGATTAAGTTAGAAAGTACCGTGTTCATTATAATTATGCGGATAGACATGGTTGGTTCTAGGCAGGGACCTCCGCCAGTCGACAACTGGTTCTGGGCAATCTTCTGGCTCCTGTACTCGAGAGATAACACCAAATACATTTCATGTGACAGTTTGTGTGAAATAAAGCATTGGCCTTGTATCACAGTTATGATCTACTAGATTATTTGCTTGTTTCACTATTTTGTTTTGTGCCCCGCATGGAAAAACATGATAAACTGGGTCTGGATCTGCTAGTTGACCTAAACTATAAGCACATTTAAATGTTGAGCGCGTGCATAAAACAACTACATGTGTAAATGTTTTTACATTTTTTAATTTGAGTAAACACTGAACTGGTTTTATTTTTACCTTAATTAAAGAGGAACGATCAAGAGCCAACACGCAGTCTCAGTTCTTAAAGCTTGAAATCACAGAACAATCAAGAATCAGTTTATTTTTATGGCACAAATTTACAACACGTATCGTCTCAAATCAGCTCTGCATCACATCATTGACTTGCAGCATTCACTCCTCTGGAATCAGCACATCGAAACGTGGATAATAGGTCTGCAACCCTTGCCATACTTGGAGACGTCGTTACTGTTTCTCAACTGTTTTAAAAATTATTTATCTGCATATGAACAGTTTAGTTGCAACAGTTTCACATAAACTCACACATAAATACATCAGCTTAAAATATCCTGCTGGTGGTGTTGCATTATCTGTTGGGGAACATAGGGAGATACTGCTGTCTCTCCTGAATGCTGTTACTGTGAAATCCTTGATTTGTTTGCGTCCTTTTTACTGGATTTTCCCAGCCTTTAGATTGCTTTTCAACTCTAATTCAACCACTTCAGGTCTATGATTTGAAAAACGTTGACTAGTAAAACAGAGAGCTTTGGCTTTCTAAAGTAATAGAGAGAAACAGTTAAAGGCTATATTTCTCCATGTCAGTTTCCGTTATGTAACAGATTCAAAACCAGCTCTGTATTTTTTTTGCAACGCATCATTAAATGGGAAGACAGTAAATGTCAGAATGTTCCCATGATTGACATCTAAATGTCAGAAACATTTCTCTCTCAGCATCACGAGCAGTAAATTCACCCAAATTTGTTCCCGACTAAGATCCATCACGCCAATCCATGTTTAAGAGAATGTCCGTGGTAAGTGGACTGATCAGTCCAACATCTAACAGAGTATTAAACTCTTGACTTTTTTGAAAGCTGATGCCATCAAATGTCGAGCCTTGCCTGTGGACTTCGTCTCATTCTAGCTCAGAGAGTGGATCATAAGTCAGAGGGCTGCAGACGAGCAGGACTGAATCTTATTTCTATGCTAATGGTGTTGACAAATGTGTTGTGAGGGTGCTGCCATATTTGAGTGGATCTGAATAGCGTCCCTGAATTGAATTGTGCTGTGAATTATCATATAATTGCATTTTCCGCTTTGATTTATGTGCACGGGGAAGCTGGTGTGCACCAGTTAGTTGGTCGTGGCATTTCTGCAGCTGCTCTGACTTCGAGGTCTGCAGGAGGATTCTCCAGCTGCTTACGTCCATCTTTACCAATCCCCCCCCTGAGTTTGACTTCTTCCTCACGCTCTCTTCTTTTTCATTCATTTGTTCTTCCTGTCGTAGTTGCTTTCATTCAGTCGTCGCCTGCCTTTAACTCTCTCAGTTTCCCCTGCTGGAAGTACTTTCACTTTCTCCTTTGTAGTTTCCATCTTCAGTCATCCTTCTCAGCAGTGTTTGAAGGAAGGTAGCCGTGAAGATGGCACAGTGCCTCCGCATCCTTCAGGGCATCGTGAACAACCACGCATTCCTCTTAGTCTGTTTTATTCCCTCTCAATTTCAGCAGTTTCCACAAACATATTCTGCTTAGGTGTGACCTGTATTGAGCTTCACAATAAACACATCTGAGATTTAAAAAAAACAACTCTAAGTAACCAAAAGTGTACATTATTTAATGTATTTTTGTCTTCATTGCCATTAATTGTTGCTTTATGAATACTATTTTTTTTACCTACGCTCATTTCAGTCGATCCAGCTGTTCAGAATTTCATCTCCTTGTAGACACTACTAAGCAGCTCTGTATGAAACAGCATTTCTAAAGCAAGCAAAGTAGCCGGGAAGACAGTTTGACATCTGGCTGACAGGAAAGACGACGTGAGAGGAGGAACAGATGGAGGAAAAAAAACCCATAAAGCTCGACGTTGAAAATAGGAGACGAACGTCATAGGTACAACTCCTGACACCTGCAAATAGCAGTTATGGCCAGAGCTTTTGCCAGTAGCCCGACATCCATAAACACTTAGCAATTTGAAATATCACTATGGAAATATTGAGCGGAGGGACAAAATTGAATAATTTCTTGTATGTCAACTTCATTCATCTGCTTCCTGTTCATTAGAACAATGCTTAACATCAACATCTGATGAAATGACATCGAACTTATGGATGGAAGCACACCTAATAATATATTTTCTTTTTTGTTTTGTATGGTAAATGGATGGAAACATAACTACTCACAGGGTTGTTATATGTTGTGTATGTTGTACTAGAGTTTCTATGAGAAATTGAAGGAAGAATTTAAACTTTTTACCAACTGTGGTACTAGCACCACTGCTGGTACTTGAATGGCTGACCAACAAATAAATAAACAGTTTAAATTTGGGCTTTTTAATATTTAAGACATGAAACCATTGTCACTTTTCAATTGTGGATTTAAGTTTTATTTGAAAAACGAACACATGTTGCCGATTGTTTATTACACCACGCATTGTTGACTGTTCCCACCAGACATTACAGGCTCACCTATCACATTAACATGAATAAGCAGCTCATTTAACCTCTTTTAGCCTCCCCAAAACTAACTTGAAAAATGTCTCAGAGCCCTGCACCAACTTTAGATTTGTTACAAGTGTTCGATTGTTTTAAATACAGAACTCAGACTCGTTATGGGTTTTGACTTTGGTATTCTAATATCATTAAAATTGGTGCCTTATGTAGGTAGAATGTGTTGCACTTGTTTGAGTCTGGAACAAGGGGCAATGTAATGAACTTTTCTAATACACTTAAAAGAGCAAATGTCACAGTATAAGAGTTTAGTGTTTTATTTTTAGTTCTCTGCTGTTGCTGATGAGCTCCTGTCCTGTTAAACAGACCAGACAAGTTGATAAAATAACAATAATCTCACTAATCTTTAAAATTGTTTCCCAGTGTGTTAAGCAAATGAATTACCTCTGTTTTCCTTTGTAGGGTGTTCAGGTTAAAAGAGTCCCTGGGGGCCTGAGCACCTTTTAAAGGTTCCGGAAGAGACCATTGTAAATTAAAGGGGAGGAATAAACTGTGTTCAGCTTAGTGTTTAGTGGTTAAAAAGTTAAACCTAAGTACAGAAGTGATTTTAGGAATGTTTAGTTATGTCTGTTAATTAAAGTGAGATTTTAGCTATTTTGTATGTTTGTTAGTGTATGTTTGTTTTCTCTACCATGGTAGGTCTGTTAATGGGAGGGGCTATGAAAGAGGGCCGGTTCCACAACTGAGAGAGCTGTTGCTGTAGCTGTGACTATGTGTGACAAGGGTTCCTCAATGGATATGTTCAGTGTTTGTGAATAGACACCCAGTGGGTCTGCACCTTTTCTCTACTTCGAGCCTCCTGCTTAAACACGCCGCTAAGGCCCTTCTAACAAGAAAAGTGATGTCAAAAATGTAGCTAAGCGTAACGATATGGTTGGGAAGCCCTGCCCTAGACCAATCTTTGGGGCTGTCCATAAATCCATTCAAAGTATTGCATGTCTTAACTGTTGATATCAGAAGCAATTTAAGTCAAACTGATCATTATTTAAACAACCATCTAACCCGATGCATTATCTTAATTCCCAAATTGTCACGTGTGAACTGATGGAAGAACATGGACTCAAGCTTGATAAATTATGACAATGTAATATTGGACTAGAGCCCATTAAGCCCCCGGCTATTGGCACACTAGCTTAGTAAAAGTGATTTATCACAGAGTAAGCCCATTATTTGGTTTTCACTCAAATCACTGAGCATGAGATTGATCATGCTTCCAAAAGTTATCTTGCTTTAGGGTAATGTAAAACCATTTAAGTGTCATTAAGCCAAACATATTTTAAAAAGTAATGTTGCTTTTAACTGCTGACCGCCTTCTAAAAACCCACTTTACACACACAGAAAAAAAAAAAACCTGCTGCTATCTGGTCCTTCCAATCGATGGCTCTTTCATGCAGTGGAATTATGAGCTTGTTTTCCTGCAATTAGTTCGGTGTGAACCAACTCTATTAGCATAGCTCAGTGATTTCTTCTCCATTTTTCTCCCAACAGATCCCTTGATCCGTGTTGTGTGCATAATTAGCCATCAATGATTAGCTTCTTCGCTGAACTGGAGTGCGGCACACCACTAAGAGAGAAAGCTCCGCAACTTAATCTCTCCCAAACACCCAGAAAAAAAAACGAACTCTTTTTATTCTATTTGTTTTGACATTACATTAATCTCAAAGTTATAGTTCATGAATCTCTTCTGATTCCTTTCCAGCTTATGGTTTCCACGATAAGCAATTTCAACTTAGTGCCAAGAACGCAGAAAGTGGTTTTTACTTGTATAAGGCATTGCTGCCAATTCAATGACACACTGCAAGCAATTCAAATAATAAACTGAACGGAACTGCATTGTTTAGTTGTACAAAAACCAGTATTAAACGCCATAGTAGCACCCAATACTTCAGCAGCACCCATCACAAAATACCTTCAAAGACAAAACTTAAAGATTTCCACTGAATTTTGTAATTTACTATGAAACTACTATTAACTACTCAGCACCTAAGATAATATCAAGTTTCAATAAATCCAATGGGTCTGTCAGCAACTGACTTGTCAGTAGTCGTAGTTTGTGAAATACCTCTTAACTAGAGTAACAGAACCCTGTTCGTCTCCAACGACGTTGCTGGGTTTTATCATTAAGAACAAGCTGCGGTCGTGGCGATTTGGTGGAAACTAATCAGAAAGAAAATTATGAAACGCCATTGGGGGGCATCCAATTCAGACATCTATTACCCAGAACGTTTAGAGGGCGGAATGTATTTGGTCCATTTCCAAAGCAATAATAGAGTATGGAAAATGTTAAAGATGGGTCAAGGCCAGCAGCCGACCTGATGAACAGCTGAATCCAACGGTGATTGACAGTAACTACAGCATGTTGGTCTGAATGAAGGCAACAGTCTGTCAATTTCCCTGTTTTTTTCAGAAAAGTAGTCATCGTCAAACGCAATGATGGTGTTCTGTCGCAACAGATCAGCTTTATATTTTCTTTGAAATGCAGTAATTTTACAGGCATGCGGGACGGATATTCAATCACAAACTGACACACGTGATCAAAGCTGTTCAGATTTTTTTTGCAGGTTAAAGTGCATGAGGCAGTTGTTTCATTTATCACCAATGGGACTTATGTTAGCTGCCAAAGACTTGGACTTTAACAGTGATTTCACCAACGTTATAGCTCAATTTTTAACAGAGGTGTTTTGAGTTGGGATTTAAAAGTAAGAAAAGAGTCAATGTTGTGAATACCTGGAGAGAGAGGGTTCCAGAGAGGGGGAGCGGAATAAGAAAAGGCTCTGCATCCCATAGTGTTGCGACGGACAGAGGAAACAGTTGGGTAAATAGTAGAGGAAGAACGAAGACAGCATCAGTGAGACAACATTTAGGGAGAGGAGATGTTAAACTTGGCTTTAAAGGTATACAGTTGTATTTTAAATTGGAAGCCAGTGAAGTTGCTGCAAAGCTGTAGTGATGTAAGAAAATGAAGAATTAATAGTGATAGGGACAGATAGATTTTGGACCACGTGAAGTTTCAGGAGGGATTTGTGAGGGCGACCAATAAGGTGAGTGTTAGAGCTATTAATTTAAGAAATGACAAGGACAGAGTTGATTTACGTTATGTAGAACGAAGCAGACCTGGTGATCTTATTTATATGCAAGAGAAATGATAGAGTGCATAAGGTTGTTGCTGGCATCAAAGAGCATATGGTTTGGGCTCGGCTTACTTAAGGAGCAGTAAATCTAAACATTAATCAAGGTTATTTCAAACTTGAGTGATCAAACCATATGACTATTGAATGCTCATTACAGACCCAGGCACCAGTGACTTTTCTGCGGATTAATTATTAAACAAAATAACAGTTAACACTTCTGTGTGATGTTGCTTGCTTTTGTAAGAAGGTTTAAATAAATATTTTGTTCTGTGCTAATTATCAGAATAAAATACAGATTAAACAATGGGTAATAATAAAATAAAGACAACTGTAATAATCCATGTCCATTATTGTTTTTAAATTTGGATCATCAAGCCTTTAAGTGGATCCTATCTCCAGCACACCTCTGCAACCACACAACACCCGCCCAGGGATATCCTTCACCAGCCCATCGCCATGGCCAAAGAACCCTAGTCAAACTATGTAGTTAACGTGACTATTTTGATAATAAACATTTTAATAAACCAAACTAACAAATAATATTTAATGATATGAAAGGTATACACTGTAAGTTATTCATTGCTTTAAGTTTCTCATTGCAAATAAATTGTATTTTCTCTTGTCTGCAGGTATAGATTTCCTCGATTTGTGATTGTGTTGGGAAAAGTAAGACTTTCACAACCACTATATTTAGTTAATATATAGAATGGTATTCTGGTGACAGTTTCTTAGAGAGAGGGGCTCCCGCATGTCAGAAGGATATTTGGGTTTTAGTGCCTTGCCCAGGAGCAGGGAAAGAAAGAAGCTGGATTCAGACCTGCAACCTACAAGATAACCACTGAGCCATAGTTGCCCCTTCATGGGATCTATAGGGGAAGTGTGCTCGGCTTGTTGGGTCTCATCTCTCACATTTCTCTTCTGAATTCTTCAGCAGCCTTATAACTGTCTGCTGTATTATTTTAATTTGGAGACTTTTTAGACTTTTTCTTGGGCGACCATTTACTAAAGTAAAAAAACGTATTTTCTGGCCACCTTTGTTGGCATTCCAGACTTATTGAGAGCAATAATGCAGAAAGGATCACATTTGCAGTGAGGAAGTGGAAAACCTGCAAGGGGGAAGCAGACAGGTGGGGATGTGGCCATTTAAAAAAAAGACAATCTAAGGGATAAAAGCATAAGCAGAGGAACAACAGGAAGATCTGACAGTGACTTAAAAACCTGCATGTATTTCAACAGGAAGCTTGATTATTGTGAATCTACACAGGTGAATTGATGAGGGGATAAAAGCCAGCTGGGGAAACGAGGGAGCAAAGTTAAGTAATTAAAACAGAGCAGAAGTACATGCAAAGGATGTCATCCTCAAATAAAGTAGAGAAAACACTAAACCAAAGTGGTAAACATAACAAAAGTGACCTTTAAAGTCCTTTAGATGTATTTATAGTTCTTCTGTTTTTGTATAATCATTCAGGTTCCTCTCTCTGTCTCTCTCCATCAGCTGCGTGAACTCTCAGCGGACACTGACGCTCTCTCCCCTCCTCCTGTTTCCCTCTTGTATCCCGGCTCCCTCTCCTCTCCTCTGCACCTGCTCCTCCCCTCCTGCCTTGCTTATTGTCCTCAGACTCCGCGCTGCGCTCCGCTCTCGCCAAGTGATGCTCCTCAGCGGCGCACGTCCATGCTGGGGAGCACCGCCGCTCTTCCTCGGGGAAACGCGCGGCGACCATGGCAGTTTAACGGGGATTTTATGAGGGAGAGGGCGGGAGGAGGGAAGGAGAGACGAGGAGACGCAGAGGTCCCATCAGAGAGCGGTGAAGGACTTGGAGCGCAGAGGATGCTCTATATGCTTCACAGACTTTGGTCTGGATGTTGTTGCGTTTTGGGATAACCTCTGACTCTTTTCTTCTTTTCTGCTTCATTTTTGTATGATTTTTGGAGTTTACTGGATCATTTATTTTTATATTTATATTTATTTCTGTGTTTGTTTGTGATGGAGCGGGGTAAGTTTTAAGATCCGCCATGAAATCGGTGTTTTTCAGTCGCTTCTTCATCCTCTTGCCCTGGGTCCTCATCGTCATCATCATGATCGACGTCGACAGCAAGAGGGCGATCCGGGCTCCGGGGGTCGGCAGGAGCGGCCGGGCGCCGCGGAACCCCCGCGGCGGGTCGCCCGCGGCGGCGGCG
>JAVLVB010000135.1:681063-700479 GCA_032876305.1 Orestias chungarensis | reverse complement strand
GCGGCGGCGGCGGCGGCGGCGGCGGCCGCGGGCGACGCCGCGCGCAACCAGTCTGCGCTGCCCGTCATCTACGCCGTCACCCCCACCTACAGCCGGCCGGTGCAGAAAGCCGAGCTGACCCGGCTGGCGCACGTCTTCCGCCAGGTGCCCCGGCTCCACTGGATCGTCGTGGAGGACGCGACGTCGCGCACCGGCCTGGTGACGCGCTTCTTGGCGCGCGGCGGCGTCCCGCACACGCACCTGCACGTGTTCACCCCCCGCAGGTTCAAGCGCACCGGGATGCCGCGCGCCACGGAGCAGCGGAACGCGGCCCTGGCGTGGCTGCGGCAGCACCGCGGCAGGCGCGACGCCGGCGTGGTTTTCTTCGCGGACGACGACAACACGTACAGCCTGGAGCTGTTCGAGGAGGTAACCTCTCACCTCTGACCTCTCACCTCACACATCATCAGAGAAAGAGGATCAGTAACTTTGAGTGAAATAACAAAAATAGTTTCAAGGATTATTTACATTTATGTTTGTTTATATTGAGTCATTACATATAGATATTGTTCTTATTCATTTGAATATTTCTTTGAACTTATTTATTGTTGTCATAAAAAATGGAAAGCCTTAGAAGGTTATTCCTGTGCTATGACCAAGCATGTTGATGGAGTGTGATGCAAAAGCCGCAACAACTGCAACAAGCAACATAGATAACTTGCAGAGGAGTTGCGTTTCTGAGAGCCTGTGCAGAAGTGGAAAAGAACACGATCCAAGTTGCTTTACCTTTGAGTTGAGTCGCCTGCCAGTGTTGCTCCACCGTGTTCGATCAAGTCCACGGTCAGAGCTGCCGTCGTGGACGTTGGTTTTTCCAGGTCTCGGCTCGTGCCCGTGGCACGGTGCTTGATTTGGCAGCAAACGGGCCTGACAGACAAGGGAGTAAGAAAAATAAGAGACACCATAGCCAAAAATGCATGAGCTGAAGGCAGATGTCAAAGCAACTTGGCTTCTTTAACACCTTAGCAGAACCAAAGGCTGATTGCTTCATCACCATCCTGCATTCATCCACAGTTGCTCTGCAAAAAGCATCTCGGTTTTAAAAATCCACGCTAATGCATCTAGGGGCCACAAGGTGAAGCGATCAAATGAAAGTGAATGTTGAGTAGAAGCTGAGAAATTTCAGCTCTATATTATATATATATATATATATATATATATATGTATTATTTGTAATGTAGCGTTAAGCATGTTGGGAACCCGTTTAGATTCCACTGCATCGTCTCCGTCTGGGTAAAATTCCATTGGCATTCCTCCTGTGATGCTGATGGATTTTCACTGGAAGCCTGCAGAAACGTTTTAGTGACGAACCCCCTGTGAAGCTGCGTTTTTTAATAATGTATATGTGGAGGATTAAAAAAAAAAAGGCTGATGGATTTAGAACAAATGCATGAGAAGGTGCACAAAGACAGGCATTAAAGAGGGATGAGGACCGGAGAAGCTCTGAGGAGTTGATGTGTCTCAGGTCGCGCTCAGGTTGAGGCTTTGCTGAGCTAATATGCATTTGTTTGCATTATCTATCATACTCGTCAAAACCAATATTCCCTTTCTGAACATTTTTGTTATCATTAGTTCCTGATATTGATCACAGAAATGATGAAAACCTTCAATACAAATAACATGATCTTAACAGTTTGAACTGTATCTTCCACAAATCATAAACAACGTGTTTGCGTCCAATTTGATGGTGTAATAATGAGCTGTTTAACCTGTTTTTGGCATCCAGGTCAACTTAGATAGGCTTGATTTCAAAACCTGAATTCATTAGACCTGTCTGACAAATCCTATATTAAGCACAGATTCATGAAATTGAAGTATGTGAACAACAAGTTTTTTGGCTTTAAAATCTAAGTAGGAGTTTCAAGGCCGCAGTTGTTTGTGGTCTGAATCTAAGCATGCCTGTAAAACTGCAGCTCTAGGTCAAAATCCTCGAGGTGGAGGCAGTGTAATGTCAGTGACTAACAAACTGTCAATGAAATACATCAAAATCTATTTTGCTTTAAAAAAAAAAAGAAATTTAAGGGGTAATCTGATTTTAAAATCCTTTTTTCGGGTGAAACTTGGTGTTGTGGTACAGCAGGTGCCCCACATAAAGAGTCCATCAATCTTTGACAGATCCATCTGAGGTTCGAGACTCTTTCAGCAAGTGTTCTCTCTTCTCTCTCTGACCCGTTTCCTTCTGAAAAACGTCAATACATTTTTAAATCACCACCAGATTTTTCCATTTCTGAAGACCTTTAAATATCTGACAAGTGATAAAATCCAGAGGCACAAACATATCATTAATACTCAATTTTCAACACTTGCCAAAATCAAGTCCTACACTTCCGAGATGTATGGAGACCACATTGGAAGTCTTAACCTTTGCACGATAGATCAACCTAGATATATCTATCTAGCAAAATGTAGAGAGATATATATGAAGTGAGATCACTGTCAAAAAGGTGTATGCACAACTTTAACATTCCTATTCGTATTTATGTGTCAATAAAGTTCTTGTAAAAAATTTAGTTGTATTCATAAGACTTGAAACTCACAGCTTTTAGATTTATACTATCAGACTCACAAGTATTTCAACAGAATTTTGGGCAAAAGAATTTTATTGACATATGACTACGAATGCTACAGTTGTGCAAACACCTTTTTGATAGCAATCTTACTCGATGGATGGATGGATGGATGGATGAATGGATGGATGGATGGATGGATAGGTAGATAGATAGATACATAGATGGATAGATAAATAGATAGATAGATAGATAAATAGATAGATAGATAGATAGATAGATAGATAGATAGATAGATAGATAGATAGATAGATAGATAGATAGATAGATAAATAGATAGATAGATCAAGGAATTTTATTTGTCATCACATCACATGTGGTACATGAGGTGGGACGTAATTCTAATCCCCCGGTCCAGTTTACACCCTGATATCAATTTTAAATAATATAATAAAATATAAGAACTATACGAGAAATAGGATTTGACTACACAGAATCTACAATATGGGACTTCGGACATAGCAGCAATGAAAATTCGGAGTGCAAGTGACATATTAATTGACATTTTAAAGTGTGATATTAAAGTGAACAGTGCCGGTTAAATGAGAAAGTGTTTTTCATTTGTAATTGTCCTTGCGTGTGTTTGAGAGTCTCACAGCTTCAGGAATGAAGCTGTTTCTCAGTCTGGTGGTTTTACACTTGATGCTCCGCAGCCTCCTGCCTGAGGGGAGCGGGACAAAAAGTGAGTGTGCTGGGTGTGTGGGATCCTTCATGATGCCTGAGGTCCTCTTCCTGCATCTGGAGGTGTAAATGTCTGTGGTGCTTGGGAGGCTGACTCCAACAGTCCTCCGTGCAGCCTTCACCACTCTCTGCAGAGCTTTCTTTCAGAGATAGATAGATACATAGATAGATAGATAGCTAGACAGATAGACCTTTTTTTCACAGAAAAATAATGGAAGTCCGAGAGTGATTTTACAGGCCTAGGTGGTTCCGTGTGCTAGAAACTGCAGTCAGCTGCTGCCTGTAGTTTCAAAATAGTGTACGCTTTAGAAAAAAAGGGGACTTCTAAGGTTCCCACAAGACAAGTCACCATTAATATTAACACTGTCCAGCAGCAGGCTGAATGTGAAACAAGTGATGCAGCAGTTTGAATCCTGTGTATTCTTAAAAAACAGCACGTAAAAACTCTTAATTTACGTCTGTGTTCCTGCGATGAATGTTTATGTGCCGATGTGAAAAACGGAACTGCTTTTCCAGAGTGTGTTTTTGTGCCTTCGGTTGACAAAGACTCCTCATTTGTGGATGACGAGGTGGGGTCTTAAAGCTGAACCAGATGCAACTAAACAATCTTCACACTCTCCTGGTTGTATAATCTGGAAGAAAGGGGTTGATTGCTGATTGCTCCTTGCTCTGATTGCTGCCTTTCAGCAAAAGCTTCCTTGGATTTCTGAAACAGTTTTCATCGTTCTCGTCTGTACTTACAGAGATCTCTTTCTTTTCGTTAAATAGGCTTTTAAAGTTAATTTGTTACGTGTGTTGCCCCTTTTTTATACCCTTCCCATTGCCCGATGCAGGGAAGAATAAGCACAGATGTACTTGCATAAAGTTAATTGGATTATCTGCTCCCTGAGTTAAAGATGTAAGAAAACCATAAAACTCTCTAATACCTAAATGAAGCCTTTTTAGGGACCTACATATTTTTTTCCCAGTATGGGTTAACCTTTAATAAAAACCCTTTGTTCATATTATTATTAAAGAATAATCCACTAACAAAGTAGTAGCGTCCATGTTTTGAATTCTTTGACCACAATTTCTGCCCCATCCATCAAGGTCATCACTGATCAATAAGTCAAATAAAGTCGACCCCTAGCTGGAAGCCTGTTGCTTCCCTCACAGAGAGCTTCAGCCTAGCCAAATGTGATGTAGACTGGTATTAAATTTGGTGGCTGTGGCTTACTTTAAAGAGCATCTGTTTGATTTGTTGATAGGACAGTGTCGCCTCTGTGTCCTCCTTCCTATTCCATTACCCCGCTCATGTGTGCAGGTAATGGCCTGTCATAGAGAGATAATAGGCTGTCACATGGCGGTAATAACCTGCAGAAACTGTCTGGCAGCCGTTAGACTTATGAGGGTAAGTTTGCTTACAGTGGGAGGCAACGTCGCATTAAAGGCGCTTAGATCATTTTAGATCATTTTAGAGAGAAAAGTGTACGAGAAAAAACATTTAGGCAGCCAAACTAATAAATTAGCATGACTACTTGTAAGTCATTGAGTCCTTATTAGTGCTGGCAGTTGTTATATTTCTCTTGAAAGTGAGTTTCACATCCTATAAGCTGGTGACTGTGGTGATTGTTGGGGCTTCCTCACCCTGGATGAACATCTTTCGCAGTTTAGGAAGGAAGTGGATCATCTCTGCAGTCTTTGGTAGGTCTTCAGGAGAACAGATTATCTGTGCATTATATGTGATTAGCCAAGGAGGGATCTAGTATGGACAAATACGTTCTTTGTTTTGTTTTTTGTATAAGCTGGAGCACGATGACAGACTATCTATGACTTGCAGGGTCCTGTGCTCATTTATAAGGCTGTGGATGCAACCAATCAGTTTGGGTCACGCAGCCAAAGCAGCCAATCCACACTCGCCAAATAAATCATGGGACACGCTTACGTAGGTCTTTGTGATGCAGAACAAGAATTGCTTTGTTCCCATCATGATTCAGGCCTACAAGGTGAAGAAGTCATAGAGGTGTGCTTGTGTGATCTGCACAGAAAACCCATTCAAATGCATTCGCTTTTGCTGCCAGGAACGGTATTATAGACGACAGACGTTGTAAGGCAAAGCATTTTTAAATAATTGTACTCATTGTGTCCCCCTACCATGTGTCTGATCCATATTTTAACATAATTTAACCACATTATCTTAAATAGAATCATAACCAAAACCAACATTACATGTTCAGGTAAAATATTTTTTTATCTGGAAACTTTGGCAGATGTTTAAATTCATATGTTGGAATCAAAGACCAAAAATATAGCATTGTTTAAGTGGGGTGTTACTCTATCAGGCACGGCTACATACATACATATGCTCATGTCAGTAGTTAGAGATAAATTAGGGTTAGCAAATATGTAAAAAAATGTAATTACAAAAGTCCCAAATGTATTTATTTCATCAATCTTGTAAAATTTTTATCAACTCTACAAATAGGCCAGTGTGGACGTGGACACAATAGCATTTATTATATTGAGTTACCTACTGAATAGGCCTTGGGGGAATGCTATGATAGCTATATTGCATGCAGTGCACAGCTCCTATTCTCTCTGTGTGGAGTTGGTGTTGATATTAGATCCTTTCCGCAGCTATAAAGCGCAAAACAATAGGGAGCAACTAGAATACTCACAATCAGCTATAAAGTGTGTGGGATATACGTTAGACAGCAGGTGTACACCATGTTCGATGCAAAGGGATGGTGCTGACCCATCATCCCACTTTAACAACAGTCTAATGTCTATCGGATTTTAGAAACTGTTGCGCTGGAAAGGTCAGAGCTTTGAAGAGCTGTTCAGTAACATGGACATTAATTAACATTAAAAGTCTGCTGCATGTTGCCTGTATTAAACCCGTTGACATTTAAATAGTGCTTGACTTGCATGTACAGTGATAGATAGGTAGCTTCCTCCTGATTTGCTCTATGCTTTCTCATATGGTACTGAAAATGAATTGTATTTTTTTAAAATTAAAATTAATAAGAAAAGCTCAGGGTCTCTTTTTTTACAACAATATTTAACGATATCCAAAAAGGAATCTAATTCTTATTGTCAAAGAGCTACATTAGCATAATTGGTAATTTGCATTCAGAGTCTTTTTTCGCATACATCTATGGAGCATAAAAAAATATGTAAAATCCTTTAATCTCTAGTTAACAAATGATTTATAAAACATATTATAGTGAGGAATTCAAAGTCAGATTATGAAACAGGTTGTAATCAGGTACCCTTTGTTAAAGTAAACCTGTAAGTAAAATTAAAAAAAACTTGTGGTTACTGTTAACCAGATTATATGCTTACTGTAAATTCCAGAAAGTACATAGTTTAATGAATACCATCAGGCAAACGGAAGCACAGGAAAAAAACCTGCAAGTCCATAAAAAGTTGAAAGTATACGTAACATCTAGGAAAACAAAAGGTTAAGAAAGGACTATGATGAAAACACATATTTATTCTAAACAGTCCCCTGATTTTATGGTAGCTATACCATGTAAGTTCTGTGACAGCTGTGTGTATGTTACAAAATTCCACTATTACTTTTGAGAATGTTTGCAAGTTGTGGGAAGTAACCTGTCAGTGGTATAAGGAGAACTTCTGTAATAAGCTGAGAGAAAGTAACCTGCAAGATCTCAGAATATACCATTTGCTTTCTGAAGATGCACCTTGTAAGTTCAGTTTGGGGAAGGTTACCTGGAACTTGCAAATTCTCAGGGTGTGCTGTAGAATGTAAAGATGTAACCTTTGGGAAACACACCTCTACGTTCTATTCCAGGCTATTTTTTCTCAACAGCACAAACGGATTTAAAAAAATACATTAAAGCCATGCCTGGTTCATAGTAAACGTTTAACAGCCCTCTGCATTCCTGCTCTCTCGGCTGCAGTCGAGTCAGTGAGCAAACAGATGCCTGTGCAACTCCTGCAAATTAGTCAAGTCCCAGTTTGGCGTGGCCTATCATGTGCGCGTCACATTTTGTCTAAGCTAACGTACAACCACTTAATAGAGTGGCAGAAAATGCAGCAGTGCTCATTCAATACCACCCAAGCAATTACACTTTGATTGGTCCTTACCTCCGTTTGTGCTGCTGACTGCATCAGGATGTGATATATATGCTCTTATGTCTGCAAGGAGGTGTAGTTTTAATAACAAGAAATGTTTGGAATACATTAAGCTATGGTTGGAGAATTGTTAGAACAAGCATAGGATACATTTCGGCAGTATTTTGAAGATGCTTGTATCCTCTAATAGGTTTTCCTACAGGACTTTCCTGTTTTTTTCTCCACTCATCATCCCTGTCTGTCGAGGAGAAAAGCATAACCACAACATGATGCAAGGTGATGTGCAGAGTTACTAATTTTTTGTAAAACATTTTTAAAATCTTGGATCATGCATCTCTTTATTTTTTTTTGAAAAATCCCATTAAAATCCCAACAAAAAACATTTCATTTTGTGCTTATAACTTGACAAAATGTTGAAAACGTGCAAATTACTAATATTGTGCTGAACTGTTCTGCCTTTCCTCTGAATTTTGTGTTGGTCCTAAATTCCCTGTTTGGATTCTGTTTTAAGTTCTCATAGAAATCTGCAACATGTCAAATCCCTTGCGCTTTTTTCTATGTAATTTGAAACATGCTACTAATGAAAAATGGTAGTTTTTTCAGTTAAAAAAACCCATTTGTTTGTTTTCAATATTTACATTTCATTGCTCCTTCTTTCAGCTCCCTGGCGCTGGTGCTTACATACAGTTACGTAACAGGAACTCAGGAAAAATTAAGCAGCTCCAGTTTTGTGTTGCTCATATTTTGTTTAAGAAAATAATAAAGTAAATCTCTCTGTGGAAATGGAAGGGTTTCCAGCTGAAGGCGATGTGCAGGAGGTGTTCAGCTGCCGGAGTCTGTTAGCTTGCTATCGTCTGAGCTTCTCTGAATAAATGAATTCCCTTTGGCTGTGAAATCCTCACAAGTCACTGTGACTTTTTTTGAGGGCAGCTACAGTGGCTAATGCTCTTTTACTGAAGTTTTATTCAGGCACAACTTTCTGGGATAGAGTCATACTATGGTCTACTTTTATTGTTATTATTATTATTATTTTTCTTTTCAAAGAACACGATCTGATGGCTCTTCTTTATTTAACCTTCACATTATTTATGCCATCAAAACATAAAAAAAAACAAAAAACTAAAACAATGAAAATGTAAAACATTTAGTTCTTGATCAAACTCTAGTATTTCCAATCAGCAAACGATAGAATGTAAAAGGGTTAACATGGAGAGAACTTAGAGAAATAATGAATTCCATGAACCGATATGGGCAAGTATTTTAAAGGCACAGGAGGAAATGTGATGGGCTGTAATGTTAGCTTAGTGAAGCAGAAAGGAGAAAGACCTGGGTGAAAGAAATGTTTCAAGTTCAGGACAATGGGGGGAGAAAACAATGGGAGAAAAGTGCTGGGTTATAGAAAGGCAGAGGGCTTTTAGGGACTAGTGTAAATGCAAAAGCTCTGTGTTGTTTTAGTCTCTTTCATCAATCGTCTTTACTTTTTCTCACATCAAGTCCAAAAACGTAGTTATTTCTTTTTTATTGGGATTGGATGTGATGGACTAACACAGAATGGTGCATAAACTCTAATACATTTAAACAAAATCTGGTGCGTTCAAGTGAAGGTCTTAAAGGTTTGACTGAATGAATCACAGAAATAACAACTTTAAAGCCGCACCCCTCAGAAGTGAGAGTCTTTTAATTAAATTCTCCAGATATCTCGTCATCAGATATTTTTAGTAAACAGCAAACATCGGGGAGAACGTTCTACTGTCAAATGAGACCAATTTTGGATTGTTTGGATTGTTGTGTTGAACAAAGTGCAGCATGGTGGTGACAGCATCATGCTGTAATGTTTGTTTTCTTCAGCAGTTACAAGGAATATTGGCAGAGCTAATATAAAAGTGGACAGAGCAAAAACAGATCAAGAAGAAAAGAGGCTGCAAGAATGGAGACCAGGGCAGAGGTTTACCTCCAGTTTGACAGCCAGACCTAAACAATAGATGTTTTAGATCAGTCCTCCTCTGTCCTAAAGCTTTTTGGAGGATCCTTGGTCCTGAACCTGAGGACCAGAGTTGTATACAACTTATTTAGATCAGAGAAGAATGTGTTCAAATTGCCCAGTCAAACTCAAAACCTCCATCCAATTGAAATTCTGCAGGATAACTTGAAGACTGATGTTCACTGAAGCTCTCCATTTAATTTGAAGGTTTTTTCTAAGAATTTTTGCAAAGTGGTAACCAAGCCGCCTTTTGGGAACAATAAGGAAATATATGACAGAATGGGGATATCCTTAGTACTGAAAGCTTTAAAAAAAATGAGTGGACAGAAAACTTTGTAATGACAAATGTCTAAATGGAGTAGCAGATAAAATGGGTATAAAAAAAAACTCCAAACAACGGCCTAAATTAGAAGGGGATGGAAAATATAACAAAAAATGTACATTTTAAACATTATCTTTATTCTTTAAATGTACTTTTTTAATATATTCCTCTTCTTTATTTATTTTTATGCTTATAAAATATAACTTTTTAATCTTTATGTGAAGCACTTTAAATAATCTTGTACATGAAATGAGGTATGCAAATACAATTGCCTTGTCTTGCCTTTTTGTCATGGAGCCAAATTTTTCCCAAACTCAATGAATCAAACATTTTCATTTCAGTACACATCATTTATTTTTTATTATATACAAGCAAACTTACGATTTTCTGTCTAATAAGCTCAGAAAGCCAAACGCTAACATCTAAAAGAGTCACCATAGTGACCAGTGACATAGCTTCTGCTAGAACTGGTTCCCATGTTGCTCATAGATGGCTTTATAATAGGTGAGTTTTACTTTTATAACTGAAATATTAAAATTAACGTGCTTTTTGATATTTACATATACGCATTTAATACGCATATAATTTTGACCCTGAAGTTAAAGATATACTACATTACAGAGTTCTTACCTTTCATCTCCTTTGTTACAATAATCACATTTTGTTTCTGTAGTGAAAGGCTGCTATGGAGAAATAAGCGAGGTAACATCTGAACAGGCAGGTCCCCCTGCATAAACCATCCTGTAGTGAGAACGGTCCAGCATGGCTCTGGGATAAACAAACAATCTTTGACATGGATAAAAAATCACTTCAGACTCAGCTGAGTGCATGACAGCCTCCAAGTCTTGACAAATTACAGCACCAGTGGCTTAGTGAGCAAAGACCTGCTACATATTAACAAGTAAACAAAAGGAAAGCTTGGGGTGAAAAATGCAGACCTGAGACGACTCATATTTTTCATGTGACTCACAGCCAGGACACTTTGTCTCGGAGCGGCCTGGTTTGGTCGGGTAATCAGCCCGATTCCCTTCCCTGGAAACGAATAGGTGAGAAGTGAATTGTGTGCGCACACACAGACACTCTTAATGATGAAGTTTATGAAACCCATTATGGATGATCTCGTTTCCTGCCTCCAACCCTGGAGGGTGGGAGAGAGAGAGAAAGACATCACTGTGTTGTTTTCTCTGTGGGACGAGTGTTTGGGGGGCCCAAGGCCGGGTATGATTTTAATCAAGTGTATTTTTATCTCTGCGATTTTAATATGCATGGCACAGGCAATCAGAGCCAGAGAGGGGCGAAATGAGCAGGGAGAAAATGAATGAATCAAATTAGTCAGGCTGATGGAGGGCTGTGAAACTGATGCAATGGTGCATGATATGTGCCCAGGCTGGAGCTGTAAGGTGGTTTATGCGAGAAAAGAACCAAAAAGATTCACACCAGGGTTATGAAGAAGAACGTACGCACCATGCATCATACAAATCAAAGCTGTGCAAATGCTTGAGCTGCACTTGTACATGCCTGCGGCAGTGGTGGATTGTTGAAAAATAAAGAAATACATCTCAAATTAACAGCTTGATCTTTTTTCCCCAATTTGATGCTCCAACAAGCTCTCGGTATAACTGCTGTAGGAATGGGAAAAGCAAGCTATCCTCAAGCTTCCTAAATAATCGTTTCAAAGCCCCCACTCGAACTTTACTGTTTAAAAGTTGTCGTTGTCCAGACACTGACCAATTTGAACACAATCCACCAAAAAGAACCACTAACTTTCCATCTAAAATTATGCTAGAATCTTGCTGAACATAATGACTTTTCCAGGAAAACCAAAACAACTTAATAGAGATTAAACTCAAGGCGACCACCCAGGTGCACGTACTACTTTACCTAGAGCCTATTTAATTTACAAATATTTATGTTTCAAAATAAAAATAGTTAATAAATGTTTTAATCCCGATAAAAAATACTATTTTAAACCGATATATTGATTTTAAACAACTAAAATTCAACAAAGATACTAATTAGAAATGCACAAAATAGAATGTTATTTGAAATGTAAAAATTGGGACGAAATATCCTACACTGATGATTATTAAAAGTGTTTAGTTGTGCTTTTTTAGGCTGTATAATCTGTATATTTGAGTTTTAGTAAGTCGTTTTTTCCCTGGCTGGATTAAAACCACAGTATTTTCAAATTTGTTTTCAACTCTATTCCTATTTTCTAAAACCATTTTCTGACTGAATTTGAAATTTGGTGGAAAATTTTAGTTTGTCTTTTCTTGATTGAAAAAAAAATAACATGTTGTTTAGCGTTCAAGTTACAAAAAGGACGTGTTTCAACAGGGATAAGTCAAATTATTTTATCTTTCTCCATCATAAAAGCACCAAATGTCCTGTATTTCAGTCCCTGAATATGGGACACAAACAACAAGAGGTTGTTCGGCATAAAAGATAATAATTATATTGTTGTCTGTATTCCTCTTTTTTTAGAATTGCAGTTTAAAACCTCACTTTAAAATAATACATTGAAAAAGTTATTTTTTTTACCAACAATTTTACAGCATTTAAATAGCAAATTAGACTTGAAGAGGTCGTGCAGCATCAGAAAGCAAAAGATAATAGCAGCGCTGGTTTATAAGGGATAGACTCAACCTCCTGCTGCCCCACCAGACTGGAAATAAAATGAATGTGGACAACAGCCAGGAAGCACAGAAGCCAAATTACTTGTTAGGATGTAGGCACAGAAAACCCGACTGCACATCTGCAGTCAGAGCTGCCAGGTGAGGATAAAGTGGGGATGTTAATAAATAGCAAACTCCTGAAGGAGAAGAAATAATCATTCTGAATTTGAGCCATTGTAAACAGCAATTTTGCAGGGCTTCCTGGTAGGGGATGTGTTTACTGCAGCATAAGCCTTTAATTTAACCAGGAAAGACCCACTGAGATATAGGACCTAATCTATGAAGCTGTCCTGGCGAAGATGATAGCAGCTCAAAGCAGCTCTAGAAAACAACATATACATAAACGATGCTGGGTATCAGCGGTGATTAAAAAAAAGCTAAAACCAAACAAGACAAGAGTCGGACAACTAATGATCATAAAACATTCGTTTACTCTTACTAATTTTGTTGACTATTGGTCAAATTTAGGATTTTAGAGCTGCTATGAATAAGAGACATAACAGGTGCTGAAACTGTTTTTACACTCAAACTAAGTATTATATAAAATATCTTTTTTATCCGTGACATTACACCTTAAGAAGAGAGAATCCTCAATTCTAGGTAAATGTTTGCAGACACTAAATACATTTTTTTGCTATAAAGAGTAGTAAATAATGAAAGCAGCTAGGAATTTACATCTAAGTTGAAGCACGACAAACGTTATGGAGTAAAACTGCACAAACTGCCAAAGACTATATTAAAAGCTAGTAAAGCACCTAGTATAAGGACTCAAAGGAGTACAAATTTGTATTGGCAGCATACAAGTAAAACTTAATTTTTAGTATTGTTCCATGCATATAGTTGAAATAAAGAAGGAATGATCCCACAACTGATCTTTGGGGAACACTTTAAGATACATCAGTAAATCTAGGTTTATAACTCAAGCTTTTATATACATTTCTTTTGTTTTTGAAGAAAATTACTTCCTGGCATCGTGTGGCAGCCGAATATTTACAACGTTTTGTTTTAATAATCACTGAAATGACTTTACATTGTTGCGTGCAATCTTCAGATATAATAAAATCAGACACATTAGATTTTACTTTAAAGCTTCTGTAGTTGGACTGTCTTTTTATAAAACCAAGGCTGAAAGTTCAGCAACCTACTTATGAGGTACACCTTGCCTTTTTTTTGTGTTCAGAAAAGTCCACAACCCACATGAAAAACAGATTTGTCTGCCCCATATCCATGTTTTAGGTCTCCTGGTGCCCAAAGCAGATCTCTTGGAGTGAGATCCAGAAAATAAGGAAGCCAGAATTCAAAGAATGCATGTTGAAGAAAATGCTATTACGATTTCTTTGGATCCGTTAGAAGGTTAATTTTCCTGCTAAAAAGCAACCTGGAAAAGATGGTTACAGTGTGGCCATAAATGTTTGGTGGCAATTAAACTTGCGCACATCGCAAAGTTTACCAGCAAATTGCACAGATTTGCAGTGTTTCTTTCATACTGTGTTATTTGTGCTTATTGTGGTCGGTTTTAATCAAATCTCTGTAACAAAATCAAACTGAGGTGAAGGGCAAACACACAAATTTGTAATGGGGGATTCCTACCTGATCCAACTAAGCTTTAGCTGGACTGAACTTTTCCTTTATTAATGTATTTTCTTTTTGTTTCCCACACCAGAGGATTGCATTATGGTGGGACGTACCTTCTCTTTGTGGATAAAGCTTGCGGTAATGAGTTTGTGCTGCAAACTGCAAAATCTGCAGATGGCGGCCCTAAAAAACCCAGCGTGAGTTAATGCAGTCGCTATGAGCAGGATAACGTTCCATCTGTCGAAACCCTGTTACCCCCACAGCTCTGCCCGGCTCCCAGCAAACATTGTGACATTGAATCGGTTCACTGCTTCCTACATCACAACGTTTACATTCTCTGCATCAGCTATCAGCAAAACTGGTTTAATCTGTTTCTGAAGCCTGGTGTAAATTTTTGAACACTGCCGAAGCTGTATGTTGTCTAACATCAAATGCATACCTTTAAATTCTGGATGGATGTCTTCCAGCAATAATGAATAATTGAGAGATATAATGAAACTACCGGTAAAAGGTCTAACTTGTGCATTCTAACACCTCCCACCCACTGTTTTCATTTTTCTCATTTAATGCATCCAGGTGACGCCTGCAGGCCTTCATGCAACACACATGTAAGGGCCATCTAACACCTACAGTTGTGCAAACAAGTCACAAAAATATCAGTTTACTGTCTAAAGCAAAGGTACGGAGAGGAGGATGTGGGAAAAGATGAAGATGAGGATTTTTATCTAGACTAGACCTAGGCCACTTAGCACGTGAGACCAGACTTATCCGAAATGTGATACTTTAGTTGTAACGATATTAGCGAAAAGGAATGTAATTACTTTACCAATATTTTAACATATTAAAATTTCTTCTACATTTTCTTCTTTTCACAGTTAAATGTTTCTGGTCATTAGACATTTCTATAATAGAACAAGTAAATCTGACTAAATAAAAACTGCAGTCAAATGATTATTTAAGCTAAAAACAACAATTTATTCCAACCAGGCGTTGCACAATCCATCCATCCATCCATTTTCTGTACACCCTTGTCCCTATGTTTAAGTGTCGGACCCACATAAATCATAGGACTGTCTGGAGTAGAATAATATGAGTTTATTGAAAGATGTGTGTATGTGAATCCAGGAACTGAGATGGGGGACACAACAGGGAACCAGGGACAGCAGACACAGAACAGTTCAGCGGGTGAAACTCTGCGGAGGACGGGAATGGCGTGGGAGACCGGAGACCACTGAGGGGTAAGCAGAACAGGTGAGTTGATGCGGGAGGAGCGTGAAGTAATATGGAATGGTCTTACTTTGGAGTACATGGTTGACACCAGGAAGAGTGAGTGGTGAGTCCTTTTGGCTGATCCAGGTGGAAGGTTGTCCAGGGGGGTGAGCACAGCAGATGGAAGTTGCTAGAGCGAGAAGACCGAGCTGAGCCAGAGGAGTGGTGAAACCAGAGGATTTTATGACTGGTGGGAATCTTGAGAAGGTTTGAGCACTGAGATAGTTAGAACCTGGGAGGAGCACAGGAGACGGTGAGGGAATACAATAGGGGAAAAAAAAAACAATGTATCAAAATAAACGCTGGAGAACTAAGTTAAAAAAACTGAAGCTACAAAAACTAGAGAACTTGAAACAACAAATATAAACTAGAGACCAGCAGCACTAGAGAACTTTCGCAAGGTTTGGCACTGAGAGCTAGAGGTTACCGTAAGTAACTAATACTCAGGCGCTGAGTAGTTGATCCACCGCTCCTTTTAAACTGCTCGGCTGATAGCTTCAACTCGTTCCACCTAGGCAAGTGAGCTGGTGGAGAAGGTGCTCAGTAGAGTGGCTCAGGGGACCCCCAGTGGAAAACCTGTGAAACACCCTAAAGGACTAACCCTGACAGTATCCCCCCCTCAAGGACCGCCACCCGGCGGTCCAGACTAGGGGGGGGGGGGGGCTCAAAATCCTTAATCAGACTAGGGTCAAAGATGAAGGAGCAGGGCACCCAGCTACGCTCCTCGGGACCCTAGCCTTACCAGTCGACGAGATACTGGTGACGCCGACCTCGTCGACCGGCAGCCACGATCCTCTGGACATAGTAAGCCGGGTGCCCATCAATGACACGAGCGGGCGGAGAGACGTCGGCTGGAGGGGACCAAGTACTGGTCTGAACAGGCTTGATCTGGGAGACATGGAACGTGGGATGGATCTTGAGATTACTAGGGAGGGGGAGAGCTTGCGGGAGACAGACTTGAGGGGGATATCCCGGGACGACAACCAGACCTGCTGACCGGAGGAATAGGTGGGAGCTGAGATCAGAATCAGAAACAATTTAACTTGAGGATAGCAGACAGTCAAGGTCGCCTCGGGGAGCCAAATCAGGAAAACAATGATTTGTTTGGGTCACGCAGACTTTATATTTCTGTCTACCTTGAGTCCCGCTGTCTCTCGATGGCGAGTCTGATCAGCCGAATCTGGACCTTTCCCCCCGTCTGAGAGACCAACTTCCTCCAAGATTATACCATCTGTAAGTGAGTCCAGAACCCGCACCCTGCCTGCGATCCTGTCCAAGAATCACATCCAGTTTACGGTTCATCATCTCAGTCTGAGTGTAGGTCGCTCTCAAAACGCCTTCATACGCTCCCAGCCGCTTTTCAGTAGCCAGGGCAATTGCCTTTGTTTTCTTACTTTGTTGATACATCAGGTAACCGCCGACGCCAAAAAGCAAAAATCCTGTGATCATAAATCCAATAGTGTACAAATCCACGTCCTCGACTGACATTTTCGACAGACACACAATATTATTTCACTTCATCCAGGAATCCATTGTATATCCTGCGAACGCTGACCCGTCTAGACACGAGGGTTCCCCTTTGCCCTATCTTCACTTCAGGGAAATTTTTATCAATTGTGTTGAGAGACCAGCTGACCAAATCCATATTTTTCAGTTTCGGAAGATATGCAAAGAGAGGCTCCAAAAAGGATGAAAGACACAAACACAGGGCTTAAGCAGGACAGATAAGGGTAAGGTCGGAAGACAGAGAGAAAAGCGTCTGCCTTCTTCGAGAGCAAAAGTAAGAGATGCGTCTCCGGGGGAAACCGGAACCGGAAGTGAGCGATGTGGAAGTGGAGGTGACGATGGGAGTGAAGCGGTTGTGCCTTCGTATGGAGGGGGAACAAGGTCTGAAGGTCTGGGGACCAGGTTTTGAAGAAGGTGAGTTAAGTTTTCCAGAGTTTGGTTGGTTGTGGCTTGCTGTTCGGAGGACGAGGGAACGGAGGACGGACTTGTGGGAGTATAACATGGCTGATTGGTCAGTGATAACCCTCCTGAGAGCCTCTCTTGGGTCTGCTTGGCCTGAGTATTCTGTCAGGATGTTTAAGCTTCGGACCCACATAAATCAGAGGACTCTCAGGAGTACAACAATATGGGTGGTCTTACTTTGGGAAAGATGGTTGACGCCAGGAGGAGTGAGAGGTGTGTCCTTTTGGCTGATCCATGTGGAAGGTTGTCCAGGGGGGTGGGCACAGCAGATGGAAGTTGCTGGAGAGAGCAGACCGAGCGGAGCCAGCGGAGCGGTGAAACCAGAGGATTTTATGACCGGTGGGACTCTTGAGAAGGTTCGAGCACTGAGATAGTTAGAACCTTGGATGAGCACAGGAGATGGTGAGGGAACACAAAAAGGGAAAAAAAATAACAAAGTATCAAAATAAACACGGGAAAACAAAGGAACAAGAGACAAAAAACTGAAGCCAAAAAAACTAGAGAACTTGAAACAACAAATAATAAACTAGAAAACAGTAGCACTAGAGAACTTTCGCAAGGTTTGGCACTGAGAGCTAGAGGCTACCGTAAGTAGTTGATCCACCGCTCCTTTTAAACTGCTAAGCTGATAGCTTCAACTCGTTGGACCTGGGCAGGTGAGCTGGTGGAGAAGGTGCTCAGTAGAGTGGCTCAGGTGAACCCCAGTGGACAACCTGTGAAACGCACTAAAGGACTCACCCTGACAGGGTGGGTCTGCTGGCGCCTATCTCCAGCGTACAACGGGCGAGAGCAGGGGTACACCCTGGACAGGTCGCCAGTCTATCACAGGGCAACACAGAGACATACAGGACAAACAACCACTCATACATACACTCACACCTAAGGACAATTTAGAGAGCCCAATCAGCCTAACAGTCTGTGGGAGGAAGTCACAACACAGCCCTTTTTTTGTTATTTAAAGCAACACTAAAGAATTTTAAGCATTGGTTGATTTTGGCAGCCCAGTGTTACAAAAGCGGTAGTGTTATGCCTGAATGAAGACTGCATTTCCCATGAGGACCAGCACATAATATCGTAAAATCCTGATCTCCCTGTCACCTGCAGTTGGATTGAAGTACATTTCTGTTCCCAGTGTTTTATGATGAAATTGATTGAAAATTAGAAACGGGGGAGGTGACCATGTCATAGAGCAGTCATCATATTTGTAGTTGTTTTGTGTGGCAGGGTTCCTGCCATCCTCCTCAAAGTTTCTTAGTGCCGGTTAAAGCGATACAGACCCATTCAGGCAATGACAGAGGTGTCATTCAACAAGCTGTGAGTCAACGTATAATCACAAAAGTTATGAAAGTATTTTATGAAGGTTGAAAAGTGACTCAGTGTTGCTTTAAATGGATGAAAAACCTCAGTGGTTTTTTTCCGAATAATAGATTTTAGTCAGTGTTTGTCGTCCTTGTCATCATTTTTTTTCTCTTAATCAAACCATGTGGTGCTGTTTGCATTTTTTTTAACCTGCCACATATTTTAGGAAGGTACTGTTTACAAATGTAATGTGTGGGTGAATATGGAAAATACACTCCAAACATGTGGTTTATAAAGGTTAATTAAGGATTTAGCAAGGAGATTGATTACTTTCAACTAGGACCAGATTCATAGAGTTAGCATTTATCCATGTTTTCTATGTTATATTTAAGTAGTTTTGTTCTAGAAAGATATAGAGGAATAATGATTACAAAGGATGCGGGTGTATAAATGATAGTAAGGGATGAAGTATAAGGTATATAAGTTAAAAAGCGTGATATAATCTGGATTGAAGAGGATGAGTTTGAAGAATCAATAAAGAGGGTTGAATAGGATAACAAGGGGATGCAGTACATACTATGAGTGTTGAACTGGTGAGTCAAAGTAGGTTTTAAATGTAAAAAATGTGTTATGCTGGTAATGTCACAAAATGTATAAAAGGTTTATACATGATATTTCAATGGAGTTTGTGTAAGAAAGCATTTGGAAACGTTCAAAGTGACTATAAAACAAACAAAAAAATCAAAAAGGAAGCATAAGCTTGGTGTCAGGAATGTTTTAATGACTCGAGCAGAGGTGGGTTGAAGGAATAAATGATTTATTGATGGGGATGAATAATGAACATAAACAGTAAACGGAAACAACACAGGGGACTACAGGTAACCGGAGACGGAACAACGCGAGACGTAAACAGGAAGCGGAGGCGGGACTACAGAATGTAAACAAGCGATCGAGCAAACGTTA
>JAVLVB010000135.1:655849-680963 GCA_032876305.1 Orestias chungarensis | reverse complement strand
GGCTAGGAGCAACGAGGAAAAGCAGGGGAAAACAACAGACGATCCAGCGGTGAGTGTGTGATTGCATGTGGCTAATATAGTGAGAACCGGGGTGTGATAGGTTGAGAAGGGGAGTGAATTATTGCAGACAGCTGTGAATGAAAGCGGAGTGACGAGACACAGAGAGGAAACAGAACCAAACAAAACACACATTATGACACTTGGTCCGTCTTTGCTGTCTGTTCTTCCAAAAACTCACCTTAAAAATAAAAAAAATTCCACATTAAAGATCACACCATGTCAATGTTTCATAAAAAACAATGAACCCAAATGAATAAAACAGAATAAAAGTACAAAAAACATTTATTTTAAAGATGATAATTTACAATGAATGTGAAGGCTGGTGATTAAAAAGTGACACATGAATATGAATTCCTTGAATGCGTATTACTCTGTAATGGAAGCGGGGCTTTTAAAGCCAGACTAAGCTGAGCCAAATCATCTGCTGGTTTTCAAAGTGAGAATTTGTTCTCTGTGCAAATCCAGTCAGAGATTTGGAGCATGTTTGCATGCCCTCCGGCTTCTTCCCAACACTTTCTAATATTGTGTCAAACTGTGCTGGCCTGAAAAGAGAAGGCATTCAAACCGGGGGATCATTAGCAGTCAAACCAGGACTTAACCGCTAAGCCAAAATAGCAATCGTACTCAAGGACCGGGCTTGGCACACGGTCCTCTTTACTGTCTTTCTGCCGCTTTCTCCCATCTTCACGTTTGAAGTCACAAGACAGAGGGGCTGACAGCTTTGAAAAATGACCTAAAAGTGTGAGAGTAAGACAACAGGAAAAGGAGGAACAAGGGGAAGGAGTTTAGCACCACGAGGGGCTGCAGTATTAAAAGGGCTTCAAAGCTGTCAGTGATGCCCAGGGGCCGAAGCAGCAGTGAGCAGTTGGCATGCAGAGCAGGGGAGGCTAAAAGAGGAGATTCCGGCGAGAGAGAGGAAAAAAAAACGGTGAAGGAAAAACAAAAGGAAGCGAGGTCAGGCACTAACGAAATGTTCAGTTTATCCACTTCCTTTAACCGTGTTTGAATGTAAAGATAAAGTCACCTTGCGTCATGTTGTTGCTCGGAAGATGAATGTGTGATATAAATAACTAGCAATTTCCTGGTTTTTATCTGGCCTGCATCACAGCAACGATTGGACCAATTTCCAGCTCCTCGGCTTCTGTACTCACAGCCGCTACTCTAATTCACAGTTTTTAGAGGAGGAAATGGAAAACACATGTTAAACAAACATTTATAATTACTACGATACATAAATATGCTGAAATGTATAGGTTCATTTAATTTAACTATTGTGGTCTTTTGAATTTTCTGAGCCAACTAAAACAGTTTACAAAAGAGCCCCATCCCAAAATGATACAAGTATTAATAGTTTTCAACGTGTAAAAAGGCAACTACTGTCAAAAACACCAACAATCAAAGTTTGTAGGTGAAAATACAATAAAAGATCATGTTAAATAAACATAACATAAACATAATTACTATATATCTTTATAATACATGAATATGCGGTAACTTATAGGTTCAATTAAATGTAACTGTTTTATTCTTCTAAATTTTCTCAGTCAACTACGATACAAAAGACGTCCTTGCAAAAAAGATACGCCTTTTAATAATTTTCTAATGTTATTGTCCGTGTGTAAGAAGGCAACAACTTTCAAAAACACTGTCAAGAAAAGTTTGTGGGCAGACATACAATAAAAGATCAGCTTATAATGTGACTTTATACATTCATTTTTCACATAGAATACCTTACCATAATAAAAATAGTTAATTTTCTTTAACAGATTACCATCAAAATCTAAAAATTGTCCCATTGTTTATATGTAATATGTCAGTATAGTTTTACTAGATCTGTAAAACAATGTGTCACCCGTTTGGCTTTGAAATCAGGCCTTACAGGGTTCATACACCGTCAAAATATTTATTCAGTTGACTGACATAAACTGACTCTGGTGGTGATGCTGGTCCAGAAGGACAAAACTACCAAAATGAAGCGCAGTTTGTTATTTTTAGTCTGGTGTACAAAAAGGTCTAAACTTATGTAAATGTATGACAAATGTCAACTATTGGAGATGGGATTAAGCAGTGAGTTCATGAACAGGGTCGGGAACACAGAGCAGGTATTGGGTGACATAAATTAGATTTCTTGTCGTTACTTTTTGCTATCATGGCTAATAGATTTTTCACCTTTTGTCACGTTTATCTTTGCTGGATCAGCAGCAGCCGGGAGCCAGTTAATGCTCGGGCGGTAACGGAGCACGAGGTGGAAGATCAGACCAGACCTCAGACAGCTGAGTCCTATCAGCTCCTTTCTAAAAGAAAAAGTAGCACAAATCTTGGTAACAAAACTCTACATGCCAAAGATTCATTAAAGCGATATATTCAAAAGCTTGAAATAGTCATATGCAACTCCCAGTTGTGTCCAGTTGTGCTGGAGAAATGAGCCCCATGGATTTTTTTTTGGAGACAAAATGAATTATGTTAAAGTTAAAATCCAATCAATCACGTAAGCAGCCTGAAGGCGGAATTGTCCATTGAACCAACTCACTAAATGTTAAGAAATACATAGAAGATGCACGAATGAAACATGTTAACACCAAAGTTATCAAACAAATGTCCATAGGAGACAGTAGTCCATGAAATCAAGAATTATATTTATCGTTAAGGTCTACTTAATGATTATTTAATTATGAAAAAATTCTATTCTACTCTAAGAAAGGTTTGGAAGTTATGAATTTTGCAAATATCCAAACTGATTAAACCTAACGTTCATACAAAGTTTGTATGTTTTTCCACAAGTCTAAAGAAAAGGGTTTGAACATCTGTGTCTGAAATCATTCTTATTCCAACAAGCAACTACAAAAAAAAAATACTATCATTTTTAAATATGAAACATTGCATGTAAAGTGATGTGAGTCACATCGACAACCTTGTGTCAGAGAAGGAGTTCCCAGGAGGGCCCGATCAACCATTTAACATCGATCAACAGGCTATTTCGTAAGAACACCAGCAAGGGCGTCGTAAAGAGACGTGGAGAAAAGTAGCTGTTTTGTTCATGCTACTGCACATGTGTGGCACATGTCAAATGATTGATCGGGTGTTGGGTAAATTCATACCATGTGCTTCATTTTTGAACTTGGTGATGCAGTGCTACCGAGTCATCTCTTTAACATGAGCGACAGGCTGGAGGCTTTTTGAGTGAGAGATGAGATGCAGCGTCTAAATGACTGAGCCTAGAGGCAATTCGGAGTGGAAACTGGAATCACACGCACACACGCATACACAACCCACTGTCAAACACACAGTCCAGCCCAAAGCCTGCCACCCTTCCACCAAATTTGTATCTCTCACTGTCTCCTTGTCTCATTTCCCATCGAGCCTGCCCGTGGCTGTGTGCAAATTCACTGTGTGTAAATGGAAAGCTAGATCTGCGCAGTACAGATCCATTTGGTCTCATGTTCCTGTTGCAGGAGAGTCTGCTCATGCCGCTCTCCAAGACGTTTCAGATTAAATTAAAGATCATTCATGCAAACTGATGCACAAACCATACATTTCAGACTCACTGCCATTGATTGTTTTTTTCGTTGGTTTTTTTAAGGCTCGTGTCATCCACCTGAGTCAGATGGTGCGCAATGGTTTTGACAAAGAGCTCTGTTTGAATCTCAGAACATCATCTTTACAATTAAATAAGTTTCACAAGAACTGAGGTTTTGCATCCCATCTTGTTTTTTTACAGATGCGAAGCACTCGAGGCGTGTCTGTTTGGCCTGTGGGATTCGTGGGTGGACGAACATATGAGCGCCCTATAGTGTCTGGGGGCAAAGTCGTTGGCTGGTACACTGGTTGGAGGCCAGACAGACCCTTTGCTACTGATATGGCAGGTAAGACACAAACTGAATGTTTACTTTCAGACTTTTCTGCCTTAAGATACGTCGCAAGAGACTGATATTAGTGAAATTAGCTTCTGAACTGTACCTCTTGCTTATTGGAAGAAATTCTTGTATTTTAGGTAACAGGACAAAGTATTTTCTTGAGAAATCACCTCAGCTCAAAGACTCAAAATCATGCAAATTATTCAACAAATTTTTTTATTGATTAAATGTTGTAAAATTGTTTGTTTTTATTTGTTTCTATTTTAGTTTGTATTTGTTATTTTTGCATAAGTGAAAAGTACTTTGGCTCATTAGTGACTTAAAGTGCTTTTCAAAAAATATATACATTTTAACAAGGTAAAATATTTATTTGAACCAAGAAAACCTGGATGAGATCAACTTTAGCAATGATTTATAATATTGACTTATGCTTGACAAGTAAAATAAGTATAATGAGAATTAGCAGAACTGGATTTCTTAAGGTCAAAGATGTGGAAGCAAGTTTATTCCTCTTGCTCTATTGTTTATGCACGTAAGACATTAATAATGATAAGATATTGAGGTGCTTTGAGAAGCATTGCCTTGCAGCTACTCTCCATCTTAAAGCCTTGCAGCTAGCAAGGATACTCTGTGTATTCATAACATCTCTGAACATCTCATTACTCAGTATCACTTAATGCATTACTGGGTCAAGCCTGTACAACTTTGGCATAATTAGTATAGGTGCAGTGTAATTAGTTGTTAACTTAGCATGTTTTCAGCACATTTCAGTATATAAAAAAAGTCCAAGTAAAGTCGCAAAACCTTATTATATTTGTGTCCTTGTTTGATCCCTATGTCTACTTTTTCCAGCTCACGCTTGTGCATGCTCACCTTTTGCTTTTCTGCCTGACAATGACTTGTTCAAGGCTCCCTATTAGCTAAATAAGATGAATAAAGACAATCAGGATCTTTATAAGACATAAAGCATTCGAACAAGCAAGTAGAGCAGAAGTAACGCTGTCCTTAAGGTTGTTCCTCTCATTTATCGGGACGCATTGATCGAACAGCTGACATCGAATTAAACATTTTGATTTGTTAAACCTCCTTGGAGAAAAAAACCCCAGAAACTATGTTGTGCTCTCTCCTTCTGAGTGTGCCCAGACGAGTCATGCAGCGTTTTACTGGGGTGCTGTTGTTTTTTTCAGGGATTAATTTGCCATAAAATGAGATCTGATCTTTCCAATTAAATGTTCCAACTGTTACTCCTCCACAGCGGAGCTGCTGTGCATCTTTGCTTTATACTTTATTCCTTTGATAAATTGCTAGGCAGGATTTAAGAGCCTCATTTTTTATTTATTTATTTTTTAAATACATTTTTTTAGAGATTATTAAGGATAACCTATCCAACAATCCAACAATGTGGTCAGAAAAGGTTACAGTGTTAAATATATGAATTTGATTCGTAAGCTTAACATGAATTTTGGAGTTGGAGGAGAAACTGTTATTGACATGATCTGCAGTAAAAGGTTTATTATATTTTGTCACAGATTTTATAAAGGATTTTCTGGGCTGCTACTTTTCTAAAGCTACCTGCACACATACAGAGTTGCTTCTTTCGCCTCTTTTGTTTTGGGTTAGTATTGCATCTTTTGTTGCCGTCATGCTGGAAGACCTAACCAACCCATCAGGGGCGTTGCCAGTAACAAGGTCCCACCCAAAAAAAAGGGTCTCTAAAAGAAAAACAACGGTTTCTTTTGGAGGGATGTCACTTACTGTAAAGTTGCCATAAAACTACATTCAATGAATGAATTAGCATAGGCGTATAGTAGCAGTGATTGGAGAAGAGTCTTCTGTCTTAGCGAGGCTTGCTGTTGCTGATTAATTTACGACTCACTTTTGAATTCTACAGACAAGCTAGGGGTTGACCGTGTGCATGTTTGCTACTGAGACCTGTATTTATTTTTTAGTGCACTTGAATGCTTTCGTTTAACTTCTTCTTTGATTTGAGCAACATACACGAAGAAATAACACTATCTGTGTCGGAGTTAGGGTTAGTCTTTGTTTGTTTGGTTGGTTGGTTTCTTGCTTTCTTCTAAGCCAGGAGGATTCAATTAACATTTGAAGAGGTCTAACCACCGAAAGGTTCTTGAAGCCTAAATCCAAAAGATTTGGTGCTATATATATATATATATATATATATATATATATATATATATATATATATATATATATATATATATATATATATGTAGCCAGTAGTAGCTAACAGTTATATTAACCTCTGAATGTATTGATTTGCCAAATTAAAATAATTGAGTCCAATTCCAATTCTTTTTGACGATGTTTGTTGTCACATAACAATAATATTACATTTCTATTTTTACCTTTATATGTAAATAAACCAATCAATAAAAAAATATTGCCATTTCAGCATCATCACTTAAACTGAACTAAATGCACCTCAAAATTCAGAGCCAGGTCCTGGCAGGAGGCTTAGCAGCATGTCTGTTAGGAGCGCATACGTTCTCATAGAAGCGATTGACATTGCCGCTTTTAAAAATTGCCACAGTTGCAGAAAATATCAGACGGTCCGAAAAAGAGACATGGCTCTGTCGTTTCTGGATTAAATGCTTAATTTTTGCTGTCCTCTTTTGATTTTCTCCTTTCCTGTCTCACAAGCGTGTATCTTTCCTCTTCTCCAGCCGTTTCTTTACCCTTCTCCATGTAACCTATATGTTTGTCCGTTCCACTGTCTACCCGACTGTGTCTCTTGCTTTCGTTGCTGAAAGTTAATCATTTAAAAAAACTTTTATTACCATGTTGATAATTCAAGGATCTGTTTGCTCCTCCATTGCACAAATCCAATCAGCATCCAGACTTTCTGTGACCTGAGGGAAGGTAATTCATCACAGGGACCAAACACTGGCGCCACGTCAGTCATTTCATCTCGCCCAGTCTTACCCTGGGTTTAAGCTTTTTGCAGTAAAAGTGTTTAGTTGGGAAAAGTAGAGTTGAAATTGAGGGACATGATAATGCAGGCGAAGTGGATTCTAGTGGCATTGGTGGGGTTTATGTGTTTCCTAACCCACATGCACGCCAGCACACACATTTGCCCTTGGGATTAGCTCACAGGAGCGAGCCTCTGTTTTTCTCTCCACCACCACAGCCAAAGATCTTATCCCTCCATCCTCTTTTAAACCCCCCTTCCTCCTTAAACTCACACAGAAACACACTCACGCATAACCACGTGCACTATAATTATTTTTTACACTGCTTTATGTAATTACATAGTCAATTTGCTATGCAAAGATTTACTGCTACGGATGTAATACGATGTTTTTCTTCCCCTTGTTTTAAAAAAAATATATTTTGCCCCTTTAAATTTTGCAAAGATGAAGATGACTACACAGAGCCAAAATCCCAAACTTTATTCACTCCCAAATTATTATTCATTGGATTTACAATGGGGTGTCTGCAGAGGTGTCAGGGAGTGCCAGTCTGTGTCTTAATAGCATTGTGTTATACAACGCTCCATTGTTAGCAGACCACTAAAGCCTCCCATCTACTGCTCTGTCTCATTTATCCAGACACAATGGAGCCTGCGCAATTACGGTGTGGCGTACTATTCACCTCAGTCTGTGTGGGTTTGTGCACAAACATGAGGAAGAAGAGACGCTAAAACACACCTGCCGCTGCTTGAATCGAGACGACAAGAGTGGACTGATTGTTCCCGGATGCAGACGTGAATATGCAGAGTGCATGTGGTTAAATGAGAGCTTGTTTCACGGCTAAAAATGAACATGTGCACAAAGATGGAGGGAAAAACAAAGTCCAGGCTGCCTGCAGGATCAGGCACTGCAACACAGAGAGGCTTGTACCTTTGTTGAAGAGGTACTTGTGCCTTGGGAGTGCTTTCAGGGTTGGGGACATGAAAGTGTTTAACCCAGAGTAACCCTAGTGTTTATATTCTGATGCAAGGATGGCAAGATGGTAAGAGAAAATATTATGTTACAGTGAGCAGAGTGTTGTCACAGTATACATGCAGGAACACAGCATACATGGGTCAAAAGTAAGTGTCCTTGTGTATTTATTTACATTTTATATTGCACGTTATGAGCACTTCGGAATTTAACTTATTTTAGTTAGAGTGAATACAAGTTATTGTTTCTAGAAACCTGCGGCAATTGTTAAACAGCTATGACAAAAAATACCATGGTTCCATTGTTGGGTTTTAGTTAACAGGACATCATAATTTAAACTATATTTAGGCAAAAATCTAAAAGCTTCTTGAAAGATTAAGTAACCTGTACTGCTTATATGTTTACAACAAATGTTGTGGACATGTCCTGCAAATCAAAAGCTTTTGAATAAATGATCATCATCACTGTTACCACGTCTAAAAGGACTGGCAGGACTGTGGTAACACAATGCCAGGATGGAAGAATAACAGCAATTTACCTTAGTGAAGCAAGTGCGCGTGGGTAAGGACATTTCCAAGCAATGAAGTTTGTCATCATACTTAGAAAAACACAATGTCACACAAATTGCAAAACCCCCAACATCTCAATCTGAGAAACTAAAGGTTCGGTTAGCAGGCTAAATGGTGAGTTTTCTTTTCAGGAAAAATAGAAAAAGAGTAAGAAAAGACAACCGGGTTAGGTGGGTTAAAGAACAAAGCATCTCTTTGCAAACTTAGGTGCACCTGAAAAAACCACAATAATTCTGAAACAATGTCTTTCAATAGATAATCACAATGTTTAAAGAAAACAAAAAACTGCTCCTATCCGCTAAACTAACCGGAGGGTGAACCCGTTTGTCTGACGAGGTAAGTTTGGCCCAAAGTGGATAATGCTAGGATGAAGCTTCATGATAAAGCAGAGAGGGTCAGAATACCTCCACCACAATGTAAGAACAATCAACAATCAAAGGTGGTATAGAACCTTTGTTTGTTTTTGTACGTTTGAGATCAGATTTACAATGGACCCCAGTATTTGGGATCAAAGCCCCCCACGAGTAGCCAAAATCCACTAATATTTGAGACCCCTACAAATATACCTATAACTGCCTATTGTGATAGCTCAGATTTACCAACTCTTGGGGGGGATGAAGACCAGGGAAATAAATGCTGTTCCTGGATTGCCTGGTTTGCTGCTAGCCAGTAGAGTATTTAGCAGTATGGTGCCAAAGTATTGCCGCTTCTGAAGAAGCATTTCAGCATATTAAAAGCTCTCACCGACTTAGCAGTTACACCAAAGGTAATTGTAACTCCGAAATCAAAAAGGCGGATTTTCCCACAAAAAATGTGAAATTACATTTCACATAAAAGTCAGTAAATACTAAACCGCAAATAGGCGGGAGTTCACAGTAAATAGTTGATCAACCTTGTGAAATTAATCATTTATTCCTGCTTTTCATATGTAAAACCCTGGTTTTGGGAATGTGGATAAAGATAATGTTTGGCCTTTTGTCTCTTAATTGCCTTGGATTTATTTTTTTGTTGCTTTCAGGAGGAAGTTGGCATCTTGTCTCAGAGCAAGCTGCTGTGTTCCCATGGCTGCTCTGATGGTGTTAATAAAAAACAAAAAAAACAAACACACATAGAACTTCTTGGGATTGTGGCTACTTTTCCTTTTTCCTCACATAAGAAGAAATCACTAACCTGGAAGTTCAGGTAATTGTAAAACTGATGGAGAACATATTAGGCGTTGTTTGTCTGTCCTGAGTAACAGTATAGCATTGCATGTCAGACAGAAAGCTTTGCAGAGATCCAGGAAAGCAAACATAGTGTCGTTGTTTAGTGTGATGGGATCTGTTGACAGCAAGGTCAGTCCTAGCTTGAATCGGGTCATTTCTGATAAAAACAGAAGCTCTAGTGGAGTCACCGTCCTCGTTTGCTGTCAGTATTATCTTTGTACAGCACCATGTGGAGCTCTTCATAAACGATCGACTTCTCACATGATTTCTTACCTCAGTAAGCATTTACTGGTTTGCCTGTGACCTAAATTAACTTTCTTTAGCCTTCGCAATTACATGGTTAAATTCATTCACCATGTGAGTCAGATAGTTCAGTTGTGATTGACAGCTCACCACTGAGTTAAACTGTCGTCGAGGAGTTATTGTTCTTTTTTAGATGTTTGTCTTTAGTAGGGAACAGATCAAACTTTAAAATGCACATTGTTGGGTTAATGTATGCTATGCAAAATAAATATAAATATGTTATAAAATGTTAAAATTGTATTAAGACAACAAAAATGAGGTACCATTTCTTGGTATACTGCAAACATTGTGTAGATAAAATGTAGATGGAATAATGAATGTAGAGTCATGTATCAAATCATGAATTCTTGATTAACTGACTGGTTGATTTGAAAGCAAGCTAGCAACTAAACCTTTATAATACGGTTCATATTACTTGCAATCATCTGTGTGATGACCAATCAAATGATTGATTCACAAGTGGCAATAAAACATTTTAACCTTTTATTCTGGTTAGAAGTGTGTTTATAATCTGCTCTTTCTGTTTTATTTAGTTTTTGCTTCACTCCTTTAAGGCCAGGTCCTCCCTACAGGTCTGATTGTGTGTTAAAGTGTTGTGTGTTTTTCAGTTTTGAGAAAGAAAGTTTTTACACTCAACATTTAATAGCTGGTCACACAGGGCATCAGTGTGTTGAACTGTGCCTCTGTTTTTCCAACAGCCTTTTTTTGTTGTTGTTGTTGTTTTTGGCAATTTTGTTCGGGTTGCTGATATTTACTGCCGATTTCCATGGAGATTTCTTTTTGTATTGTACGCCTCTGTCGGTGTTTGTCAGTCACATAGATTGACACATGACAGTTTTCTCCATGGATTTCCTGCTGCAATTGTCACTGTTATCAAAAAACCCCAAAAAACCTCCATTTCCCGTCCGTTCTTCAGATTGCGTTTGGAAGACTTTCCTGAACTGCTTGTTGATGTAATCAGTGTTGCGTTGTAGGTTACACAGATGGGGTTGCAGTATTGTGCTTGCTGTGTGTGTCTGTAGGAGGGTGCGCATATTTAAAATCACTAGTTGATGATGCCACGCTCCAAAGACCACACATTTTAATTATTTTTTTTTGTATTTTATATCAACTTCTTAACTAAAAGTCTTTCACAGTGCAATGACGAAAACCCAGGAAACAAAGACTGGCTGCTGCTGTGCATGTAAATAAGGAGGATAAAAGCAAGACACTTCATTCACCAGGGCTTTCACTGGGATTGTTGTGTAACATACACAAAAATTCTGATAATGAGGATAAACATTTGAAGAGTGTGATGCTGCGTGCATCTATTGGCGATCTGCTTCGGTCTTCAAGAGATTGACATTTCTTCCCAGTCAATTCTGCATTCTGGCAAAAACTCAATACGATTGGGATGAGAGCGTCTGATAACATACATTTTCAAGCTTTGAAACACTTTTTGGAAGTGGATTTAAGTCCCACGTTCGATTGGTAAACTGTGATCTAAACTATTCTGACATCGCTCGTGCTTTGTTTAGAGTTAAACAGGTTCTCCTCCAGCCTTGCTCTGAATTCACTCCATCAACAGTTCACCTTTGTTCTTGTTTGTGCAAAGCAGCTGTGGTGGACTTTTTATGACAAGTTGCAAGAATAAAAAGCCCCCAATAAACTAAAGCTTTTTTATAACTTTTTCTGTATAACTGCATGTTTTAATAGTTCAAACACCACTTTTACCATTTTATGAATTATTATACAAAGTGTAAACCATCTTAGTCTTCCCCTTCTCCGTTCTTGGGAATACAGCTAATAAGCAGCAAGGAATATAAAAGGAGGTCCGGGATTAGCTGGTTAGCAAAAGCTGACCAATAGCCTGTCAAGTAGCTAATTTGTATAGGTCTAATGTAGGGGGGTCCTCTCGGCGGTCCTCATAAGCTGCGTTAGTGCACCTTCTAGTTGCGTCCCTTCTGCAACACACCTGATTCCAATAGGTGACTTGTTACTTCTGGCTTCTGCAGAGTTGAGTGAATGCCACTAAAATCTGCTGGAAAGTAACTCATCATGCCTAGATTTGGGCACTTATGGTTTAACCAACAAAATAAATCCATACAATTTACTGATAAGGTCTTATTTTTGTACTTGTATATATACACTTCTTTCAATAATGAAGTGCTTGATAATACTGATCTACATAAATATGTATTTTTTTTTCTTCTAAAAATATTTAATTCTAAAGGTATTTTTGGACACCTGGATCTATCGGTCAGATTTTGTTGGTCCTGACTAATGTGGAGAAAAAATTGGTTGAGTGTCTTGTTTGCTCTCATTTCAGATCAGCAGCAGCTGGAAGATGTTTATGTTGTAATTGCTCTCATATCTATTTGCTCCACCTGAGCTGCATTATTATATCTCTGCGATGAACCTGCAGCTTTACACCCAGAGCAGCAACTGCATATGTTTCCATGATTGGATTTGTGAATGCAAAAGTTGGTGCCTAACTGGGAGAATGTAGGCCTTCAGACTCAATCAAATGAAAAAATAAACAAACTGATCCTAATAAAGAATAAAAATGCAGTTAAATTAATCCGTAAATGTAGAAGCCAGTGATCAATAGCTACGTTTGAATAAATAATGCCATGTATCTTACAGTGACTTCACTCTTAAAGTTGTTGCTTTCTTTGTATGAAAGATCAAACTGCAACCAGTCACAAGTAATGGAGACAAATAATATTCTCTAATGGTTAATATGTGTTTGATCTGAACCAGAAGCTTTATCATCCCTCTGGAAAACAAAGCTGCTCTGCTGTAAATATAGGGCTATTAAGGACTGAATGAATTATTTACCTGTTTGGTTTAAAATTTTATTAGCCTATAGTTTAACCAGGATGATTAAATAATTGATGCCGTTGTGCTGATCTGAGGAGGAGAAATACTCTCAGTCAAACTGTCAAATATTCTTAGTCAACTACTAAAAAATCTATTTTTTTTTCCTGTAGCAAGGAAAGCTCCTGGCCTGGCATGGAGTTACCTTGATTTACCTATTATGTATCTTCCTGCTAGTAAGACCCAACCAGACACCAAAACCCGGAAATACACTCAACCTGGATCATCATACCAGAATATAAACCCTCCACTACAAAATAAAGCCGGAGGTTCCCCATCGTATTGCTGTATTTATGGTCTTTTTTGTTTAAACTCATCATGTGGCAGAGGCTTGTTTTGAGGGGGTCCTTTGGGGGCATTTCTATAAACAAACGATGCTTCTGTTTACATCTAACATGAATTATGATGCATAGATTACAACTTCAGCCTGAAAATATATTTTAATTATTTTGGTTTCTTCTTCCCAAGCAACCAAAACCGAAGCCGTTTATTGTCTTCTTTTTGTATTCCTACTGTTCTCCTTTGGGTTCACCACAGTGAATCATCTGCCTCCATGTCTTTCTCCTATTATTATTATTACTATATTGCAACAAATTTGCTTCTTATCCTCTCTCAATCCAACGATAAACCTTCTCTGTGGTCTTCTTTTTACTGCTCCCCTGGGATTTCAATGTCAGTCATACTTCATATTATTTATACAAGTGTTTGTTTGTTTTTTTCATATAAAGAAAATCCCAACATCCAGTTTGGAGCGTTGAAACTTTCTATCTACAATCCTACCGGACGTTCACATGAGAAGATGGGTCTTCATAAAGGAGCAAATATTGTCTGCAGAAATACTCTGGGTATGGCACCTAAACAATGCACAGCTGCTACTAAGGTAGCTATGGCATACCAGAAAATATCCACCCCACATTGCAGCACCAACAGCAGCCTGAACTGTGGACATGATGCAGGATGGATCAATACCAATCTGAATGTTTCAACTGAAATCAAGAGTCATCTGATCAATCAGCATTTTTTCAGCCTTTGCAAAATCTAACCTTGGATTCATTCGGTTTCTGTGCAGTTTTTCTGCTGGACAATCTACTTCAAGATTTCATATTGTTCATTAGATCTAAGTCTATTTCCTACATACCTCGGATAAAACTGGTCTTCCCATCGTCTTCAACCAGTTTGCCTTTTCTCCGTTGACCTCTGGCTTCAGCAAGGCATGTTTTGTCCACCGAACTGCAGCAGGCTGGATATTTATTGTTTTTGTTTTTTTACAGTTCTCTGTAAATAAAGTTTAAAGTTCTCAGTTTCTGAAATATTCAGTACAGCCTACACCAGCTTTAATGACCATTACACTTTTACAAGCACTCCACTGCCCCTTTTTCTTTTTACACACACATTTGCTTTTGCTTTTAACAAGCAACTAAATATGTCTACTCTGTAATGTGTGTACATGTTAGGGGTGCACGATAATAGGACACTGTGCGAGCGCCACATCAGTTGCATTTTTCCTCTTTCCTCTCCTTATTCGTGCCATCATCACTCGGTGACCTTTATCATTTGGAGCGATGTCATTCGTTTCTGAAGTGCGCATCTGCTGCTGTGAGAATGTGTCACACTTGCTAAATATAACATTGGCATGTAAACCTTAAGTTGTAATGACAAAACATTCGTATTGTGTTGTGCAGCCTCAGTGCATATGCTAATTTAGACTATCTATTTCCTACACAGATCATGTCATCTCAGAGTTTGATGTAGATTGTTCACCTCATCTGAGTGTGATTATATATTTTAGCAGCTTGGTGGTGTGATGAAAACTTTAGCTTCTCTGAAGTGGCTAATAAATTAAGTCACTAATAAATTAAGTCACTCTGAGAACCGGATGTGATCCCAAAGGACCAAAACAACAAGAAAGTGAAAGGAATAAGGATGTTCCTAGAAAGCAAGACAACAAAACATGCTGCAAGTCAATGACTCAATGCAATCTGCTGGATTTCCTGATTTTTAACGAGGTATATATGATTTGAATGGATTTACTTGTAAGATGCATTGAGACGACATCTGTTCTGAATTGGCGCTACACACATAAACTGATTCTTGATTCTAAATGTACAACGCCTTCATTTTTAATTTACTGTTAAAATACAAAAAAGAAAAAAGTTAGCTACTGTTTCTGTGCCAGCGCATATCATCATAAGAAACATATTTATTGTCACTTTAGTACAGGACCCGGTTCTACAGGGACACAGTGTTTCACAGTGTTTAAGTGTAGCCGTACTGGTCAAACTGGGCAGAAGCAGAAGATACGTGAAAGAGAATCAGCACACTTAAGTGTATGACTCCAGACCTCGAGGTCAGCTGCCAGATTCAATGTGTGACGGATAATTGAACTTTGTAAGCACATGCTGAGACTTCGGAGGCTACATTAGGCAGCAGACGTAGCTCAATTTGAGCTTTTCCCCTCGGGATGTTGTCTTTAATTGTGACGCTGATCACACAATCTACTTTACTTCTCTCCCTTCAAATATTTTCCTCATGCTAGTTTTTTTTTCCTGCTCTAACCCTGGCTTAGCGAACAATTCAACATCCCCTTTGACTCTCTCATGCTTCACTCTCATCTAACCCACAATTATCACAGTGGGATAGCGGACGCCATGCTGTAAATTAATTTTATATCCGATCCATCACAGCCTGTAGAAACATTAATGAACATCGTTCTCTGCTGTGATTATAACGGGCCTATGATATGCTTTTAATCCTCGGTGGCTGATCTCCTTGCCCTGTTTTTTCTTTTTTCGAAGGCTTCGCGGTGAATCTCCAGGTGATCTTGGCCAACCCGCGTGCGCTGTTCAAGAGGCGCGGCTCCCAGCCGGGGATGCAGGAATCCGACTTCCTGAAGCAGATCACCAAGGTTTCCGAGCTGGAGCCCAAGGCGAACAACTGCACACGGGTCAGTAATCTCTGTTGCTACGGCAACGGACTTTAAAAGCAATTTTACATTTCATGCATTAATGCAGGTCAGGAATCTTCATGCTGACTTTTCCCAATAGAAAGTGCATAGTTTCAGATTTATTTTTTTAAATTATCTTCAGGCTATTTTACATTTGAAACATTATTTATGTTTATCAAGCCCCTTTTCTTCCTGCAGCATTTCTATTACCAGGAATAATTGTCCAGATTGACTGTTTATATATTTTACCTGAGCTGTTATTTAATATTTTGTGCAAAATTGCAATTAAAATAGTTTTTATATGACCACAAACTGGTCTTATAAAGTTTTTGCATTAAATAAGTCTGCATATGATTCATCTGTATGTTTATCGTATAAGGAAGGCAGAAACAACACTTGTGTCAGTGCCAAAACCTCAGGTTTAACAATCCCATACATGTTTCTGTGTGCTGTTGGCACTTGTGCAGTCACAATAATGGCGGCAGTAATCTCCCCACTATAGACAGCATGAGTCATGCTATGAGCTACTGGCACAATCTAAACATAGACCCACACCGGCTGAATAGGACAGAAACGGCACTGTGGCTCCATCAATTCTTGTTGTGCAGTCAGACAGCTTGGATCGATGCAGTTCATCTGAAGTCACCACAGGCCCTGTTGGCACTTGGCTTTATAAGGCCACTCATCCTCTTGACAGCCATCACAGAGCAGACTTAGAGGACTGTTTGTGAGAAATGTATGCCATTATGTTTTTTTCCTTTCAAGCAACAAATGAGCCATATGTGATGGCTGCCCTGCCGCTGCTGCCACAAACATGTGCTAAAGCTGTGAGAAAATGCCGGATTTCTCTGGACATTTAGCTTTTCATTCAAAGTCTTTCTTCAAATCCGGACTAATAGAAAATCTTTTTACATAACCTTAGTTTCAATCTCGGGTATGTTTTCCTGTTAAAATACCAAATACCAAAACGTGGGCTTTGGTGGTCTTGAGTTACTGCAAAGTCAGTGAGTGGTTGTTTTTATTCCTTAACATCATCTCCAGCTATTAAGCTGCTGATCATTAATTGTCGGGTTCACTTGATGCTTCTTTCTTTCCTTGCCATAATACAGATCTAATGATCCAATATACCAAATCTTAAGCTTGCAATGCATTAAACAATTATAATTTTTGAAACAAAAGACACAGCAGACAGCTGGTGTTCATAATCAGATTACACACTCATTTTGTAACATTGCCATCAAGAAGCTTAAAAGACTACTTCCACCCCTGTATCCAAGAGCATATCCAGGAATCATCCATGACATGAAAGAAAATACCTCAGTTACCGTCAGTGTTCATGCTTTAAAACTAAGAAGGAGAAGCTGTGTCTAAACCAACTAAACACTAAACTGAAAACAATGCCAAGGGAAATCACACTTGAAAAAAACATCTTGATCATGAGTAGACTGACAAGATAAAAGCAAGATGTATGAATATGAATATAAAGCGCGGAGGTGGTCCTTTCATAACGTGGGTGGGTTCAAGACAGATTGAGACACTGTGGACCTTGAACAGTCTGTTGGCGTTCTGAAATATTACAAAGTAGAAAATATAGAATAGTTCCGCAAAGAATAGTATGACGAAATTCATCCACTGCGATGTAAAAACAAAATAAATAAATCACACAATTCCAGTTGTTGCTCCAAACAAAAAAAATAATATTTGTGAATTTTTCAAAAATCAAAATTAGCTTCTTAATCTGAGGTTCTGAACGGACCGTGGGTCCTTTACGCTACGTTCACGGCAAACGCGTCTGGAGCAACTGGAGCATCAAGAGCTTTCAGAAATGCGCCGCAAGACTTTATAATGTTTCTAGATAGACTTTGCATGTAAACTGGACGCTTTGGACACTTCAGATGGTTTCAGTGTGAACCCAGTAGATGCGCTCTGGCCACGTCTGACGCATCAAAAGCTCGAGAGACCGGAAGTGCGTCTGGAGAAGACCGAAAGTGCAAATGCTTGACGAATGGTCTGACGCTAAAAATTCATAAAACGCTCACACATCCAACTTGAGGCGATTTTGTCGCTCCAGACGCGTTTGGTGTGAACGCAGCATTTGACGTTTCAGTTTCAGCACACCATATTCAAATGAAAGCATTATCTCCTCAGTATACCATCAAATGTCCAAAATCCTAGTGATCACTCAGTCATTTAAATCGGGAATGGCTGCAAGGAAACGGCTAAATTATGGAGGACTGTGGGTGCTGAAGACTATGCTTGAGAAAGCCATTGAAAACCATGGAAACTGCTGTTGGCAGCAGAAATAATACGTTTTCTGCTGAACTTCTTTGTGAATGAAGCTCCTCTTCTCTTTTTTTAGTTGCTCGATTTGAATTTAGCCAAGACATTTGTGTCATTCTATGAATTCTTGAGGCTAAAAGTCAGATTAAACTGATGCTGCAGGTGGTCAAAGTGGTCCCTTCGCTAAGTGAGGGTGAAATACCTGAAACAAAACGGAACAAAATGTGCAGGCGGAAGCTGTTTTAAGAGAGCAAAAGGGTTCATCACCTTGTTTCTGCTTTACCAACACCTTTTCTTTCAGAGTCTGCATGAGGCAGCTTCTTTTTATCACCAATCACCAAATAGAAAATGAGAATTCTTTGGTTCAACGTATTCAAGTAGGTCACACTGTAGCTCTGCAATTTCCTGGGTGGTTAGAAGTAAGATGTTTCCTGCTGCGAATAGAATAAAGACCCCCAGAGCTGCTAGATCATCATTTCCAGCTGGCTGCGGCTGCTGCTGCCGCTGAAAGCAACATGGAGACACGGTTGAGTGTAACACAGGGTAATAAGAGAGCAAGTTTTAATCACACAGGAGGACCACATTGAACAGATCTCCGATAAAATAGCATGTATGTACACGTGTGGTAAAAGCTGTGATCGTTATTTTTTTAGGTTTACTGCAGAATCCCTGGTACTGAATCCTAATATAGACAAAACGGTTTTTAGCTCATTCTGTCAGATTTTAATTATCTTAGATTAATCCATCCTTTATTGATCACAAAGGGAAATTACGTGCTGTCATATTATTAAAGTTTCCTTAAAGACTTGTTAGCTCACAATCTCACAGTATTTGTGGAAAAGATGGCTTAAACCTCCTCCTCTCGTGTTCTTCTTTGCTTCTTTTCTGGATCCACAGAGCCTCTTTCTGAACTTTGGATTTCTAGGTGCAGCTGAAGTATTTCAGCTTTTGTGATGTCAATCAGTCGCTCTCGTTGTAAAGCAATTTGTTGCCATGGTGACGCATTACGACAAATCCCAAAAAGTATGAAAACGTCAGCAAACGTTCTTCCAAAACTGGAGATTTTTTGTCTAAAAAAAGTAAAGCTTCTGCCAGAAACAGAGGAATTAAAGATTTCAAATAGAAAACTAATTATAACAGAAGTAAAAGATCTACTTCAAAATGTTTGAAGGGTGCGATTCCTGAAATTGATAGTCAATAGGTTTTCGATTGAGTTTTATAAGCAGAAAGATTTTGCTATCTGTTAAAAAAGTTCAATTTTTAAATCTTTCTGAAGGTCTTTTGAAGTTTTTCGTTAATCACAATTTCGTCTAATTGGTTGGTCCTTCTTCATCGCTATCATCAAGTTAACTGTGGAATAAACAAGGTTATTTTATAGAGGTCAGTCTCCTGGAGACGGCTGACAAGAGCCGTGATGTAGTTAGAGCAGGACAGTAATGGCAACAGACAGCAGTGACAGGACAAGAAAGAAGGGGGGGAAGGCAGGAACAGATGGAGACGGATGATCCCACAGGAGGGAATTTAGATAAAGAGGTGCAGAAGGCTTTGCAGGGAAGATGTTAAAGGATGGAGTTAAGGAAAGACAAAAAGACTGCTAAAAGAAAGAGGAAGCGGAGCTCTGCAGGCACGAGCTGAAAGACTACTGCTGTTGGTGTCTCGGTTTGCAGCTAAGCCTCATTTTTATTCCACCGGTGCAGCTAAATGGCTCTGTGACCAGTAGTCGGTCAGGTCTGGACGATCTTATCCTCGCAACAACTGGAGTGCTTGTGTTGACTCTGCCCTTTAAGGGCCATGTTGCTCTATTATAACGGAAGAAAGGGGGCTGAAAATGTTGGAATCAGCCGTGATAAATAACGTTAAGTAAGTCTGTCTTGCTTTATGTAGACTGAAAGAAAAATGTTAGATAATTCAATGCAGATGAAACAGGTTGGTGATCCATCAAAGATAAAGACTAAAATGTTATTTAGATTTGTTACTCAGCATGTAAGTGTTTGGACTACAGGACAGAGTCAGAGTACGCACATGTGGAAGATGCAAACTTTAATGCAAACAATCGTACGATGAAGCAACGACCCGAACCACAGCTCTACAATAGATTATGTTTGGCATCCCCAAAATCAACAACTTTTCAGTAGAGTTAAGTTTTTAAAAGCAGCAAGACTTTAGGTATATGCGCCTGCTTTAAATATCAAGAAAATGACTATTTCTCATTCGTCCTTGCAAAAAAAGAAACATGTCTCACAGTTTGCATAATTGTGTGTTGCATCATCTACAAACTCTTATTGCATGTGACGGAATTAAAACAATTGTAAAAAGAAAGTTCAAATTAACAGACGATCTGAGAAACGCAGCAAACACACCGGAAATCTTTACGCTACTTCAAATACTTTTTCACAGTGCCTTTGAGAGGAAAATTGAAGCTGGAAGTGCAATTTACCAGAAGTATGTCATCTCGAGCGGGAAAGGTTTTTCCTACAAAATCCTCCTCTGATGGAAAGTTTAAAAAAACGGAGCGCTTTTTGAAGAAAAACTGGGCAAGGATTTTGTCTCCTTGTTGCCTGAAGGTGAAAGAATAAGGGAGAGCAGAAGAGAGGAAGAGATGGGGGAAAAAAGAGAGCTAAGCAAAGAAAAGGATAAGTGAAAGTGATGAATAAAGGAGGAACAAAGAGCGGTGCATGTGTGAGAACGTGTGTGCAGGGTGTTAGACAAGGCGAGCTCTGACTGCGGAATCAGTGTGCAGACCCGAGTATCCCCCGCCCAGCTCTGGATCAGCGCCTAGGTAGCTGCTACATTAGCCTCATTAGAAATGCAAAGCAGGCCAATTAGGAGCAGAGTCTGCAGGAAGTGACACGTTCCACCTGAAGGAGCCCACAGAACAGACGGCATCAGTCTCCACAGTCTGCAATAAATTATGGCTGTGTGAATCTCTGCAAACTATTATAGCCTCATTAGTTATAGCTCACAAAAAAGTTATTTACATTTCAAACCATGCACACATCAGTCTTTACCATCCACATCCGCTCCTGTGTTTTCTCACCCGACGTATTCCTGTGAAAATGGTTGCAAACAAGTGTGGTTAGTTTTTGATTTGATCCATTTCAGGAGGTGTCAGACTGTTTCCCCGCTGGTGGATTCCTTCTGAGCATAAAACCCGACAGAAGGATACAATCTAGTCTGCATTTCACATGTTTTATTTGACAGATGCGCAGTTTCATCATGGCATTAGAGACAAGGAGTGGAGGAAAATGTAAAAACCATCCCGGAGAAAAAGAAAAGAAACATAAAACAAGACAAACACTACAATGTCTACCCAGGTCTCCCTTATTCATATTGTTACTGAAACATGTCATTATCAGGGATTTGGATCTCTGCGCCTTATATTCAGACTTTTTTTTGTATAGTTTGATCTTTTAAAACCATAGTTGCATTATGGATTTCGGTTTTTCATTGAAAACAAAGAGAGATTGCTGTGAACTGCATGTAAATCAACCATCCAGATTCTTTACCAATGACCTTTTGAAGATTATCCTTCTTATTAGAGTCCACAAACTGTAAAGTTTGCAGTCGTATAGGTTGCGACATTACATTCTTGAACACAAAAAATTATATATTGGCCTTTTTTAACTTTTTTTTTTTTTTGACAAACTAGATTCGGGTTTTTTTAATAGCTGTAAGTCAAAATCCTCAAACTCAACATGAATAAACCCCATACTTTATTGAAAAAGCAAAATTTTGTACTGATATTCTAACATTTGCTATATTGTTTTTTCACTTGTAGGTGCTGGTTTGGCACACTCGAACAGAGAAACCACACCTTGCAAACGAGCCTAAGCTCAAAAAGGACACCGTGGACATCGAGGTGTGATTGCAGCCATGCTTCGTACCTTTAGCTGGGAGCAAGCGACAACGACCGGCTTTCTTATCCCCGGATGGCCGCAAAGAATCGGTTGAGTGGATAGAAACTCCGAGGGTCTGCATGATTCATGACTCTTTGCTGTCCATCTGAATGTTGCTTTGAGAGAACTGGACTCGTTGTAAAAAGAACAGGAGCATCTTGGACCATTTAGTTTTCCTTCAATCCGCATCCTGCTGGTGTAAATAAAAACGTATAAATGTAAAAACACCTGTGCTGACGAACTAAGTGCCATGTGTGTCACCTCGATTCATCGTGTTGTGGAATTAACTGTGGGACGACGGCCTAGACAGTCGTGCGAGAAATCCGTACGACGCCTTATTTTGCGACAGTGACTGCGGAGAGCTGGTGTTTTCTGTTTGTGAAGCACATATTAATCCGTTCAGGTGTAACTGAGCCTATTATTCATGCTCAGTTACATCTTCTGGAGAATGAGTAATCACTACTCTGGGAAAATATTTGCTCAGTTGTTTTAGTTCAGAAAAAAACAACAACACACAAGCACAAAGTTATTTTAACAACTAATTACTACATCTACTTTAAGCTGATAGAATCATAAAAATATCCGTCTTTGAATTGCTTGTAGAGGTAATAATAGCCGTCTCCTGAAACCAGCACACCATATCATCACCACTTGTGAAATGTCGTCTTTAGCCCAGTCATGTTTGGGTTTTCGTGAGATGATGACAGAGACATTCCACCAGCTTAACCTTAGCTGCAAATGCAGGAGTTCATCATTGTTTTCTTCCCATCATGATTCTAGTTCCACTTTTTTCTTTCAGCGTATGAACAGTGACTCTGTGTTTCATCCCATTTGTCTTTAATTTCCTCAGTTGGAAATGTTTTTTATCATTATTATTATTTTTGGATGTTTTCATTTTATAGTTCTGAAGGTTTTAAAGAGAACAAAAGAACAATTTCCTAATGTTTCCTTTTCCTACTTTGAAAGAGAGAATTTTTATCCTAAATTAGTTTAGGATGATGATTTTGATGACAATTCATTGTTCTAAACATGTCTGACTAGTTCCAAGTATTGACTGCAGGTGTGGCTAAAGAGAACAAAGGTCAAACCAGCCAAATACAGTATTAGCAAAAACTGTAATGCATGGAAAGTGAAATAATCTAGACGACCAAATATTGTGTCCACAAAGTATTACGCAGTTGCTTCGCTGCACTGATGACAATTTGGTCTATTTTATTTATGAAACCAGAATAGTCAGTCGGTACATTAAAAAATTGTCTTCTTACTGCTAATTAAAACCGCTTGAATGTCCTTAGTGATTCCATATTATTCTGCCAGAGATTGTTGATGTGTTTCTACTGTAGAACTCTTTGGAAACGTGTCCTGTGGTTTCATTGTTCACGATTAAGTGCAAAAACAAAACAGACAGATCTGCAAGATTATAGGGAAAATATGTCCTGAAACTTTAATTATAAACCTTTATTGCCAAATGTTACCAGTACAGATTGCCAATTGAGGAATCTAATGTCATAAAATAAAGGTTTTAGTGTCTTACCACCAACGTTTTCCACCACTACATGTTCAATATTTTGAGATGTTTCAGAAAACAGGTTCATGTTCAGATTTGTTCATTTTAACTGGCTTTGGGCTAAATGCCGACACCATGAACAGTAAAATAGAGAAAACAGAGCAAGTTTTTTTGGTAGGCTAAGACTTGTGTAGACTAACCTTCTAGCTGGAAAAACCAAAAGTCTGAATTTGTACCAGAAAAGGAGGTTTTCTAAAACCTGCTGAGTTCAATATGGCTGCAACGCATTTACGACTAAGTCAAACATACAACAAAGCGTTTTTTCATTTGCACGTTTGGTTGTCTGCTTCTGAATAAATCTCTGACAAATGTTTTAGTTTTTGGATGTGTCGAAGGAGTTTTAATTAATGTAACTTAATAGAAAAGCCTAAAACAAACTTTTAAATGATGAAACAAGGAAGGTAAATGAAAACACAGAAGAAATGTTTTTACTTGACATCTAAAAGGCTTAGAGAAGACAGTATGTGTGAGTGTGTTTGGTGTGTAAATGTGAAATAAAAACAGTGCTAATTATAGGATTCAAGATCCTTTATTCAAATTGAACCTCTGATTATATTTGAAAGAACAAAATGGAGCAAAAAAAGTTACAAACAGTAAAGTCAAAGGTCATCAAACAGAGACAAACACATGACCCTTTTCATTGTGTTGTATTTTCACAGAATTCACCGTTTCTCTGTGCTAGGCACCACAAACCCTAATAGCATTATTAAACAGACCTGGAGGGCTGGAGTTTTATTGGAATGTTCACATGGATTGAGCAGGTGTTCCATGGCAGAAACAGACAAGACACAGCTGGGACCCATCCAAGACTTTCATGCAGGTCCTCTTTTTTAAACCAAAGTTAATTTCAGTTCCCCAAACAAATCTCACCGACCGTCCAGGCGCATATTTGTTGCAAATTGTTTCTCTTGTACCGCACATGACAAAAAGCGCCACAATAAAGGCGGCAGGAGACAGACATGATCGCTTATGGTTTCCTGTATTAGGGGATGAAACACACTATGGGAGTCGCATGTGTGAATATCAGAAATATGAAGCGGGAGCAGCAGGATGTTAAGTAACAAGCTCAGGAGATTGTGAGGCTGCTCCTGGGCAATCATCTGAAAGGCAGGACCACAACTCAGCAGGAGATACTTTCTCTTGATCTGTAGGTTGACGTGCAGGAACGTCAATCAAACCTTGATTTCTGCAGCGATTTAGCTGCAGAGAGTTTGCGAGGGGAATTGGTCTCATTTTTAGAACAACACAGATGATGTAACCCGAACCTGGAGGAACTGTGGCCAGCTTAGTAGCTACTGTGGCTTAAAAGCTATCTTCAAACTTTTGAATCGGAACAGGTTTCAAACAGCACTTTTAAAAAACGGGTGAATTAAGAACCCTGTTAATAGAACCTTGCTAAGGACCCTGCTGCCTCCTGGGGCATATTAGGAGCTCTTTTGCCTCCTTATCATGATAAAACAAAGAATTATCAGTAGCAGTTGCTTTGGAACATGTAGAAAACGTTGCAAATGTTGCAAGCAAACATGAGTCACAGTTGATAACCCGGAGGGTCACTGCAGCATTCGGGACAATGCAACGGCAACTGGCATCACATAGTGTACCACTGGAAATCCTACTATAATCATAAGGGCATTGCAAGAAGTTTAATGACGGATCATTAGAAATGTGAACCGGG
>JAVLVB010000135.1:643489-655749 GCA_032876305.1 Orestias chungarensis | reverse complement strand
TGAATAAATAAAATAAATTCAGAAAATGATCATGATAAAAAAATTTTAGACTCTTAGAAATGCAGTGGTAAAGAAAGGGATAAGATTATATGCTAAAGAAACTACATCGTAAACCTTCAAACTCAGATAGGCAAAAAAAAAGCACCTTTTACACATTTTGACTCAGTAAAGATTGTGAAGTTCACCAGGAATATTCAGAGCAGCTGGCAGGAAATACCGAGCTATTAGCTGATCTATTACCCTGCTTTTTAGTTTTCAGCCTAATCTACTGTCGTCAGTACAGGCACCAAATAAAGCCTACTTAAGGTTATTGCTGCCTTTAGCAAAAATAACCTGAAGTAGGAGATTTGAATGGCGTTCATCAGTTTCCTGCATCATTCTAGATGACTCTTTGCATCAGTGACTGTAAGGTTCCCAAGTCTTGTCACTGTAAAATCAACCCCGTGCTTCAAAGACGCTATGAGGTATATATGCACACACATCATGTCTGGTTACCTTCGGCCATGTTTCTGTTATGTTGGCTAAACAACTGTACTTTAGTCTCATGTGAACAAACGATGTTAGACCATTTCAGATCTTGGTTCTGCATTAGAGACACAAACAGAAACAAAAAAAAAAGTCCTGTTACGGGTCAGCTTGTCCTTTTAGAACACCCAATCAGTTTGTAGAATCACAGGGAAGTAGTTTAAAACTCGCTAAATGTACCCGAGTACATTGGTAAGCTTCAAAAATGTTGGATTTGTAGTCATGGGTTTTTAAAACCATTCATGGTCTTAAATGCATGCCAGGTTGTTGTGATGTGTATGTGATTAGATGGACTCCAAACTGCTTAAACCACATGCTTCTGCTACGACATAATCTCAGTGGAGTGACGCCAACCCCTCATTCCAGATCGCGACCTCTGACTTGATACTGGGGTTTAAAGAATACCTCTGCACATTGGAATGACAGGATAATTGGAGAAGAGCTGTGGTCTAAACTACCTCTTTTTCTTGATGTTCCATCATAAGCTTTATTATTTAACTCACTAACCGACACCTGCAATGACTTCGTCTTGGTTTCTCAGCACTTAACAGTTGGAAGGATTAAAAGCGATACTAATTGTTTGCCACTTCTGATAGAACATATCCCAGATTTATGGGCAGAATTGCTTCATCATTTCTCCCTGAAGTTGCATTAACGAGTCCTTGTATACATAAGATGATCAGTTATCAGCATTGCTTCCTAAATGTTAGCACCTCTTTCTACCTAATGACTGGAAAGGAGCTCAGAGAAGTTCAAATATGTCATCCCTGTTCTACCATCTACGTGAGTTCAACCCAATTGTTTTTGCTCCACTATAAATTCAATGATACTTTTGGGCCCTGGATGATTCCCAGTCCTTCAGTTAGAAACTCCTGGCATTATAGTCAGTGTGCAAACAAAACATTGCTTCACTTAAATTTTAAAGACTTTGTTTGTTTGTTTGTTTGTTTTTTTTACTACGGAAACGGTTAAAATCTGTTTCTGCAAAATAATGTGTGGGGTAATGTATAAACCCGTGGAAGAACCTAACCCATGAGCCTCTTTTACACTTCATTTACTTACTCGGGATAAAAAGAACTGATTGGTTTTGAAGTTCAGAGGTTTTGTTCTACCTGGCCTGAAAAAGCAGGAGTCTCTTATCTTTTTGGTTCATATGAACACAGAACTGCTCAGAGAAGTGTCTGCTATGTGCTTCTGTTGGCGCTACCGAGGGAGTCAGGGCAGAGCGGGGAGGGCTTCAATGTACAACACAGAGGAAAGGCTGGAGGGAAGGAAGCATAGACCAACAACAACATATCCATATCTAGTGTAGGTACGATTCACTAACTCTACATTTCTGTAATTATAAAGGTGTACTTTAGTTTTAGCAGGTTGTTACTCTTTCATCGTTTTTTTTATTTCTTTTTAGAGGAAGCCAACAAAACAAAACAGATCAGAGGAGGGACATTTTAAAAGATGGGGAACACAAAGCTGCCAATCTTCTTTTTAATTTTTTTTTCATGTTATGTCACAATAACTAGTTGTAGCATTTTTCTGCATACAGCTGAGTAAATCAGCCTGTTGCCAGGCTCATCATTTTAACTCCATCGACGTTACTTCCACAGCTGAGTGCTAAGGGTCTGGCCCGACACTGGAGCCGGAGATGTGGACTCAAAGCCACCCAACGCCATGCTGGACATTTGCTGCGTCATCCGAGGAAGGAAGAAGAAAAAACAGAATGATGTTATTTTTACTCCAAGAGAAAACACAGGTTGTTATAATATCAATTCAAAAGTAGGTTGAGTGCTTTTCCAACTGGGTATTGACCAGGCAGGGTCTAGTATATGAAAACTAAAAATCCCTTTACATCACATTATGAAGCAAAAATGTTAGTTATTATTTTACCAATTTTTGGAGTGGTGGAAGTTTCCTTTGACTTCACGTAGAACAGAGTAATTCTGCATTGGCAGGTTGAGCAACTGAGGGGAAACTGCCATGCTTTCGCTTTAGTAAGAAGAAATACTGCTGAATGAAACCATTTAAAGGCAATCAGGTATTACTCTTTAGGTAATACTCTTAAACCTAGTGCTTTAACAGGCGTATCTTTTAACTAGCTGACGCTACCTAAGCAGGTAGCATGACTGATTCACTAGCTAATATCAGCTTGTTTTATTCCATAAATACCAGAACAACAAAAGTATGTAATAGTTTGTGACTGGCCACAACGACACAAGGAACAAGTCTCCTGCGGGGTTATGAGCTATTCACAGATTCTGAAAGTGTGAATTCAAAGTGTTCCAATGATGTCAAATACATGAAAATCAAGATAAAAAGGGAGAAGATATTATCATTTTAATGTTGGCACTCCGGAAATCATAATAGTCAGAAGAAATGTTTCAAAGTTTTTTAAGTAGTGTCAGCTAACCAGATCAGCAAGCTACCAATGGCTGTTCATTTATGTTACTTCATAATAAACTTATCCCTAGATCATAAATGTACTCAAGAGGATAAAACTACCCATCAACATACTAGTAAAATATTAATAAATAGCTTTCTCTGAATCTGAATTTAAAGTGTACTTCTAAATATTAAATTATACTGAACAATGTTTTACATTGATGTCATTTAAAAAATTCCCTTCATGTGACCCTCCTGAGTCTATATGTTTGAATTTTACAAAATCAACCAATTCTTGTATTTTAATTATTGGTCAATTTAATAATTATAATTTTACACTTAAATAGTAATAATAATAATTACAGTAAATGTTTTTTAAAGCATGTGGCAATGCAATTTTAAAACACCGATTTTTTTTTTCTTCACGATTTAAACGAATATATTTTTTAAACACAAAATTATTAAGGTTCACCCTTATCTTCTAACCTAACCAACACGTGCATTCAACATCATCCACCTTTGATTCTGTCTTAACTATTATAAATGAACCTCAGTGCAGCCCTGCTCACTTATCTGGTCATCCGAGAGCTGCAGGTGAGCTGCAGGTGAGCGTCGTCGTGAATTTCCACGTTTTCTTTTCTACACAGGATCGACATCTGCTGCACAACTAGACACAGAGATCCCCACCTTGAAGCACAGCTGCACACTCTTTTTATTAAGCTAGAGTCAAATTAAAGTTTGTTGCTGTGATAAAAGTTTTTTTTTTTTGAGGATAAAGTTTCCATTGCAGGCATCGATTACGAGCAGCAAACTTGCTGAACACCTGCCATCATTCATCAGGGATGAACCAGACATTATTTATTTTTGTGAAAGTCTTATTTTTTCCCCTAGTAAGTCCCAGTCTAAATAATGTGCCTTCCTTTTCACACCAAAAAAATCAAACTAAACATATGCATCATTATGGTCAGCAACAAAGAACTGCTGAAATCCAGTTTTTGTCTGTTTTAGGTTATCTTCCTTTCACAGCAGTTACCTCAGACAGCTCAATCCCAGCTAATGGATGAAAACGGCTCTTCATCCGCGCAACTGAAGGATCCGTTTGAAATCTTCCTTCCACACCGACAGTCAGCCAGTTTATCATTTGGCTTTAAAATTGTCATTGCAAAGATTAAGACTATAACATTATCTCAGTCAGACTTGGCTTGTTAGACATTTACAGTCTCCTGCCTGCAGTTGAAAGTTGGTGAGTGTGAAATGTAAACTGTTCTAGGATCAAGCATGGATTTACCTTTCCAATTCTAAACACTAATATTCACTAATAATTAAATGCGTCTCAGCAAGATGCTCAACCACTTCCACCAAGAAAATGTCAGGACATAATGTTAACCTGCTTTATCCAGTCCAAAACCAGTTTTGATTCTGATTGTGGGATCTTTATACTGTTGGAACACCCTATATATAATTAAATATAACAAGTTTATTTTAATGGCTAAACAACATATACACCACAATGTGCATTGATATAGACTGTTGTCTATATCAATGCACTATGTTGGGGGTTGGGGACTCCAATGGAAAATTAATGGCACTCCCATGTATTTCAGCTTCTCAAGCGGCGTTTTCTTCTGAATATTTTAGATATGTGCAATTAAGTTGGGTAAGTGAATAATTTGTGAAGCACAAAAATTCCTACGAACAGCAGCAGGTCCGCTCTAATGTTCTAAATGTCGATTTAAGGTGAAGTTGAGGAATCTGGCAGAACTGTTGTCTGTCGTCATCGTTCCAGTTAGCTAGTACCCGTTGCAGCTAAAACAACTGTGTTGTTTTTTCTTAGGTCTAAAAGCTTCTACATTTCAAACTTGGCACTGTGATCATCCGGCTCAACTTTTCATGATCTATAAATTGTCCCCAGAAGACATTTCGTTTTTTCAGCGTGTGCAACTTCGACCTTCATTCCAGCCAATATTGGAGCAGGGTTTGTTTTACTTGGTTTGTCTCCTTATATTACGAGTTCTTAAGTCAAATGGATAAAAGTTGGTTTTTGCCGCATTTAAACAGGGTTTAGAATGGCTCATCCCAGAATGAAAGCAGATCTTAAACAATATAATGACTGGGAAAAAAACATGGAAAACATGATAAGGTAACCAGTCACAGCCTCAATTAGATAGTTATTGACGTAGTTTTATTGTAACCTGACATACTAGCGACATATAGGGCGGCAGAGAGTCAGAGATTTCCCTCCTGTCTGTGTGTGTCATCATTAAAGATGGGCTTGCTGCTTCAAACTGTTACCTGCTGTCTGACTATGCAGCTAGACCCTGTGCTTTCACCTCCTAGCTAATGCCAGTAACCCACTAGCAAGTAACAACCCTCTCCTTAAAAGCTATTGTTTTCCTGCTTAACACCAGAAAACTAGTCAATGTTAATCACGTCTCCCTATTCAATCAACAATAGTGAAAAGGCATCCAGTGGTGGAAATCTAATAAATAAATAAATGTCCATCTTGACTTGCCCCTATTTTTGTAATACAAATATTATTTTTGTCTTTAGAAAGTTGAAACAATAAAGTAAAACCTGCCATACTGGGGTCCAGATGAAGACTACATCAGGAGGTATTCATTGCATAAACAGCAAACGATGGCACAAAATATCTAAATGGACTAAAAATATACCCTAGAATTTTATTTTTAATTGACCTCAAGGATAAACTGTGTAGATAAAAGTTGAAAACCAGCATATTAGAGCTGCTGCAGTGGGGTTTGCTGAAGAGGAGACGTTCACCCTGAACTGAGCTTTAGAGAATAAGGAGGACAACATTACACCAGGGCCATACATCATCTGCTAGGACAAGCATGACCAAACTGTGACACTGGATTTATGAGATTTAAACTACTGAAAACAGCAAAGGTGTGGTCCCCTGTCCAGAAAAACAACAAAACTGGATTAGTGTTACCTGGTTCATATTCCACTGTCCCTGCGGCTGCTGTCCTTGCTGCACGTTGTACATGTTCTGTCCTTGGCTGGGTTGTATTCCTCCTGGCTGATGCAAGCCCATGTAGACCCCATTCGACAGAGTCATTCCCGAGATCACCGCACCACCACCCATTCCAGTCGTAGTTGGGACGCCCCCTCCCATAGCTGGAGTAAAACTCTGTGGATTGTACTGCATCTGAGGCTGGCCCACGTAGACATCTGCCAGATCAAACAGCACAAAAACACTCATGACTGCGATGGCCTTTAAAAAAATAGTCCATCAAATTTAAGATATTTGTCAATATTCCCAAAAGTGGAGGTTCTAGAAAGTTTACATTGAGCACGGACCAAACAATAGTTGGAAAAACTCAGACTACACCCGTCTAATAAGCATGTTAACTGTGATAACAGCAAAATTAGAAACAAACCGAACAGTGTGGCTCTTCATAGGGGTTGATGGAGAAAGCCCTCTGGCAGTGTGCCTCATGTTTGCAAAGTAGCACCTGAATGCACAACATAAACCTCTGGAATCATTTTGATTCAGAAAGACGGAACTAAAAGAAAAGATGTTTGGTCAAAACGTGCACAATCCAACCACAGCCTATGAGCGCAAACACCTCATACAATCCATAAGGCACAGTGGTGAAATGTTGAACCTTGGAAGTTTAAGTATCTCGAGGTTTTCTCCAAAAATTAAAGTAAAATTGCAGCAGACGATTGATGGACGAATTGAAGAATTGAAGTGGCCAAGGACAAGATGATCTGGGTTTCATAGGTTAGGCTGTTGTTCCTGCGACCCAGCCGTGAATGAGTGAATTCACGGCCTTCATCTGCATTTCAAGTCTCTTCTATCCACACACAAGTGCTAGCATGAAGCCCCTTAATCAATAACCCCTCATGTGCATTCAATCCATGGCAGATCTGCTGACTCTTATCTTCCATCACACACATAACAAAGCCCAAATTTCATTCCCACTCGCTGCATGTAATGTTTGTACTGAGCGAACACCCGCCCACGTGCACAAACAGAAACCGTGCTGACACTTCAGTCTTCACATCTAATAATTGCGAGATGAATCTGCAGACGCACCGCCGTGGCGGAACTCTGCTGAATGCAGCAGGGAGTAGAGCTGGCAGTATTTCTACGCGCTGACCTTTCATCTGCCACCATCTTCCATCATTTTCAGCTTGCATCACTCCTGTGACGTGTGGGTGTAACAGTGTGTAGATGTGCACTGCCTTTACTTCACAGAATAAACAAATACATCCAGGCACATATCAACTCTGGGTATGTTAAAAACTGGAAAGGTCCAAAGTTCAGTTTGGCCTTTGAGATTTACAGCTCATTGTGTAAAGTTAGACATTTCTAAATGGAGGCTTCTTCCTTCTGTTTCTTTAATTATTTCTCTATTCATGCACAAAAAACTTTATGTTAATTGAAAACACGACGGAACTAGAAAATCAATGATTATGGGCATGATATACTCTGAGAAGTGTGTTTCATAGTTTCAAAAATAATAGACCCAATAGATAAAGTGCCCATAAAAAGGCACTTTCCATGAAGTTCCTTCCTCTCAAGCAAGCAGAGATAAAATCAGGAGTGTTGTGCTCCAGGTGGAGCTCCTAGTTGCAAAAGCAGAAAGATCTGGACACGAGCTTTAGCACGAGTTCAGCACTGAAAACAGTTTACTCTTAGCATTAATGTAAAACCACAAAAAAATTTGTTTCTTAAAAGGCAGAAGCTATAGAGATGGCTATAACAGGTTTGATTTTGTAGAGCCGTTTATGTGTGAATTAGGCCAGACGGTTGGGATCAGCATCCTACTGAAAAACCATATTCTCAGTTTCTGGCAGATTTCTATTTCAAGTGTCTTTAAATGTCTAAATCATGAAGCCAGTCACTATAACAAGGACCTACAACATTAAACATCCTACAAATAACTTGACATTTGGCAATAGTCAGCCTTTGTTGTTGTTAAAAACGTAGTTTTTTTTATGTAGAATCCCCCTAATGAATATCCATCCATCCATCCATCATCCTTGCGCTTAGCCGGGATCGGTTCGCACGTCCGGGGGAACCCCAAAGTGTTCCCAGGCCAGTGGAGAGACATAAGGGCCCCATGCTTGTTTCTATAGATACTAACCTAACAGCGTCTTAATAAAATGTAGGTGGAGGTTTGCATAAAAGCACACCCATATTTGGTATAAAACAAGGCTTATCATCAACATCATAGGTAGTGGATCACAGATACCAATCATCTGGCCAAAGTTCAACCACCAAAAAGGTTGCTGGCTGAGGTGGGATTTGCTTTTACCTGGATCAAGTAATCCATGTATTGGCTCTAAAGATTAGAATCAAAAACAACACAAAAAAGGGTTAACGCTGCAACAACTTTCATTTGCTTTTACTCCCTGCAGTAAGAAACGGTAGTTTAACAGATCATATACTGAGCCTCTACAAAAGCAGCCATGCTTCAGAGAGAAGAGATAGAAACCCCGTAAAACTCAATTCACGTGTCTATTCTTGAGCTTTGAGCTGCAGAGAGAAACAATAAAAGTCCGCTGCTTAAACCTGGAATACGAGGAGTTATTAAAAATGGATTGTGTCTGTGTGAAAGTGGCTGATACCTGGTCCTGGTGCAGACTGTTGCTGGGTCTGTGGCTGACTGCCCGCTGAGCTGCTGCCATACAGAGACAGGATGGAGTCTTTAGATAAAAGCTTCTTCTCCTCCACCTTTGTGGCGGTGGTGGCGGAGGAGGAGGAGGAGGTCGGGGGTTCCACCTGAGTTGGTGCTGCAATGGAGCCAGACTGAATAAAAACAAAGAACAAACAGGACAACGTTTCAAAAATGTTACATGTAGTTCAGGTAAAAACAAAGTTCCAGGCTTCAAAATTGTTCTGTCTTTACTAGATTGTAAGATTATTTAATTTTAATCTCACATGTGTATAAAAACAATAATGTCATTATTTGATAAAAATAAATATATATTTATATAAACTGTGGTTCACCAGCTTGTAAAAATCGCCTTTAGCAGCAGCAACTCTAAGCCTTTTTTCATCAGTGTCTACAATCATTCAAGATTGTTTTTGGTCCAATCAGAGTTGCTTGTGTTCATTAGGTTTGCGGACATGGTTTCACAACAACACTGATATTAAGATTGACGTCTGGACTTTAACAATCTCTTTGATTTGGCCATTTTTCAGTCACTTTTGTCAATTTATGGGAGGTTTGGAGTCATTAATGAACCAGTCAAGCCTCAACTGTTGTTGGACTGCAGAGTTAAGTCTAACAGTTGTGTGAACTGAAGACCATCGTTGTTGGATCAACCTTCCAGACCAATCAGGTCTTCCAATTAAAGCTTACTCTGCATCCTCAGAACCAGAACCAAACATGGAAAAGCAGCGCTCGGTTTATTTTCTCAAAGCTGCGTCTTCAGAAAACTGCTAACCAGCTGAAACAATGACTTCTTTTAAATCACAGTTATAAACACCTTTACTAAAGTTTGACTTTAATGAATAATCTATAATGGTCAATAATAAAACTGAGTGCTGATTGGTGATTTTAATGGCATTTAATGCTTCTGTAAATGTTTCTTTATCATGTAAAGCACGTTTGCCTTGTTGCTAAAATGTGCTATACAAGTAAAGTTGAATTTACTATGAGAACAGACCTCAATGCAGTTGAATGTTTGTCCTTAGATCTTTGATTTTCTTATTAAGCAACACTGTGCTTTATGGTCCAATAGATTCATCTTTTCTAACCAAAGCTGTGGTGCCATATTGGGGTCATTGTGTAATGGTAACTAGAACTGGGACCTGCACAGTCTGTGATGTCTTTTCAGTTACTCAGAGCATTGTCTGGCATACAATACTCACATGTACATATTATTCTTTAATTTAATCTTTATTTAAGTCTGGTACTTATTTTGTGGATCCTGTTCGCAAAAACTGAAGTTGAAATTTTGTACCAGTGAAGCTGATTCTGTTCTCGTGTGTTTTTCCTTTCTCAATTTATCTCTGCATCTGCCATGTTAAGGAATTTCACACAAACAAATAATCACAAGTCCCATTTAAATACACAAAATCAAGTTAACCCTTTTAATTGATTAATATTGTTGTTACTCAGAGGGTTTTTGGGGGTTTGGTGGACCCATTGGAGTTTTTGGTTTTTAAGCCCAAAGTTATTTTGAATAACCTCTAACTGCTTAAAGAAACACCAACAAAGTTTCAGTTTTGGTCGATCTTGGCGGCCAGTGTGGACAAAAGCGGTAGTGCCTGAATGAAGACGGCATTTCCCACGAGAAACGGGGCATAGCGTCTGAAACTCTCCCGGTTGCCTGGAGTTGGATTGCAGGACATTTCAGTTTTCAGTGGCTGTGTGAAGGATGAATAGTGATTACTCTAATTGTGGCGAAACAATGTCATATGAGGATGTTAACAGTAAGAAACGCCACCCGACTCAAAGTTTGTTAGTGCGGGGCCCCCTTGGGCCCTGACAGAGGCTATATTTAACGAGATGTAAGTCCATGTATAATCACAAAAATTCTTAAAAAATATATAATGAGGGTTGGAAAGTTACTTAGTGTTGATTTAAAATGGCAAATTAGCCTTTCCCAGATTTATGGAAAGCAAAAGTTGCTCTTATAAACTTATTATTGTTGTTTCGCCAACACTGCATTATTTTAACATCACTTAATATGAAACAGACCAGCTAAATAACAATAACATTCCTTAATGAATGGAAATTTAAGTTAGCTTTAGCACCTAGTAAATACATGTTCAGTTTTTTTATTCAGAACATTTGAAGGTGTGTCTTTTTTTTAAAGCTGCATCGACTCTGCTTTCAACATTAGGGGAGATTTAAATGTTTTTCTTATCTCCGCATACTCAGGCACAGTTTAATGAATATTTATTAGCTAAATTCTACTTTTTCTGCTTCAGTGCTGATCCCAGGTGACCTCAGGTACTGACTGATACGCAGCAAAGCTGTACTGCAAAAAAAACTAGATTATATGCAAGGAAGCAGAGAAAAGATTGAAAAACAATGAAGGGGAAAGAAACAGTTGTGTAAAGTTTAACACAGAAAAGGGGAAAGAAAGGAGGAGATGCCTTGTCACAGTTAAGTGAGATAGATTATATCAATTAGGCTGCCGCAATGAGAGGCAGACGATAAATGGATCAGACACCCACACAGTTGCACACTCCAACATGTCCTTATTAAAAGAAAATACAAAACCATACAGACACGACAGGTCAGAGCTGGAAGTAGGGTGTGTTTCAGAAAGTCTGAGTTATGGGAGGGCGTTTAGAGGAGGCGTGAGGAGGCAGGCCGGCTTTAGGAGTAACACCAGCAGAGACTGCAGCACTTTCCCCCTGGTGAATAAATGCACTGAAATCAGCGTCACAAACACGCCGCGAACATCCAAGAGTGTCTCAGCCTCCGCTGGTTAGCAGGCAGTACTGCTCCCCTTCGTCTGGCCATCCAATGACACAAGGGAGGGAGGAGATAAGACGTAGCGCAAATGAACAGAGGGAGGAAAAATAGGGGGAAGATTTAGACGGAATCACTGAGGGAAGTGTGTAGAGAAAGATAAGTAAGAGTAAATAATGAAACAAACAAAAGGAAAAGACAAGAGGAGCGGTAATATTTAGTGGATGGACAGGCCAGGATGCCAAAACTCATCTGAGCGCACGAATGAGCAGCCCTGCATCATGTGACGCCTGTGAAGGTGAGTCAGGTGTGCACAGAGGCAAAATGGAGCCTTCTATTCATAGAAGCAGCACATTACCATCAAACCTCCCACCCCTGGTTGGGTTTCTATTGTCGGGTATCTTCAGGCTCGGCTGTCGGTTCCAGTTTTCTTTTAAAGCTAAATGCAAACAGCCTTAATACTTTAAACCTGCAGAATCCTGCTTCTCTGAAAGCAACTGCTCCCAACCAAATAAGTCCCAGCAGCCTTAGTACTCCCTCCCCCATTTGTGATAGCAAGATACTTTTCCCAGAGCACGAATGGCAGCACAATCAGATGATTCCTTCCCAAAGCCAAGCAGGTGGCAGAAAGTGTAAAATGCACTTACACATCCTCCCAACCAGTCTTCCGAACTCGAGCTGGGTACGTCACTCTTGCACCCCCACCCCTCCACCCCCAACCCGCTCAGACCCGTTGACAGCGAAGCGAACGCATCCCCGCACAAACATGCAATCTATCCACATAGCGTGATGCCTTGCAGGGCTCCTAGCAGCGCACTGTTTAATAGAAAACCTCACCAACAAGGCTCCATTCTTCTCGCCCTGTGTTTGTGCTGATGGGTGCAGCCGGAGCACTGAATTACTGCTCTGACAGCCTTTTCCTCACTGTCGCTATTCATAGACCTCTACAGCCAA
>JAVLVB010000135.1:622892-643389 GCA_032876305.1 Orestias chungarensis | reverse complement strand
CACACACACACACACACACACACACACACACACACACACACACACACACACACACACACACACACACACACACACACACACACACCTTTCTTTCTCTCCACGTTTTCCCATCATGGCTTCAAAACACCCATACACTCCCCCCTGATAGACCATCTGTGGCTTTAAAACCGCTCCATGTTCTGTGTGTATATGTGTGTGTGTGTATATATGCCACAGGTTTTTTGCTATTTTACTAAAATCAACAGCATCGCTTGCCGTGGAGAAGCCAAACTAAGAAAGTGCCAAAGGAGAACAGCTCGAAAAGAAAACAAAAATGGAACAAAATGCTTATCACCACCAGAGCATCTCCTTTATCTACTTTTACCTCTACTTTTTCTTTCCCGACAGAATTGAGAATCCAAGTAAGTGATCTCTGTTCTCCGCTCAGTCTCCTGATCCTGTCTTTAGCAGACAGATTTACTTCCTTTAGTTGGGAGCTGGAGGCGAACTCTACCGCTTCCATCACTTCAGCGCCATTGACTCTAGACTGCAGAGAGAGCTGTCTCACAGTTAGAGCTGTCAATATACCAACAACTCATTGAACTGTTGATTCGATACAGGGAAAAAAATAGGCAAGAAATGCAGGGATGCATCGCTCTAATATCAAATTATAACATCTATCCCTTTTCTCTACCTGCCTAACATTGCAGGGCGGTTTGGGGGCTGCCTGTCATCAGCAGTCAATGGGTGAAAAACTATCGACAGGTTCAACTTGTGATGCCAGGGGCACAAAGAGACACAATCCAAATAGACTCATACCCAAAGATGACTGAGAGAGACCAGTTAACCCAACAGTATATTTTTGGGTCATAGGAGGAACAGAATCCATTTAAGTTAAGGCAAAATGTGAAAACTCCAAACTGAACCTGCTTCCCAGGCTGGGTTTTGAATCCAGGACGTTCGAGCCACATGTTAAAGTACAATCATAGAATTTTGTTAGATTTCTAAGCAGTCATGGGGAAAACACCCTGCCTAGTACACCCTGGTTGTTTAAACAGGACGGACGATGAAAAGTAGCTGCCAAATGCTGTTGGATGAAAGTGGAATATCGGACTCCACTCTTCGAGGATCATTTTCCTGGAGTCTTTCCATGCGTCCCAAGTCCAGACAAAGCTGGATCTAAAGAGTGAAACCACTCCTCAGGCACTCATTTTCTACAGAGTCCTGCTAATTTCTATCTGATTCACATGTTATTTTAAAAGACACACATTAAAAAGTTACGGGATGATGGCGCTCAAGGACTGTGTTTTTCAGTTGTTTAATGCTTTGCTGGATTGGAACTTGCAGGTATGGTTAACACACTAAAATGAACCTTCATTCAAAAGCTCATTGTGGCCATGTACAATAACGATAATGGATGTGGAATTGATTAACATTAGCAATGTAAATACTGTTACTTTTGTATATATATGTTGTAATCTTGTAATTTAAAAGGGGGTCAGTAATATCATTCTGTATATACTGGGGTAAGGGGGGGTTGTAATTGTTGTTAATCATATTTTATAATGTTAATATTGGGAGTGTGAAGGTTGACAAAGAAAAGAAATATGTATTTTTATTTCATTTACTTCACCTCAAATGGGAGGACTGCATGAAAAGCATTCCCCGCAAGGAATTAATAAAACGATTCTGATTCATCATTGTGGTCCTTGTTTGCAATTTGTATATCTTAATGAATAAGGGGAATGCATTTGAAGTCACTATGAAACTACTATTTCTTTAAGCTTCTTTTGTGATGTGAAATAAAACTCTGCAGAAAGACTTAAAAAATGAAACGGAGGCAAAAGAAAAACCCAAAGCAGAAACACATTCAAATTGTTAGTCAAGGAGTTTTCCATTAGTTGCAGTGGAAGTTTCTGATTTTATGCTTATATAGTTTTCAAGTGTTGTTCCAACATGGTGGAATGACCTACCAAGCACCACAACAACAGCAGCGTCCCTGTCTGTCTTCTAGAAACTCTGGAAGACCCACATCTTCAAAGAGGATCTCCTATCTTAACTCTTACCCATACTGTACCTCTATACCAGCTATAGTACTCTCTCTGTACTTCCCTCTTTCTCTTTGCTATCACCACCGACTCTGTGTGGTACTTGGTAGGTTATTTCACCTTGGACAAACACAAGAAAACAGTCTGGATTGTGTTTTACGCGAGGTGTAGGCAATGCTAGACGACAATCCATTGATGACTGAAGTGACCGAGTTGTGGCACAAGCCTTTGCAAGAGTTTTCAAGTAGATGGGAGCCGTACCCTTGAGCACTTTGTAGGCTAGCATCAGGGACTTGAATTTGATGCGGGCAGCCAAGGGATAACCAGTGAACAGGGGGGGACATGAGACTTTTGGGCTGATTGAAGACCAGACGTGCTGCCACGTTCTGGATCATTTGTAAAGGTTTTACAATACAGGCTGGGAGACCAGTCAGAAGCGTGTTGTAATAGTCTAGGCAGGAGATAACCATAGACTGCACCAAGAACTGGTTAGCATGCTGGGTTAGGTATGGCCATATCTGTCTAGTAATGCAAAGCATCAAGATAGAGAAACGGAGGGAACATGATCTTTAGAGGTCACCTGGTCATCAAGCATGATACCCAAGTTTCTTGCTTCCTTTGATGGAGTCGGACACAGCTTTTTGCTTTAGGGTTAAGGCAGCTGAATTTTAGGCAACAACTGCTCTCTGTTATAGCACTAAAAAAGAAACAATCTAATCTGAAGGCAGCTTCTCTTGTTTTAGCCGGTTTTGCAAGTCCATGTTTCTGTAACTCTTTACTGCTAATTTGCATTAGGTCAAGAATTATAGGCAGTAAATGCATGAGCCTGTATGTACATAGACAAAATCCACAGAATATATTTAAATTTAAGCACTGAAGTTTTCTAAACAAATGGTTAAAATAGGTTGTTAAAACAAATCAATGAAATTAATGAGAAAGGCATTAAAAATGTCCATGATTAGTGATTGAGAAGAGATTTTTCTCTAAATGTCTGATTACACCTGATCTTCCCAAACCACACAAACAAAAACATGTTTGTAAAAAAAAAAAGAGATAGAGAGAGAGAACAGGCAGAGGAACGCTGGGGATAACACAAATCCATCCACGTCTACAAAGCTGTAATCACATTTTGTTATAATTGACATGCACGCAGACGGTGAGGCGTTCCTTAGCGCCCGTTAATAGCTGCTGGAATCAGAGGGTTGCCAGCTCCCTCTTTCTTCAAATCCCCAGCTAATTAAACTGCATTGTTGTGATTAGCTGAGTGTGTGAAATGCTGCAGAGAATTATCCACCTGGTGAATCTAACACTCAGCAACCCCCGCCTCCCGCGTGCAAGTTTGTGTGTTTCAGCCGCTGCATGTGCAGAGGAGGAATATGATTTGAAAGTCAAAATACCGAAGGCAGTAAAGAATTAAGACGCCAATGAATGACAATAAGTCACTGGTTCAATTACTCCGCCTTACGTCTTCCATCTGAGCGGAACCAATTAGTTTGTAAAAGTCATGGGTTATGTACCAACAAACAGGGAAAGCTAACCTTCACACCAAGGCAGAGGCAATTACTGGCCCCCCACACTGCGAGGCAACTTGAAGGTCTTTGCTTTAAATGATGAAGGAAATGTCAGTAACGTACACGCAACTGGAAAAGGGCAGGAAAAAAGAAATAAAGTAATTGATCTGTTATAATGGAATAGATAAAATCGATATAGATAAAAATAGATAGATAAAACATAACCAGACTGATGTCTGTTAGTCTGACAATGCTTGATGCTGTGAAGACAGAACAAAATTCACAGTATTTGTAAGTTAATGCAGTCAAGGCCGCTGTCTTCGAGACTTAGTGATTATTAGTTGCCAGGAAAGTAGTAAAGCTTTTAACATCGTGTGTCGAAATGTTCTTTAAAGGTCCGGATGAAACTGTAGTTCAAAACTTTAGCCGCAGCACGGAAGGACTTGCAAGAAAGTCCAGTCATTTCTGAGTGTGACGAGGGTTTACAGAACCGTGCTGAGTTTTTCGGGTTTTTTGGTTTGGTTGCAGGCGGGCATGAGTGCATCTGCAGAAACAATGAGAAGACCCTTGGACAAGAATAGCTGCGTAGAAGCCAATGAATCCAAACTAAAACATCCATAAAAAAAGTACTAGGACGGACATCAGAAGACTGATTAAAATTTGATCACATTCATAAATTCTTTTAATTGTTTTGGAAGGTCTTACTCTTCAGAAGAAATATATAAATGCTGTTGTGTCGGCATACAAATTTTAATACCGCAATAAGCTACATTATTCCCTTAGCTCAGTGGTGTGCGTAATGGTAGATCTTTTAAGTAGCTCGCAAGCACAAAAAGTGTGGGCGCCCCTGCAGCATTCAGCATTGCAAAATACAACATACAAAACATAAAACCACAATGGTAAAGTTGTTGGATTTGCCTACATCTTAGCTTTTATGATGCATTTGGGTACATCTCGTTTACACTGGGCTGTGTAAATATCAAGACCATTTCAAAGTGATTTAAAGCCTTTTTATTTGCACCTTCTTAAGAACACAGGCCCTTTTTTTCCAAGTGGTTTTTATTACTGTGAAATCCATTAAACCTTCCAGTTCCTATATTTAAAAAATATTGAACCATATTGAATCCCTATGACGGACACTTTTTATTGTGTGTTTCTTGACCGAAGCGAACCAAAAACATAGCAAACCCTGATTTTTCGTGCAACATTATCCCACAATTTTAAGCGCATTTGTTTTATGTTTTTACATTTGTTTCTCCTTAGAGGGATGACCTTAAGTGCTACTTGATCGATAAATAAAGGGTTCTAGTTTTGGTTTACATCCGTCTCACCCAACTGATCCCGTCCTGTTGGAGAAATCTGCATGCTCCTTTGAAGGACACTGCACAAATTAATTCAATGAAAGGGATTTTATGACAGCTCTCTTTGATGTTGATCCTCAGAGAGTGTGTGTCACCATGTACCAGAGACATGGTCGGTGTGTGAATTTATTCGCGTGTTTGTGTGCGTCTCTGGAGACTCGCTCAGTCGCAGCCTGTCTGAGGTGATAAGCAGCTGATGAAGGTCAGTGTTTGTGTTTTTAATTACCTGATCATGCTTTGTGCTCCTGGAGGGAAGAGGGTTGGAGACCATGGGTCCGAACAGATCCAGCTCGCTGCCGGTGGGTGTCGCTCGATCAGAGCCTTTCCCTTCTCCCTCTGGAAGGAAAACCAGAATCCAGAATTTAAACCTTTGGTGTTAGAATAAAAGGAAACATGCGTCCAAAAGCGACATGATGTCCATGCACACGGCTCAGAGGGAGGAATCAAAACAGCTGGCAGAGCAGGAAAGTAAAATGCTAACGACATAAATGTGAATTTATTCCCAACAACCTTGTTTAGAAATTGTGGGAGGCCTCCACAGCAGCAAATTCCCATTATACCTACAGTTGACACTAGTCGCAGTTTTGTCTAAATGTAATTACTAACAGGAATGAAAGTCAATCACCAAATAAAACAATAAATCAGTCGAAAACATGCTAAACTTGAGAATAAGAAAGAGCTCTTTTTTTCGATTTTGGCGGCCAGTGTGGACAAAAGTGGTAGAGTTTTGCCTGAAGGAAGACTTCATTTCCCATGAGCACCAGCGCATAGCGTCGCAAAATCCTGATCCCCGGTCGCCTGCAGTTGGATTGAAGTCCATTTCCATTTCCAGTGTCTGTGTGAAGGATGAATAGCGATGAGGTGATAAATCTAACTTTGGCGAAATAATGTCATATGATGATGTTGGGAAAAAAAACGGGGGAGGTGACGTGTGCCGTAAAGCAGTCAGCGCATTTGTAGTCGTTTTGTGCGGCAGGGTTGTGCCAGTTTAAAAAAAAACGGACCCCTCGAGCCATGACAGCTGTACGTTGACGCATGATCACAAAAGTCATGAAAATATTTCATGAAGGTTGAAAAGTAACTTAGTGTTGCTTTAAAGATGAAAGCTGAACAACTGATTTCGTTAATATTTTACCCTCTGCACTAAAACATTTCTACTTTGCAGTCCATTGATGTTTCAAACCAAGTGGTCACCTAGGGGCTCTCTTCTGGGCTTGTGCTGACGGTAACAGTAAAGCAAAGCCATGGTTTCATTGTAGCAGGCAGACCTTTGAACGTGTGATATTTTCAGGAAACCGATTTCTCGCTATAACGATTTGAGGGGCAGGAGTTGTCCTCACTGGAGGCTGCAGGAGCAAGCCTTTGCCTCAAGCAGAAAAGTAGGGAATTGGGTTGGTCCCCGCACTCCAACAAAGAGCAGGAGTTGAAGATGGCATTGATGAGGGGTGGTGTATTCCTCCACAGGGAAGCAAATAAAAAGAGAGGCCGGCGTGAATCCAGATCCTTCTTTTGCCTTCAGGAAGCTAGAGGTGTGCTAAAAGTCTTGCTTACTCTGCACAGTGATTTTCAGGTTATGAATGCACAACATGTGTCGTTTCTGGAACAGCTGGGTCAGATTTATAAACATAAATCCCACTTTTCTTTCTAAAGATCACAATGCAGACATTCTTAGAAAACATAAAGTGTCAGTATAATCTGAAAGCAAAGAAGGATAAAACAGCTCAATAAAATGCAAAAACCTCCATTAAATCTGTTAAATTCCATAAAAAGGTTTTTTTTTATGCATTTGTGATAATGTGGGGAAAAGAAATTAAAATAACCGCATGAGAAAGGTGCGTTCTCTAGCAGAAGAGAACATTTTAAAATGAGTGGACTTCTGAAACGATAAAAGCTCTGCTACACATCTTCAACTCAAAATGAAGTTTTATTATGCATGTAAAATGAAAGGCAAAAAACCCTCTACTAATAATTTTTGGGGGGGTTGGTACTCATCCTTTTACCTAAGTTCACTGAAGAAGATTTCGATTCTTAATTTGTCACATGCAAATGGGAAGGGTTAATAAATTATATGTAGTTCAAATCACAAACTCCAGAGGAAACGTCTTAATTACACAAATAACTACAATGAATATTAAATTAAATCTATAGAAATTGCATTGTTGGATTGTGGATCTGTAAAAGTGGCACTAAAAATGTAACTGTTGGTATTTGAAGCTACGTTCACAAAGCAGGTCTTACTTAGATACTCATTTCGATTGTTTGTTGGAATCCGATATTTCTGGCAAAAAGGTTCATACTACCAATGAAATGCATCGCCATCAGGCGTCTGTGTAAATAGTATTGGTACCCAAATTGACCCACATACACAGAAGAAGAATGTCATGTTTAAAAAAGTAACAATGTATGCCAGATAAAAGCAGCAAAGAAGAAACTACAGGTAAACATGGCGGTGCTTGTTTCAGTAATGAAATGTACCTTTTTTGGCTTCTTCTGTTGCAGAATTATCCCGTTCATATCCAGGGATTTTACTCTGACCCATAAATCAACAGGTGAGAAACAACCTGTTGAACTCCAGAGATGAGAGCAGGGCTCTGTCTGCTTTTGACTACGTAATAAAAACCTATTTCAAATTAAGTGCGTGTCCAAATTCAGGGGCTGTATCCTTCGAAACTCCCATTTAAAGGCAAATAACATCAGATTGATTGTTGATACTTCCTGACAAACAGCCGTATCTCACTGACTCAAACGTCAAGTAGTTTTGCCAGCTCTATAAATATTTGAGTTTGTTGATGCTTCTAGCATTTTTTAATGCCTCCAGCAGATTGCTGCACCATGGACTGAGGTCCTTTCCTGGATGTTTTTCTCACCCAGTAATCAAGATCCCAGTAAGGTTCTCGCTTTATGTTATTCCTTGGATTTTCCCTCCCTGCGCATCTTTTGGTCCAATCGTTCACCGTCTGTTTCTCGCCTGAATCCCTTAAGTTGTTCCTGTTCCTATAATAATGCCCACACCTACTTTTTCCCCTCAGTGTCAAATGTATCTTGTGCCCAATCACCAGCGTATCGTGACTACCCTCATTCGTTTTCTACCAACACAAACTACAACTAGAGCATGAAATTCACTTTTCACATTCCGCCGTGAAGGACTGCAGCAGCACAGAAAAGGAGAGCAAAATCCCATCTGGTGAGGAAAGCCTCTGGCTGGTGGGAGAGGCAGTTTGCAAAGACTGATGAAAATTGGACAGAAAATATTCAATTTCAGACTATAACACACGTATCCAGCAGATTAGAGTTATCTTTCTGTCACATATGACACAAAGTTGGTGGTGAAATGTGGGAAAGTTAAATATGAGTGAAGTTTATGTACTAAAACATTTTTTTTTAAAGTGTAGAAATTGAAAGTACAAGCTGTGTAAAACATGATTTGTTTAAAATAAAATGTTCTGGAGCAAGGGAGAGATACAAATGCATTCTTCTCTTCTGACTGGTATTATGAAGTCCAGGCTGTTCCCGGGACACATTAATCACCTCGAGCTTCCAGCAGAATGCTTTGGTGCTGACAAAAAAACTGGCTGGGTGAGTAGATTTATGCTGAAGAAAGACAAATTATTATCCTTCTCCTTGCATCGCCAGCAGGAGCCGAAATTCTCCCTGCTAGTTTATGTTGTTGCAGGATTCAACAGTTCAGTGAGGTTGAGTCTGTGCCTACTGTAGCATTAGATTTATGTTCTCAGCAGTTTTTTGCCACTTGGCTCTCCTGTAAAGTTGTTGCCCTAAATTATTCTTCCCTTTTCTAAAGTTGCTGTCAGACTGTTACTTATTATGGCTTGATTTTTGGTTTAACAGTATACTGGCATGGGTCCGTCATTAATCTGTCATTATATGAGGAAAATAGGTGCGTTTAGGTCACATAACGTCTTTAAAGTTTGTGTGGCTTTTGTGCGGTGGTATAACTCACACATCTGGAAGGGGAACGTTACTTTTGACTACACATCGTCTCTTTAAATACATTTTAATACGTATTATTTCCTTAAAATCTGCAGATGAAGGTACAAGAATAAAAGTTTGTGTGTCTGGAAGTGACTAAAGTAATATTAGCAAAATAAATCTGAAAGGTAAGCGGACGTCCATCAGAGAAGCTTCATTGTATAGCTTTTGGTTAAGTAACTTTATTATTAAATGAACACTTTCCCTATAACCCATTCAATTGCTTTTTAAATCATATTTTTTGTCATCCAATTATGTTGCAGACACTTAATGTATAATCAGACCTGCTAAGGTATATACTGTGTATTACATTTTTAAATAACGCCTACTCAAGTGACTTTAAATGCTAACCTAGTGGGCTAGTTTATGGAAATTTGGTCCAAAATATATTAAATAACCAGTAAATAGCGGTTTTGGTTGGTCAGGTGAGAGAATAAACAAACAATTTAGTTTTGAGATATTAATAAAGCGACAGCAGCACAAATTGTCTTTTGCTACAACAAGACAAAAAAGGAACACCATTTCTAAAGCATCAGAAAATACCAAACTAAAATGTATTTTGTGGTGACATTCAGACTGTAGGTCAGGAAAAGGTGCTTATGTAATGGTTTAAATGGATACCCTCTTGGTACAAAGTCAGTCTTAAACATTTTCATTTTCTCTCTGCAGCGTCTTCCACCGTTTCTCTTGAATACGACAAGTACAATGTTCTACACGGTCACCGGATCTTAATCCAATGGAGCACCGTTGGGACGTTACAAGCCGGGATTCGCACAAGGGAGACAACAAATCTGTGATACGTGAGTGATATTATCATGTAAGTATGCATCAAAATATCTAATGAACATTTATGACACCTTTTTAATGTATGCAATTAAATGTTTGGGGATTTTTGGAGGAGGAAAAAGAGGTTTAATTCAGTGACAGACCTTTTTTTACATGTTCAAAATGGCAGCCAAGCTGAGGTTAAATTGTGTAGGATGGTAATGATGCAGCATTATTTGCATAAAGCAGGGTGTCTTCCTACGCCACTGAAATGCAAGGCGAGAACACAATAGAGAAACCGGCAGGACTGTTATGGACTCTAGAGAGTCTATTATGTTTAAAGGTCAGCGGTTTATTGAAAACCACGCTAGTTTTTCTTTACATTAATCCCAGATCCTTTGAGTTTTATAAGGGGGAATGTCAAAGGTTACACAACTACTAGATAAAAGGTTAATTTTAGAACAAGCCTTGATAAGTTCTTTCTATATAAAAAAACAAAACCTGGTATTCGTGGTATATCAATTTAAACCCCTCTGATTTCTAAAGTTACATCGACTTCATCAGCCAGATTAGATTCCACAGATTAATGTGAAACAAACACGGGAGGAAGATCCTGACAAGGAATGCTCCACCGTGCGAGTCTTGATTCGGACAGCAGAGATGCTCCAAACCAGATTTAAACGCGCCATCTGATACACAAAGCAACCTGATCCAAGAGAGAGCGGGCCTGACTGACAACAAAGCAGTAGCATTACCTGAGAGATGAAGCTCCAGAGGGACTGATGGAGGACATGCTGAAGGCACACCGCCGTGTATTTGACTTATTGATTATGTGTGAAATCCCATCCACATGGTGTGGCTGAAAGAGGTGTAGCGTTGGTTATTTATAGCGATCTCTCTCCTTGGTGCTGCGGTTGGGAATTGTTGATCAATGCTACGTCAACTGGGCTCTGGTTGCTCTCCCAGCACCTCACACGCTCAGCCTACTTCAGCACACCGCAGCTGCGTGAGGGCGAACAACTGCACATTCGAAATTCATGAAGAAGAAACCCAGAAGCTGCCCTGCCTGTCTTCTCTGTGCCTCTGCCGTTTAGATTTAGGTCAACAAGCACAGAGCATGGAGTCGCGACCGTTATCTGACCAACACACGGCCAAGACGATGTAGCCAAAATGTCACAGGTTTGAATCCAGCTCCTGACATTTGTTAAATGTCACGCCGCAGCCACCGCGCTGTCATGTTCTCCAATAAAACACAAACACCATTAAAATCCCAACGGTGACCCTTCTGTTCACTCGAGCGAAAATGGCCGAACCGCCCCTTACAGTTGGGGAATCAAGTTGAGTGGGTCTGTTTTAATTAACTCCGAGAGGACAAATCATTTTCATAACAGACAATAAGATTAATTTATCTTTTACAGCAGAAGCATAATCACACTAGCGCATTTATACGCCGTGGGGAGAGACTCCCACGTTAGGAGATAAAATTATTACACATCCACTGTTAATACTTAGCACTCATATGTAGTCTTCTCCTTTAGCATCTCACAAAGTTGGAACAGAAATGCCAGAAATAAATGTATATTGTCCTTGTAAATCAGACTGAGCAGCTATGAATTGAGTTTTGCAACCTTGCAACCATGTGCAGCTGCAAATGTGTGCATGCAAAAATCCATGGTGTGTATATTATATATATATAAATATATATTATTTTTTCTAGTAAAGTAAAAAAAATACAAAAATGGCCAAAATCTTCCCTTAAATACTGAATTATTAGATAAGGGTTGTCCGTCTCAGCTGGTTGGGTAAATGTGTAGCCGATTAAAAACTTAACAGAAATTACAGAGTTTTATAACCTGATTTAATTTTTTTTAAATATACATGTTGAAAATGATTTTTCTGAAGAAAACCGTAAGAAAGTAAAATACAATATTCGAACTTGAGGGGGTTTGCTCTACAAACAATGAGATCGCTACACCAGGTTCATCCACATTTGTCGTTCTGAGATGAAGCTGTATTGATAAGATTATGACAGATTTGATGCATAGACCCTTACTTAAGTACTTTCTGACTTCCAGCTTGTTTTATTAAACTTGAATTCAGATTTGGGAAATGCCAGAGGAAGCAGACAGGCTGGCTCGTATATCAGGGGTTTACGGTAGAAATATTTTGTGTAAGCTTCCTAGAGTGTCTGATTAACTTAAAGTATAAATCAAGCAGTCCTTCAGTCTTGTAGTGTCCATTGGTGTAGCACTGGAAATTTCAAAACATTATCTTTTATTTTATAACACAGATTTCTTTTCCGACCGACTAAACGGACAAATAGATCGTTTTTTAGTGAAACCATGGCACTGTAATAAGACATTTATCTATTTATCTAAGTTTTTTACACAACCTTACTGATGAACTTTGAGGGCACTTCTCTGTCTGGCTTTAGCAGCTCCTCAGATTTTCTTTTAGACTTCAAGTCAACCGCATCTTTCTCCATGACTTCTGATTAACAGACGACAACGTTTTAGCAGCATTGTACTCTTTTAGTTGGACCCTTTTATAAATGTGTATTATGCATCGGTCTGCAAAAAGCAGTAAAAATTAAATGTTTTACGAAGCTGGGCTCAGAGCTCTGCAGGAATTCATGTAAAGGGGAAAAAAAATAATTGCAGCCCGCGAGGAGGAGGATCAGTAAATTTCTTCCCGCACCATGAGGAGAGGGCCAATTATCTATAATAAGTAAAAAATACACGGGTGTGAAACACATCACGCCATGCCTGGTTGTGCAGGGATCAGAGGAAATGTACTGAATCCGAGTTATGATGCAGGCCTGCTTCTCAAATCGACTTGTAGTCCTGTGAAGGCTCCACAGGAGAGTGTTTATTTCCTTTCAGTTGACGCATCTGAGAGCTGCCCAATTAAGGCTCTGACAGAAGTACACGCTCCTGGTCTTTGCTTACTCAGAAACTCTTTACTTCCCATTTATCATTTCACAGATAAACATTTTAAATTTGTTCAGTTCTTTAAAAAATAATCCAGTATCACTGCAACGTCTAAACCGGTTTCTACAGGTTTCTGCTCATAAAGCATTTTTTAACTACAAGTAAAAGGTTTTAACCTACCCTATGGACACATTTAAACATAATCTGATAAGTTCCCTAATATGAGGGTTAAGGTAAAATATTGCGCCTTACCCAGGCCTAGCAGGTCTACAGCTGGCTCTGCGCTTTTCTTGGGGCTGGCTCTGCAGTCCGACGGCTGAGGAAGACAAAAAACAGAAACAAATTAGTACGATTTGTTTTTAAATGCAGACACTCGCTGAATAGTCATAATAAATCTGGTAATATTCCAGTTACGTGAAAGGATGTAGTTTTACATTACTGTTATACTGTTATATAACGTAACTTATTTATATAAAGTAATTTGTCTTCTCTGTATTGTATTTCTCAGTAAGAATGAGTAATCCAGAAATTCACGTGTGCGCGCACTAATGTCGGGCAGGTTATTATTCTAAAGGTATAAATAAAAATTATAGACTCTAAAGCACACATCAAGTTGTCGACTCATACTGCTAATACAGGTTAAAGGTTCCTTTAATACCAGACACTGTCTAAAAATGAGATTGTGTTCAGATTATAGCTGTTGAAAAGCTTAAAAGGAGAGATTTTAAATGAATAAATAAACTGTTCCTGGTGAAAGTGAAGACTTTGAATGTCCACAAGGGCATTCTTTCTATCAACAGTCAAGGTTTCAACTATTCTGAGCATCAGTCTTCCAAGGACAAATAAGGAGACGTGAAATATCTTGTTCTTATTAGTAATAATTTAACTGTTCGTATCTTTAAATCATGAACATTCAGAAAGCCATTTTGATGTGGATGAATAGTAGCTTGTTAGCATCTTAGTATCTAACAGTCCTTCCAGAAAAAAGTGTTTCTGTGATCGCATAAAAAAATCAGCCAAAATCAAGGAAAGGGCGCACAATATGTGGGGGCGCGCATAATTCTTAAAAAGCCGCATATTCAAGGCAAAAACAGTATCTAAGTGCAGGAATCGAATTGTGTAAATTTGCCGGATTTGACTGATCCTGGGTTTTTTCGCCCTAAACCCCATAGCCAAGAGTGAATGGTCCAGCGCGTCACATAGTGATGGCATCACCCCGTACGCAGCGACACCACGTCAGCTCGTCGGCCATATTGGATGTGGTAGATCTGCGCCATACACTAATAAAAGCAAATTGACTGAAGTTGATCCAGCGCCTTACTACAGGAAGCTTTAAGTTACTTACAACTGGCTTTGTTTTTACATTTTCTGTATTTTATGACTAAGCAATGTTCATATTTTGTACTTTTCCACGTTATAGATGACCTTAAATGGTCCAAGACTCTTTGTTAGCATAACAGGACTAAATTAGTGGTCAGCTTTGCTCCTTTCTTATGTCATGTTTGCTGCTTACTATATGCGGGAGAATCATGTTTATTTTCCCTACAGTTGTAAACAACAATTCTCACGATTTTTACAGTTTTCTTCATATTTTTGCACTTTTAAGCGTTTTTTTCTTTTTAAGCTTTCTACAGTTTTGCCACTTTCCTGCATTTTGATTGCAGAAAACAGGATGAAATGTCGCACAATTCACCGCAAAATCAAAGACTTTTGCCCGCGTATTTCTGGGGGGACTGATCTAAAGATTACAACAGTAATAACCTAAAATATGTCATTATGCACATTAAGTACAGTAAACACAGAATTTTGTTGAAGTCACAGAAAGCCAACCCAACTTTTTTATTCATGCAAAATGTAGAGTTCATATCAAGGATTTCGTGATAACTTTAAGTTTAATCACCGTGATTAAATCAAAGATAAAAGTCCCAGGAATAAATATCGATCCACTCCCTCCTGTTCTCACTCAGGTATCAGGATAGGAACAAGTAATTTAAATAAAATTACTGTAATACATTGTTCTTCTTTTTAAGGTTGTTGTGACTTTAACAAGCTTTTCAACCATAATTTCTAATAAGAAATCATAGATGAGGCCATTTTGGTCTTATTGCCCTGTTTTATTTAACAATAGTGTTGCAATCCTTACCCCCAGAATGGTAAAGCACAAGCACTCCTGTATTAGGAGGATCAAACCAAATTTCATTTATATAAAAAGCACCTATTAAAACAGAATAAATACACACAACAAACCTTTAACATAAAGCAAAATAATAACTTATAAAAATAAGTGTACGGCTTTTTAGGAGGATGGTCTTTACGTTTATACACCTCAGAAAATAAAAGAAAAACTGAAAACTAGCTTAACTGAAAGCAAATCTGAAATATATAAACTATAAAAGAGAAACAAAACAAAAAAAGCTGTAAAGAATACACAGTTTCAAAAAGAGGACATAAGAGGTTTAACACATGGTCTACATCACTGGTTACAAAGCCAATTTCCCTCCAAGCAAAACGATCAATGGACCACATTAGCTTCAATGTCGTTTCCATCCAAGGCAATGAAAACAATTACCGCGACCATGCCTAATCAAAGATGCTGGTGCTGCGAGTTGATGTGTGTGTGTGTGTGTGTGTGTGTGTGTGTGTGTGTGTGTGTGTGTGTGTGTGTGTGTGTGTGGACTGCAGCAAAGCTTCAACAACGGCGACGTGACCTACAACAGGAAGGTCGTTCGTGTTTGGCGATAAATTTTGTTTTACGCTGGAGGTGCAAAACAAGACGAAGCAAAATAAGTAATGTCAGGTTTAAATATAAAAACTAAGAGGAAAACCCAATTAGAGGAAGAGTATTTGTAAACTAAAATATTTCATTTAATTTAAATGTATATTAACAAGTTTCAAGGTAGCTTTGTATAAATATTTATAGCCTAAGCAAATCAAAATGTGAATCTTTAAGTTGTCTTTACTGAATTGTACAAAGACTTATTGTTAAGGCTCAGTTATATGCGCTTCTACTGAACAAGGTCTATATTTAGGTTCCACATTAGCATTGCAGCTGGGTATTAAATTAAGAAAAGGCGATTAAATCAGATAAAACGGAGGGCTGCAAAAGAAAGATAGGCTATTTTAAGGCTGTCGATTTGATTTACAGTTCACATAAATTTACAGACAGTTTTTCAGTGCTGCAACCCAGACAGACGTAGCTGAAGGGGGGGGGATTCATTAGAGAAAATCGTGAATGAAAAGCTTAAATCGTCTACTGCTGTTCCAAAAAGATGATGGTAGATGTGCTGCTGCATTTAAAGTCGGGAGGTAGTATTGAGGTCTTCTAAAGTGAATTCACCTTAAAGCTGCGTTTGAAGGTTCTGGAGAAGCAAACCTTGCAGGTCCCTACCGCTGCAGTCTGTCGCACCACGGCCGTCCCTCCATAGCTTCTACCCCTCATTGGAGTCTGAATGCGCTGGCTTGCAAGCAGGGCCACCAATAATGGCCAATTAACAGCCAGAGGAACGAAACCTCAACAGGATGCTTCACATCCGTACTTTGACTACAAACCTGGTTCTCGGATTATTACTTATTTAGCAAAAGCAAAACATGATTCTAGGACTTAAGGGCTGGCGTACCAACAAGATCTAGAGAAACTCATCCAAGCGTCTGGATTTTTCCTGATTATATCCCCAAATCATTTCAGTTGGATGGGGAAGTAATTTGTCCTGAATGCAGAATGTTGAAACAAATGTCAAACAAAATATCTCAGCCGCATCCGCCTCACGGTGTTCTTTCTCTCCCAGCCTCAGTTTACTCAACTTGTTGCTTGACTGTGCTGATCAGCTGCACAGGATCCATAAAAGCTAAATGTCAAAGCTCTCTCAGCAAGGTCTCTGTGCTGTTTTGCTGCTAAGATGTCAGACAGTTTTATTCACCTAATACATTTTGCATACAGAAGCTAAATGTCAAATTCACAATCTTCATTTTGTCTTCATCTTGTGTAGTTCTTTTCAGTAGAGCATCACTTCTTGCCTTTTTGTACCTCAGATGAGACCGCTACCAGGAGGGTCTGGCTTTTTGTCGATCCAATGATTTTTCTACCCAGCTCGCAGTTTCCTTTTGACCTAGATTATTTCTTTGATATTAATATCCCCCAGTGTAACTCCATAATAACAGCGAAGGAACCAGACAAGGAACATACCAAAACTCAGAGAGAGGCTGCTTTACCAAACCACAGGTACATGCTGTAAAACGAGAACCTTGTACCACTTGTCGTTTGAGTCTGAAAAGTCTTATAAGTGAATGCTGCGACATGTGGTAAAGTCATGTTGCTAATTATAAGGTCTGTCTAAAACTCCATTACTATAATGAGGGTCTTGACTCTCACGGTCAATGTAATCATGTAAGAAAATACATAGAGTGTACCCTCACCTACTCACGGCTCGTTAGTCGTTTTTTTTATGGAACTTGACTTCATGTAGGTACAAATTTGCAGCATATATACAATATATATGTATTTTAAATACAGCTTGGGAAACTGAAACACTTAGCTCTAATAGCAAGATTTATAGCAAGATGTTGGTTTGCTCAAACAGCTCCAAAGGCTTTGATCAGATGGACTTTCGCTAAACCATAGTCACACTGCTGCAACACCATTTTCCCACAAATGGATGGAAAACTCAAAGTTTTTATAGTCAGAGTAAATCGAAGATATCCTAAATGTTTTCTGCTTTAGTGTAGAACAATTATCAGTTATTTGTAAAAGGCCTTTAATCCTTTCTATATCGATAACCAAGAATGGGTGCTTCTCTAAATCCATCGCTGTTATTCCCCTATAGTATCATGTTAGCAAACACATCAATGCGCCTGATTTTACAAACTGCAGGTGTTCAAGCTGTTATTGAACAGAAAATTTAATGCATTCCAGTAGGACCTGCCTCGTACTTTCCCAACAACATCTTGTTGAAAGAGCACATCCAGCACTGTTATACTTCCGTCTGTTACTAGGGAACATAGGAGAAGGTGAGAAAACAGCAAAAGTGTATGAACACAGATGGGCAGAGAATAAAGAGCAGGGCAACCAAGATTTATAACCATAGAGGAAAGAAAAGTAGACAAGAAGAAACCGGCATGGTGAAGACAGGTGAGTGCAGAAAGAATGACGGTGAAGAAAGAAAGAAATGACAAGAGGACAGAAAGAACGAGATGAAAGACGAGAGGTCCTGAGGTGAATTGTGCTGAAATTGCATTATAAATGCAAACTGAAGCACACATATGTGTGTGTGTGTGTGTGAGACTTAGGTTACACCTCAGTTAGGCGGTGGCTGTAAAGTGTGATACACTGGTGTTACTCTGCGTCACTCGACAAGATCCGTCACTCAGTTGGTGACACAAACGGACCGATCCGCTCAATCTAAACCGTTTCGTCACACAGAGTAGATCCGTCACGGCTACAGGAAACCAATTCTTCAATCAACCAGCCAGTCACTGAGCCCTCAGCAAATCGCAAACAGCAACATATGCAGGTACAAACGATTCTCTGATACTTGCTAAATTGCTTTAGACTACTTTAGATAAAAAAATTGAGCTCCACACCAATAAAAAAAAAACGTAATAGCCGGGAAAACAGAAGAATTCAGCGCTCTATAGTTAAAAAATATAAAAAATTCTAATTATATTTCACAAAATGTCCAAAGAGTAGGTTAGACAACAGTATCCCTTTAATGCCTGCCCCAATAATAAAAAAAAGAGATAAAGCTGTCAATTTTGAAATCTGCAGTTTTTATCTGGCCCTTTATGGAAATATGGAAAAAAATTCAACAGGACAAATTTTTTGTATATGTCTCAGTTATTACATTGTGATAAGTCAGAATTATGGTTGTGTAGTTACCTGCTTTTTTCAGGTATGTCTGACTGTGTGCAGCAAAGCTTTGAGACAAGTTTTATCATTAAATGATGCAAAAGCTCTCAAATGCATTGAGATCATTTCAGAAACTCTACGTAACAAACATGATACATATGACATTAAATGGGTATAAATGCTAACGTGTTGTAAATCATTTATTCAGCTGTAATTATATATATGTGACCTTAGTTTGACCGTAGTTGTGCATTAGAAATTACCTACGGTAAAATATTTTTCAATCATCCTTTACGGAAGATTATTCATGTTTAATGTGTGCATTTACATTTTCTAATTAGTTATAGATAAAATGTATTTTACAAGTAGGGGACAAATAATTGATCATTCTATGGCAAAAAATAAGTTGGGTTTCAATACAAACATGGAGAGTAAAAATCCTAATTTATACAGTTAGAGAAGCGGAGGGGATGAGTGCGGCAATAAGTGTAAATGGGTCCGTTTGATTTGGAATAATTGATTTTTCTAGTATCAGCTATAACATCTTGACAAACCTATCTTCTCTATTCAATATGCAAGAAGTCAAACCCAAGAAACCAAGAAATGTTCATCGCAAAACTCTGACAGAGATTTGCCCAAATTGTTTGCTTCTAAAAACGAGTAAATATCGTCTACCTTCATCATGTCTTACATATTTATCGGTTCAAAGAGGAAAACTGTCCCTTTCCTTATTAGATGAAGATTGATGTCCAAGTTTTGTATGTGTTCCTTGAGTCTGTAATAGTTTTTACCTTTATTACTTTATGTTGCTTATGAACACTTCAAGAAAAACAATGTTTAAACAGGAATATACAAATAAATATGCTTTTCCGTTAAAGGCAACAGACATCTTCCAGAGATGTTTATCACAGCAAACTGGTACCTAAAACACAAGGCAAGCATCCAGAGGGACACACACACCTGAAACATACTGGGGAGAAGGTCACGCTGTGGTCTGACGGCTGAGGCGTGACGGCGGCGTTCAGCGAAAGAGTCCCTAATCAAATAAAACACCGTCAACAAACACAAAAACTCCTACACTCCAATTTATACAGATGGTTTTAGAGGTGAATCTCATTTGTTACTGAGCTGGAGAGCATTCTGGGCGTTACGGATCTCGTTTAGGCTGTCGTTCTCAGAGTGACAGCCAGCCTCGGGTTCAGGATTAGCCGGTTAGATTTAACGCCCACCTGGGTTGAAGCGGAAAATCCAGGAATACATTTTTTTTTTTTTTAGATTTGAGGAACACACGCAGCTGGATTTTTCTTTCACTCCAACACTATCCCTCGAGTTTCCAGCCGAAGAAATCAAAGCTGTATGATCATTTGTGCATGTGTGACATGTTCTGGACAACACAATCCCAGCCTAAGCTGATTTGAACCGTGAAGGAGCCGGATTGATGCTCACATTGTCGCCACAAAGCTCAAAATAACCATTTTTTGGATAAATAACAATTGGATTCACGGGTCTTTGCGAACGCTTTACTGGTTTCACTGTGCGGGTGACTTCAACATCCATCACAAACACAAATCATGTGTTTCTATTCAAAAGGAACGGATTTTGCCCAGAACGGGAAACAAAGCCCATTAGATATCCTTCTATTAACAAGTAAAGGGGGGAAAATGAGCATCTGAACAGAAAATCAATGAGGTGAAAGACATTTTCACAGAATTAATGCTTTTCACACCTAAACTACTTTTAAAGCAAGTTTAATTTCTGCATTATATGTTTTATGAGTTTGATTTAACAATATAAGCTCAGCACAAAACATTGTTCAATTTCTGTGATTAAAAACTTTTAATCCATGTACTAAAAACAGAAAACTAAAAGTAAAGGTTATATCTCTGCTATGTAAATGCAAACTTGGACCATAACTGCTGTCCAGATGAATTAGCAGTTTTCAAATCGATTTCAATTTATTAGGTTTGTCATGTCTTATTATTCAAGTAGGAGACCGATATCTTAAAAATGGAGTAAAAGTGTATCATTAAGGATACTGTGATGGCTGTGGAGTCCTACAAGTTCCTGGGCACAG
>JAVLVB010000135.1:602439-622792 GCA_032876305.1 Orestias chungarensis | reverse complement strand
CATCAAGAGGGCTCAACAGAGGATGTACTTTCTGTACCAGCTGAGGAAGTTCAACCTAGCCCAAGAGCTGATGGTGCAGTTCTACACAGCCATCATAGAGTCCATCATCACCACATCCATCACAGTGTGGGGCAGTGCTCTCACAAAACACGACACCAAGAGACTGCAGCGCATTATCAAGTCTGCAGAGAGGACCATCTGTGTAAAGCTGCCCGCATTGCTGGACCTGCATGCCTCCAGAACCAGGAAGCGTGCAGAGAAGATCATCACCGACCCGTCTCACCCTGGCCGTCACCTGTTTCGGTGCCTTCCATCAGGCCGACGCTTCAGTCACAAGAAGACCCGTACGACCAGGCTACAGAGAAGCTTTTTACAACTTCCATTATTCTCATGAACAATTGAACAATTTATTTATATATTTTTATGACTTCTATAGTTTTTATACTGCAAAAAACTGCACTTTAAAAAAATATATAAATTACACACGCTAAATGTTACAAATGTTTCTTTACTGTATTTTTCGTGCACTGTAAGCATCTGTGAAACCAAAAACAAATTCCTTGTATGTGTGAGCATACTTGGCCAATAAAGCCTGATTCTGATTCTGATTTTACGTAGGTGAGTGACTAAATCATTGAAATTAAAGCAACACTAAGTGACTTTTCAACCGTCATAAAATATTTTCACAACTTTTTTGATTATATGTAGACTTACAGCTCGAAAACCTCTATCGCTTTAACCGGCACTTAGAAACTTTGAGGAGGGTGGCAGGAACCCTGCCACACAAAACAACTACAAATGTGCTGACTGCTTTACGGCATACGTCACTTCCCCCGTTTCTTAGTTTCAATGTCATCATCTGACATTGTTTTACCACAATCAGATTCATCACTTCATGACTATTCATCCTTCAAACAGACACTGGAAACAGAAATGTACTTTAATCCAACTGCAGGCGACCGGGAGATCAGGATTTTGCGATGCAATGGGCTGGTCCTCATGGGAAATGCAGTCTTCCTTCAGGCAAAACATTTTTGTCCCAACTGGCTGCCAAAATCGACCACGGTGTTCTTTAGTGTTGCTTTAAAACAAGCAACGATGATCAAATCAATTTAATCAATATATGTAGCGCCAACCAACAACTTTTCATCTCAAGGCACTTTACAAGAAAAATTATTTCCATTAAATCACAAATGCATTCCAACTGATGCTAGATATCAAACAGTGGATTGCATTCAGTTATTATTTACTTTTTTTTTAAGTTTTCGTCAAAGGAAACTACTCGATTGCATCAAGTTGTTTACTTGCAGCCTTTATGCCTGCTGGACCAGCATGCAGCAAAAGTAGACAATCGTTTGTATTATGTACCTAACTTTACAGCAATCCCTCATGCTGAGCATGCATGTGGCAACAGTGGCGAGGGAAAAACTCCCCTTTAACAGGAAGAAACCTCCAGCAGAACGTGGCTAAGAACGAGCTGTCAACTGACCGACAGGGTGTTCGAACAGACAGAAAAGTCAGGAGGTCAGTTAGCAGTTTATTAAATCAAGAGAGTTGTCTCTGGCGTAAAAGGATAGCGGTTGCATTATTAAATATGAACCGGTGTTGGGAGGAATCTTTGCAGAGAAAGTGAGTCCTTGTGTCTGTTTGCAGAGAGACATGCAGATCCCAGACCAGTAACAGAGTTGGACCCTTCCAACCGCCGTACAACCAACAGTCTCCCTGTCCTCATCCCTAGTGTATGCATTCATGTCTGTGTGTCCATGTAAAGGGTGATATGGGTGTTGATATCATACCTAAAGTGCATTAAAGTAAGTCTGGGGCTGGCATACAGGCGACTCCAGCGCTTGCTGATAGCAGAGTCACATGCAATTTTAATGCAGGAGTCTCAAATGGATAAAAATTTGGGTGAAGGATCAGCCTGAGTAGAGCGAGATGTAATGTTTGCTTTTAGACATTTGCTTTTGCGCTTTTGCCTTTAGAGTTTCACTGTGTTATAATGGAAGAGGGAGAGGAGGGAAAACGTTCTTTCCATACGTCCAAAAAAGCAACTGTGACAACCCAGCCGAAAAATTTAGCAATAAAAAAAAAAAAGAAAAAGGAATAGTGCATTTAATTATGCTTTTGAAATTTAAACTCCTTAAATTGCCAGTTTGACTTCATTTCTTTCTGTATTTGTATATATAGGAATAGGAAAGACTCTTGTGTTTCACCTACGAATAGAAGCTTATCACGAAGCCCTGGGAGTTTAAAAATACATGTCTTGTGATTTTTTTAGTTTTTTATCCAAAGTAATGAAGATGATGTTTCTCATTTGTTCATTTTTTATTTATTTTTTTTCATTATCCAAATGCAGATTTACCAATCATGAAACCATAAACGGCGCCTTCACTTCGAGAACATGGAAAATTCCAGCAAAGGAAAGAGAAATTCTTTAGGAGGACTCATCAGCACCAAGAGGCTCAGATGTGAAAAAGGTCAAACATTAAATCCTGTGTTGTCCTTTGGTTTGTCTGTGTCCAACCTGGAAAATAAGGACTTTAATTTCCAAGCTGACTTTTTAGAGCAGGCAGGTCCTGTTCTATTGTGAATAGGTTATAAAAACCCGTTTATCATTGTGCTTCAACCCAGCTGAGACTAGGTTTTTCTTTACTTTATTACTATTGATTTTTATCAGTTTTACTGCCTTGTTTTATTATTTTTTGTATTGGGTGTTTAAGTACATTGTTGTGTGTCAAGCTTTGTCATTTTATTCGATGTTTTGTTTCATCTCGTTTATCTCTGACGCTCAGCACTATGTTTCCACTGTGGCTGGTCCGAAAACACTAGCAAACTATAAAATAGCAAACTATACACAAGAAAAGCGTGACTAAGTCTCTACAGCTGGCTCTCAGAACCAGAACTACTTAAAATGCCCATCCAATTTCGGTCATAGCGTTCAGTAAAGCTCTATTGCTTTAAAAAGGTGTTTGTGCATATCTGAGGTCAATCCATGGATTCTATTAATGCCTCCATCTTTGGTGCATCCGTTTGTACCCATTGTAGACTCGGCTCCCCTTCTCTTCTGCCTCTTTGTAACTGCACTATCGACCCCTTGCCTGCACATTGGTGGAGCATGAGGAGAGGATGTGCGCGTACATGTGTGTGCGCACGTTTGGCCGTTCTTTGCATCTTCCGCTCAAACTAACGCTCCTCCTGGAACTCGCCACACACGCAAGCACAGACGCACTCTCTCCCACTCCCATCAGCAAACACCACGAGTGGTGCGGTCGTCTGCGAAGGAAAGCAGCCGCTTGCTGTTTTTGATGATTTATTCATGGCTTGGTAGACAAAGACAACATGCGGCAGCAGTCTTAGCTGGGTGACAGCGATTCAGTGTTTGCCACAGACGCGCGGAGAGTCGGAACAAGTGAGACAGCAGTGGGGGACAAATGAAGGAGATATGGAGATTAATGGAGGTGAGGAGAGTGGAAAACGACAGGAGAGATAATAGGAGTCCCTCCTTGAAAATCAAGAATGTTTTTGTTAAATTGCACGGGAGAAACACTCTGTGTCTCAGAGCAGATTTGCCATTGTTGCCAAGGTTATTTCACTCCATTAAACAACTCTCAAATCAAGTCTAAACAAATCCTACTTAAACAAATCCGCCTGACTTCCTGGTTTGCTGAGGGATAAATATGACATCACCTAGAGGTTGACTTCTCTTTTCTAAAATAGGAAAGATAGGAAGACATATGACTCAATGAGGTTGATATTGTGGGAAAATTACTTGTTGCTCTTACCTTTTCACTCCTCATACCAGTGCTATCTGATTTTTATTTATTTAGAGAGGATGGGCTTTAAATCCATTACCAGAACAAGTGTTCCACTCCATGAGACTGTTTTACCTCAAGGGGATAATAAAGAGTAATCTCATGGATACCTTGGTTAACCTCTGACCCGGGGAGGGGTCTAGGGGTTATACTTCCAAACTCTTTGTTGTTGATTAACACCGTATACTGGTATAAATACTGCCTGTAAATTCTGTTCTGGGCTCTGCTTCTCTGACCTGCTCAGAGACAGGGTCTTCAAACGCTGTATGCCTTTGATTAAACGTATTAAGACAAAGACCGGTCTTTCTCTTATTAATGAGTCGTCTTCTCTCCCACTTTGATAAGAAAATCCGCAACAATATACATACAAGGCGTCTTGAGAGTTTTCTAAATGCAATGCAAGAGAGAAGCCGTTTATATCCTACCATCATGAACGTAAAGTTAGCCAACACAACTGGGGCCGTGTTTTAAAAATCAGAGGAGTTTTAATGAAATTCCAAGCAAAAAGTGACAGTATTGCAGGTTTCTATGCTAGAATTTACAACAAAGTGAGCCAGTACAGTGGCATTCATGTCTGCAGCAATCATTTTGAGTTTTGTCATGCAGTACGTTTAAGAACAGTAAAACTTATTGCATGACCGTGGGACTAATAAAGAATTATATTATATTATTTTTTTCAGCAGTTTTATTGTTAAGCTAAATAATAAAACTGCTGAAAAATAATACTGCCAGTCAGATTTAGGCCTGCCCGCTTCAGTGCATCAGTGCTTCCTCTGTGATGTGCACAGTGGTGCCGACACTGGTATCGGGTATCGGTCCGATACCGGGTATAAGTACTCTACATCTATTCATAAAGTTGCCACAGATACCACGACATCGATACCACCCGCGGTGAAACTATTGGGCCTGGGTGGGCCACGGGCACAGAGCCACCTGAAGGAGCAACAACCGCAAGCGTGTGCGCACGAATAGCAGGTAAACGCACCCGCTCAAAGGTGCCCGGACACGCGCTCATCTCCAACAAACCGCCCGCTCCCTCAGCTCACTCCACTCGCGCTCGGCTCCGAGTCCATAACTCTATATTATATGCAAATGAGCCGCACTCCCAACTAATCAAAGACTGGCCTTTTTCATCCAATTAAAGAATTCCTTCCGAATACACAAAGTTGATTCATACTCTCAGACTCCATTAGAGCCGCGAGCGCAGACACAGAGCCGAGCGCGAGCAGTTTGTCAGAGCTGAGCGCGCACCCGAGGAACCCATGAGCGAACGATCCTGAGATTTACACACACGCCCACAACCATTGCTCCCCCAGAAAGCTCCGCGCACGGAAACCTGGCGGCAAAAAGACCACGACACTGAGTCGCTGTCCTCAGTACCACAAAAAAGCATTTCAGTATTTGACAATTTAGTTCAATTTGTGTTTGTATTGTATGTTTTTACACATAATTGGGAATGTTGTTCAAATGACAATATCTGTGGGAAAATTTTAAAAATCCAAAGCAACTATATGTGTAATGGCGTAAGTACTCGGTATCAGTATCGGTGAGTACTCAAATGCAAGTACTCGTACACTACTCATTTTGGAAAAGAGTGGTAAACAGAATACAAAAAAACACAAGGCCAAAACAAACAGAAATGGCTCAACTGTTGCAAATAATTTCTTTGGTTATATAAATCCAACTGAAAATCTGAAGTTTACAGAGAAGAAAAGGTAAGGGGGAAGTCACAAGGTATTGGTAATGACTGCAGATCCTAGAAAGACCTTCGCTCTAAGATCCTGACCTCTTTATGGTGTAACCTTGTGACTTTTTTCTAAGAATATTAAGTGCTATCCTATTTGCAAAAGGGTATACTAAGCTCTCAACAGAAAGGAATTCAGATATTTTCCCCCCATGTGATGAATGTTTACACGATTAAAGACTGGATTTTTCTACATATTCTAATGTTAAATGATGCTACAGTCATAAAATATGAATGGTACCTATCTATATTGTATCCTTTCTTAGATCGGTGGCCGTATAGCCTGGTCACCATCCAACTATTGCTACAGGCCAACATATCCCAGAGCAGCTCCTAATGTTCTCTTTTTATGTTCTGTGCAGTGATGGGAACCATAATAGCAGCAAAGCTTGTGGTTGATACGAAAGTGCTGACTGGTGAGTTTCTATGATGTTGAGCTTTCAACTATAATTACAACAATTCCAAACAGGCAAGGAGGGTTAACAGCTTATTGATTGAGTGCACCCAATACTTTTTCATTGATGTACATTTTTGTTTATTGCAGGGAAAATAAAACCAGGTCTTAACATTAAGGGAAAGAATATAGGAGAAGAATATTAGTCATTTTATGACAGCTTTCCACACATAATTTTAGTCAAGGTAAAAGTAATATGAAAATTCTGCAAGTCAAGCCAGCATAATTATTTACAACATCACCCTGAAAACCAAGCACAGGTTTAAAATATACATTTTATGGGTTTCTTTTGTATCCCATCTTTTTGAAGTGCATCCAATCAGTGCTACAGTTTAATTATTCCATGCAGCGGCTGGATTGGAAGTAAGTAAAAGGACAGAAAGCTGAGCTTTGGCAAAACGGTTCACAGAAATGAAGAGAGACAAACACCGAGCCACTTGATATTTCCCTTCCAGAGCTTATCTGTATTAACATCAGTATCTGTGTGGATTTTATTCCTGTAAGATTGAAGTACATTTCATATTTATGCTACCTATTCTACACTGTGATCACAGTTTTTACACAAGTCATTTTTAAGAATACTTCTTTGTAAGAATATCCTGATTTTCAAAAGATTGCATCATTCTATTATAATTCCTTTCTACAAAAAAAAACAAAGTGCTCCAATGACTGTTGTGCACAGCATAAATGAACAGCATGAGGAACCAGATTTTCTATAACGTGCTGAATGTGGAGACGTTGAAAAATGGCAGAAGCTTCTTAAAGAGACAGAGAGATTCCAAAAGAAACAGAAGAGGCGACGCCACAAACCGAAAAACAACTACGTTACGGATTTCACACTTCCAGTCAGCTCTCTCAGAACAAGATTGTAAAAGTTCTGCAGGGGGAAATGTCACACAAATTTTTATAATTAAAAAGCTAACATTAATGTAGTAGATATTCCCAACGAAAACACTAAGCAAAAGAAAAAAATATATAGTTCGCTCCAAGTCAGTGTAAAAATACACAACAACAAAAAATACATACAACTAAAGTCAGTTCCTGTTGCTTCTCTAAAACATTTATTTTATGGGGTGAAAATGCGGCAATGAAAATGTTCATACATCTATAAATAAAACGAATGTATTTTGAGGAGAAATAAGCAGAACCCTCCTCTCACACAGATCATCTTTAAAAAAAATACCACCAAAGAAGAAATCAGTGGGAGAGGCTCCCCATCATAAAGACACCCAGTTGCAAAAATCATTGAGATTTCCATATTATTTCACATGCAGGAACTATGTAAGGCATAAGGAATGAGAACTATCTTAATTTATTTTAAGTAGAAGCATTTTTAATGACTTGTGCTATAAATTTGAACTATGTCACTTGAAAAGACATACCTTCCCTATTTTGGTGAATTCTTTTTGATAGTTGCAAGACTAGGACTAAAGAATAAAACCTCTATATATAGCGCCTCTTAGAGCACTAGTTGTAGTGTTAAGGTTAATTCCTAGTGTGAACAAACATGCTCAGAGATGTTTACATGTGTCTGAGTTAGCAGGGCGCAAATTAATGCAAAGCCAGAACACTATAACGAAGTAAACAAATCAATTTCTGTGCCGAAGATGGATCTGAAGCTCACAGAGATTATAAAGAACAGAAGAATACTCCATAAGCTGCTTAATGCAATAGATCAAATCAATAGATCTTCAACAGGGTTTGGCAGTTCTGGTCCGTGGGGTCCAATGTTGTGAAGATTTTACATGTTTCTCCACTTGAGCACATCTGATTTAAATTAATAGCTCATTGGCCTGCTGCTGCACGACTCAGTGGTATGCAAAGCAGTTAATTCAACCATTTTAGATGGGTATGGAGTGGAACACACTTTAAAAACATGAAGGATACCAACTCTCGGAGACCAAAGTTGCTCACCCATGCCGTATCATAATAAACACAATGAGAACCTTCAATTAAAATGTTATCACCTGCAGTAGGGAATAGTAAAGAACATAAATTAAACAAAATGATGTTTGTTGTTTATTTGGTTTTTTACATTCAGCTTTTCAGGAACTGGAACAACTATATTTCTCATATTAATGACAGCACCAGTGCAACCAGCAACCTAACAAAGTCCAAAGAAAATGTAAGTACGTAATTTTGGATATGTTCATGTATAAAAGTAAGAAAGAAAGTAAGATATGAATACACAACCTGCAACATCAATGAATGCTACGCGACCAAATCCGCCACATAATGAATGTTGCATCACCTTCAGCTCGACCATGTTGTCGTGCAAAGACAGATGGGTGTGACGACATTAATTTAAACTTAGGCCGCATAATAACTTCAGAGGGGTTATGAAGTCTCTAAAGCCTTTCAGTTGCATGTATCCAAATTAAAATGAGGACCATAAAAAGAAAGAAATCCTGGGGATCTCCACTGCTGAGTGAAGCTGTAAAATGACATTTGAGCAAAAGTGGTCGGCCTTCCGGTGAACACCTACTTGACAATGGAGAAGGAGGCTTTAATTGCGCTTACGTATTATGTAGTGCAAGCATGATTGTTTATCTTTCCTTAGATTGGAAACTGTTTCAAACTGATTTGTAATGATGTATCTATGATTTTTATTGATTTTCTTGTAAAGTGCCTGGAGACAACATCTATTGTTAGTTGGTGCTAAATAAATGATTCTTGATTCTGGAGATTGAAAGAAACCCCACTGGAATATGTACAATTAATTCATAAAAAAAAAGAAAAAAAAAAGAATGAATGGCTAAGCTCCATGTTTGGAGTGAAGCAAAGACGACATATCAGAACATGCACGCCATACCTGCTGTCAAACATGGCGGTGGAGTCACGGTTTAAGCTGGTTATGAAAACGGTTTTGAAAAGAAATGCAGGTTTTTGCAACGGCCCAGACAAAGTTCACACTTCAACCAGATTGGAGTTCTGCATTGGGAGAATAGGGGAACTGACCAGAAACAAGTCTCTTCAAACTTTAATGAACAATGTATACTGTTAACAATTATTTATATTTACGATTGTGTTTTAATTTGATTTTAATGTTCATTACTCTTGTGTTTAATCAGTTTAGGAAATAAATACGAACAAGAACTGTCAACAACCTAAAATGATCAACACTACAGAACAGACTTGCAGTTATTGTGAGTTCTGTAGATTAGACAGAATTGCGGGTAAACAGTAAAGGATTTACTTCTCAGATCAGTTGGAATCCTCCAGCGGGAGCCTGTGGGTCAAACACAAGTTTGAGTTAAACACAAGCTTGGGCTTTATGCAGGATCTACCTCTGCTGTCCCTTGGCATGAGAGTTATGGAGAACCATCAGTGTCATTGATGAAAATGTGACATGTGGAGGTAGGTTAGGGTTAAAACCGCCTCATGTCTTGATAGTACAGTAGGTCTTTTCTTAAGGGGCCGGAAGAACAAATATGGCTTACTTGGAGAAGAAGAATGGGTAAAGTGAAAAAGCGTGGTTGTCAGCATGTTCCACACCAAAGATTACGCAGCTTTCAGAATGTCAGCATGTACTTGGACTAACAAGTCTCTCCTTCTCAGTCTCTGACAGACAATCTCACACACAGGATACCTCAAACATCTCCTTGACACTAGGACTTTTCAAAGGAAGGAGAACAGCTGAGGAGGAGAGAGATGAAGGGGAGACAAATAATGTATATCTCTGCAGGCGAAACAAAAACATTGTGTGAAAAAACGTTTTGTCACATTTTTTTTTCTGTGTGTTTTTGTCTCACCTCAGTGTTGGAGATCATAAATGTATCATATCTATGATATATGTATATGTAAATATATGCAGTGAAGCCTCGCTATAAAACGGTTCACCTTTTATGGCTTCGCAGAAAAGAGTCAAGATGCAGGGGCGCAGTCAGAGGAGCAGTGGAATACGTGTCAGTCACTATTTGTCCTACCACTATTTCTATTGATTAAAATGATTGTGCTGTTCTTTTGTTTCCATGTGTTGTAGAGTACTTCATTGTATAATAATTGTAAAAAATAAAATAAAGGTTACCACTTCACGGATTTCGCCTATCATGGATTCTTTTTAGAACGGTGAATACATCATGCAGGTTCGGCTGTTTAAACCTCAATCAAATCAAATCAAAAGAAAGAAAATTAATAAATTAAAAACCAGATGGCAAATAAAGTCACTTGCTGGTAATCTAGAATGCCATTTCTAAAGCTTGGGATTCCAGCTAACAACATTGAGAGCCAATATCCACAGATTGAGAAAACAAAGTGCTGTTTAACCTTCAAAGGACTTTCAGAAAAATATCTAATGCACTCGCTTGTCTCAATTAAGGTGTTTATGAGTGTTCATGAGTCAAGCCATTGAAAACGTCCAACATTTACCAAACAACATTTTAATAATGCTCAAAATCCTTGGGGGGAAAAGTGCCCTTTTACTTATAGTATAAAACTAAAACAGCAATTTAGAAAATGAAAAAGGGACATGGTGGTGATGTTGTGATGGTAGGGGTGCTGCTTTGATTGTTTGATAATGGATATGACTTGCTGTTCTCGACAGAATCAAAAAGTCTGCACTCTCCCACAAAATCCCGTAGGAGAATGTCAGCACTTCGGTTTGTGACATTTAACTTGGATGCGGCTGGGTTATGTAGCAGGACAATCAATCAAAGCACATCTGGCAAATTAGGAGTTAAATCTGAGTAAGCAAGGTGGAGTACTGCCAGCTGCTTCCATCATGCAAGCAACGTCTACCATCCGACATCCCAAGACCGTATTGTCATAAATCATAGATAAGAGGAGATGGTGGTATACTGGAGATGACAAAGATGAGGCACAGCCTTAGGAAGGGGAGGTCCAGAAAAACATGGGGCAGCCAGAGACTATAAAGGCGGGCAAGTCCCAGTGGGAGCACCCGGCCAACCATTGCCCAATACATTAAGCTACCAAAGCCATAGGGCAACCTATCATCCTAGAGAAACACTTTGGTCATAGCAGACACATTTTTAATGGAGTTGACTTTAGGGCCACTCCAGAAGAATGTCTGAACTTTAAAAATCGCATCCTGGTGTGTTTGAATTTGAACCATCTGTCTCACACTCATTAAATGGTATATATCAGGGGCTATCAGCTCCAAGCCTAGACTACCATTTGCCTGCATCTTATAAATGTATCCATGCTCCAGTACCTAAAACAAATGAAAGATTAATGACAAGGCCCTTAAAGATGGTTAACATGCAAAGGCAAAATTTGGCCTTTTATTCCCGATTTGCTCCGTGACAGTGTCACCCAAGGAATAGACCCTTAATGTACAGTCATTTCTAAATAATTTAAATGAACAAAATTAGACCTACACTACTACAGTCTTAGGTGAAATGAAAATCACACAGACGAAAGAAGAAAATAAACCTGAGACAGGAAACTGAGATGGGTTTATCTAAAAACTGGATGGAGTTGGTAAGAGACAAAAAAAAAAAAAAGTAGAAATATTAGTTTTTTCTGTGAGTTGGCACACTTTCACATAACCCATATTCTAGCTCCCAACAGAGCACAAGCACACACACACTCACAGAAAGACATTACTGGGAGCAGAACTAATCCCTCTTTGCTTCACAGGTCAAGGAAATACTCTGAATTTACCAACCATGACCCAAAAACACCTACTTTCACTGCCCTGCTCTCACTCCAATGATATACTAATACACACACACAGAGAATTACTTAAAATACCCCAGCTCTAACGACAACTAATGAGCAACCAATTAAAAGTAAACTCTAGACATTGTTCTCACCATCAGTGACCTCAAGTCCCATTCTGATCTCACTTAATGGCCTCCCTAAACCCACCCAATGACTTGGATGGCGGACAGCGGTTGATACTCACTTACCTTTCCACATGTTTTCCTTCCACCAGTGAAGGTCAGATACATTAACAGTGTACCCCTCTTTAGAAACAAGCTAAATTTAGCAAGAAACATCAAAATTCATATCTGTACTTATGAGGCATGCAGGTCGGAAACAACATTTAACACACCAGAAGCCAGTTAAAAGTAAAAAGGTTCCAATGCTTTGCAATTTTTATGGCATAGTCCACGATCGATGTTACGAGGAAACACTAAAGCATCTTTGAGCAACATGAATGTTTCTGGAGGAGAGTCCCATGAGGGTTCAGGTTGACTTTCCTCTCGTCACAAATCGTCCATTCATATTGCATCAGGGGACAGCAGCTCCTTTGCTTCATTTTACTGCTGCAATATGTATGAGGCAAAATCTCAGCAGACAGATACAGTAGTCTACGGTCGTTTGTGTTGCTTGCAGCCAGATTTCATAGTGAACACTGAGTTTTTAGGGTGTAACGGTGAAATCCCTCAGCTTTATTTGCAAATAAATCTATGGAGAGCACTTAAAGATAAATCAGGATACTCATTTTTGGTCCGGCTGACAAAACACTCAAATAAGAAGAGTCTCTCAATGAGTTGCATCACTCCCATACTGCAATAACTCTGATGTTGAAAGAAGGTTGGAGTTTTGAAGATATAGTAAAAATAAGGAAAATATGTTGAATGCCTTTGATTTTGATTTTAACTCTTTAACAGTTATAAATAATCGTCTTGAGGAGTTAATGATCAACTCAGTAAATGCAAGAAAACAAGCTGAAATGATCACCTTACTTACCAACCCTCATAGGATTCTGTGTATTAGGCAATGAGGGCCAGTTTCAATGGCCCTCAAAATAAAATCATTTTCCAAAAAAGTAGTCGTTTTCCAAAATGTGAAATACTTTATTTTTTTCCATTATTGTGACCATTTTAAATAAGATCTTAAAAATGTTTTTGCATGTTCAGTCTCCGTTTTGGACTTGTTTAAGGTTTTACGATGGCACAGGTCAACAATGTCCGAACATGTTCGTTATTTTCCTTCCTTTGATCACTGTATTTTAATTGGACTTTGATATCTGTGATTTGAAATCGTTTGCTGTTACGGATCTGGATGGATTTTTAATCTCAATGAGATATGCCTGGCTAAACAAAGGTTACACACTAATAATTGGGTATTTCTTTCATTCAAAACTGCAGTATAACACATCCTTTTAAACCTCCCCAGATTAGCGAGTGGCAGCAACTGGTCAATGCTGATGTCTTTCCATCCTGCTATTACCCTTTATGGCTCAGAAGTCCGCAAACTTTAAAATCCAAAAACCTATTTTCAGCATTAATCCAGCTTTAAAAAAAGCTTGTTTAGAGCTACAGATATCACAAGATCTTTAAAAATATATATTTTGGATAAATATCCAAGAAATGAGTTTGCTATAATACTTTAAGGACCAGTGTTTTACTATTTTTAGTTTTTAACACGAAGAAAAACTAAAACCTTTGGCAAAAAGGATATATTTTCTTCTATGGCATGTAGATGTTTGTGAACAATTTTGAGTTGAAAACTCCTGTTTGAGCCCAGTAACCTGCAAACCGTCTGCTCATATGGACATGTCTAATGCGTCAGACAGGCACCATGCATCAGTAAATGTGGTTTATTTCTACTGTAGAACGTTAGCTATTGAGATTGGGGGAATATGTACAAAATTGCAATGTTTATATTGGTCTCCTTCACACATAAAAGCCAATGTGTTTGTGAATCAACGCTGTCGCTGCAGGAAACAAACAAATAAATGATGTTTCCTTTCCCTGTAATGTTGACAGTGGAAGCAGAGCCACAGCCTTTATCATTTTTCTCTTACCGCTTTATTAAGGTGTAATATCCGAGTCTGGATCTTTGACGTTTGATGTATTGGAAGGTTTTTTTGTTTTTCGTTTTTAAAACAAATGACAACAAGCAGCTGAATTACGTTTCCATGAATCTAAAATGCAGCTGCAGCCACACAGTTTAACAAGCACAGACAAATATGTTGTGAATATTTCAAATCAAGACGTAAATTGAAACCGCGAGACATTTTAGCTTGGGGGTTTCCAAAGATAATACATGGTTTAGACTTTATAGTCATATAAAAACATCAAGTGGGAACTCCAGAAACCGTCCACACCATGGCTGCCGTCTCCACCGACAGGACGAAGACGGCGTTAACCAGAGAAGAAGCGAAGATGCTTATTCTGGAGGATCTTTGGAAATCAACAGCTAAAGTAGGCAGATATACTCTACAGCAGAACTAATAAAGTTGAAAGAGATCTAATTTTCAGGATATTGAACTACGAGACAGATGGAGCTAAATGGAAAACAATCTTCAAAGAAAACCATGTGACAGGAAGTAAACAACCTTCCAATAGATGTTCTAATAGAACAAGCCTAAATATACAGCGAAAGCTAAAATGGAAGGGTTAAATCAAAGAGTATTCATTTGTTAGAATTGTCCAAAGTCCACACGATAATTTCCACTGATAACTTGCAGTATGACTTACAGCAGAAGTTTATGTCCAGAAACATGAGATTGTTTTATTTTAAACATGTACAACAGACCTCCACACAAGGTCAGCAGGAAACCCAACAAGCACACATTTTATACAATTTTATACCAAATTAGGATGACTTGTTTTTAGGTTATAATTTTAAATCAAGGTTATACTGGATCTTACTTACTTAATCAATCAAAATTCCAAAAATGTTAAAGTTTACAGCAGTAACAAAAGTACATCTTTAAAGAATTCAGATCATATTTAGCATTTACCTGGATTTTCTTTTTAAACATCCATAATAAGATGGTTTTTCCGCATTATCATATTCTCACACCGGTAAATATAGTAAAAACAACACCAATCTATTCCACTTGGATCATAATTAATGTGAATGTTTGATAGGAAACACAATGAAGGCACTTTTCTTCATCACCACCCCATTTAATGTCCATTATGACGCCGCGTGGGAGGAAGCCTCGGTCTCCATCAGAAAGGTTCGCTGTATATCACAGCTAGAACTAGATGAGTTTCCTTAATGCGATTTTAGTGCACACACTGTGCAGAATGAGCGCGCACACATCATCCGGGAAATGAAAGCCCACGTCGTTTTTCAGGTTAATGCTTCTGTGAGCTACATTATCTGCAAAAGATGCTGTGTTGATTTCCAGCAGGCTTTAGCTAATGACTGTCAGCAAGCCAAAGTAAAAGGCTGCAGTTTAGCGAGCGCAGCCTATAATCTTGCCATTATGGCAACAAAGACTCTCAGATGCCCCTCCTCTGCATTTGCTGCTCGGTTGTTGGCGTTTATTTATGTGGAGACGGATATTCCTTGTGGGATCGTGGTAAACAGAGGTATGTATGGATTAATATTGAAGAGGATGAAAGTCAAATCAGACAGCAAGGGACTCCGCTTTGAGTGCAGCAGCTGCTATAATTATTTATAATTACAACAGGCAACAATGGAAACTCACAATGAGAAAGTTTCACTTGGTTTTAGTGTTTGGTTTTCAAACTCTAACCAGGCATGAAATAAGAAGCAAGAAAATTATAATTTAAGCCCATAATGTGCGAGAAAAAAGTATTTTTCCCCATGCAAGCAATTTTTTTCTGTGTAACTTATAATTTGTAAACTGTGTTATAGTTCAACGCATAAATGTAAATGCTGGTGTATTTTTTATCATTGTCCTGCTGTGTAACGCCAATCTACCTGAGCTAAAGCTTGCATACTAATTGCCGGACATTCTTTTATATTTTCTAGTATGGAGCAAATTTATGGTTGTCCAGGTGCTGAAGCAGTAAAGCTTCCCAGATCAGATTACCAACATGTTTCACTGCTAGTATGCTTTTTTCTCAAACAATGTGTATAACTTTTCATTTTGTCTCGTCAGTCCACAGATTACTCAACAATTAGCCGTTTGTTGGTTAATCTGAGGTGGATTCTTTTTTGTCGGTTCTGCTTTTGGACTCCACGTCTCTCTTTCGTCAGTCTAAGCCATTAGAATATCCTGAACTATACCTGTTCTGCTGTCATAGCTTAAGGCCGCTGGAAGACAAATCCAGGGGCACAACTACATATTTTTGAGGTGACTGCGAACATGTCACACCGGCGCCCCCATCCTCGACGTAAAGTTGCACAAGTGAGCCAAAGAGCCACTTCTGTTAGCCTGTGTCTCGCCTATGGGCTGCAGGTCTGAGGCATTTTGTTAGCATGTTTTCCTTCATTCTTATAGCTTGATAGGAAGCTTTATCCAAACCGGCAACCCACATTAATAATCCTAAAAAAAGGTTTTTAATGTTCCCTTCACAATATTTATTTATTTACCATTACCCCCCCTCCCCGCCGCCACCACCCTTCTCATACAGGTTTCCTCCCTTAGCCCCAAAGTACATATCTGACATGTTAGAGCCATATGAACCAGCCAGGACTCTGAGAACCTCAGCTAGTGGCCTCCTGCTGATGCCCAGAGTCAGGACCAAGCAAGGGGAGGCTTCATTCCAGTTTTATGCTCCTAAAATCTGGAACAGTCTTCCTGAAGAGGTGAGACAGGTTTCAACTCTGCCGTTGTTTAAATCCAGGCTGAAAACAGCCTTATTTAACTGTGCATATAGCAACTGAGAATATTTTATTTTTATTTATTTTTAAATTCAAAGTTGATTTTAATGTTTCATTTCCTTCATTGTAATGTTTCATTTTTCTTTATTTTCATTTTCTTTAATTTTCTGCTCTTCTTTCCTATGTAAAGCACTTTGTATCGTCTTGTACACGAAAATGTGCTATACAAATAAACCTGCCTTGCCTTAATCATGCACTTAGAAAATGCAGTAGTCATATTATGGAATTTTTTTAATGTTTCATATCATACCAGGTGATCAATTCAACCATACTCTTAGACAGACTCAATCCCTTGGGATAAATAAAGCCAATAAGAAGTTTAATAAATTACAAATGTATAGTTGTAGTGGAAAGTAGTGTTTTGGATTAGACACTCTTTGTGTGGGCCATTTTCAACCATGTACTGCCAAAATGTGTTCTCCGTTTTGTGTGGTAAAAGCCATTCAGATGGATCTTCTGAATAAAGCCTTGCTCTCTGCTCCTCTCCCTCATCTACACCTTTCTATTCCATATTCTCCTTTGTGGTGATTGACTCGCCATGTCTGCCTGCACTAATTGTACCAAAAACACAATGAAAGACGGTCATCAGAATTTCAAACCATCATGGTATTTAGGTTTTTGTTGCCTCCCTAATGTAATTATTCCTACCTGATGTCATCACTTGTCTCTTCTATCACTGACATCATGTCTGCCTCTTTCACCCCTTGTCTTTGGCATTCTCCACTAAGTCACATGGTCAAAAAAGCATTTTATATTAGTTGTAGAATTTTCAGATCTAAATACAGTTTTTAAATAATGTTTAACATTTTTGCTTAGGATTGAGTAGCTGTTCCTTCACTACCACCTAATACTAGACCAACCTGTTGCCTTCCCCTGTCTGTCCTGATTCTTCCTCTGTCATCTTCTCTTTTGTATCTCCATCCTCACAGCTGAATGATATCAATTTTGTGTTAAGTAGGTTTAAAATATACAGCAGGTAAAACAATAAAACAAATCTTTAAATCTAAATGATCTCCTTGTCCTAGTCTAAGTGCTATAGTGACACTGACACACAAACTTGTACAACTGATCTTTAATTAAAGAATCAATAATAATAAATATACATATGAGTGAATAAATTGCAGCGGGCTAAGCGTTGGACAATAGCTGGACACTGGCCCCATGACAATTTAGCTTTCCTGTGTTAATATTTCCTGAGTTTTATTAACATGTGGATATGTGTGTGTGACAGGCGTTTGTCTCCGATATTCATAGAAATACCAAACCGATGACGTCCCTTATCGGTTCAATAGGGGAGGCAACATTTAACAGACAAATATGGGACGATTCCCTATTAAGCTATCTTTAGCTAACCTGAATATTTACAACCCTCTTGTCCTGTTGTCAATACACTGACAGCACTTACCTACTATCTTTCAACCTCATTGAAAGGCTTTTTTCATCCCTCCAACATCTTTATCCTTCTCCCTTTTCTGTTTTTCTGTTTTGCGCCCCGGATAGCTTTTTTTTCTTTTCTGCCGCTCCATCTTGTTGTCAAGTGCACTACGAGCGGTAGACTAAGATTAAAAAATAAATAAAAATAAAAAAACGCGCCTGACTGCGTCTGTTAGGGGCGCGTGCCCAAGCCACCTGTGTGGGACGCGAGAGCGATAGGATGGGAGGTGAAGGAGCACAGGGGCGCCTAATCAGTGCCGTCACTCTGTTATCGATCATTTCATGCTGTTAAATATAGAAAATGCCAACTAGAAAAACATTTTTTCTATTAGGAGTTTGGATGTGGCAAACACCTGGAAGATGTGGATAATGGTTGCCAGTGAGGTTCAAACAAAAGCTTAAAGCCTAAAAACGTTTCCAATCCTTTCTATACTGATATCATCAAGGACTTCGTGTTTTGTTTTGTTTTTTCTTGTATTTTTCTTGAATTTCTTTCGACCAGAGTTGCTTTATGATATCCTTTAGCCTACATTGTGTTGTCAGTCAGGATCTGTTTCAATTATTTTGAAGACTGGCAGTAATCTGGGATGATTGTGGCAAACAGTGAGTTTGATTAGTCCCTTTTTTTCCTCAATAACGAAGAAAATTATCATTAGAAAAAAATGCATTATCCACTCGACTTTAATCACATTTTACATCTTGATGTGACAAAAAAAAAAAAAACTGGCTAATATCTAAATGCTTTGTGAGCACTTTTGCAAACACATCTATTAGAGTGTGAACAGTTTATCTTTGACTCTGACTCTCTGAGCTTCTCCAAGTCTCTGACTCCCTAATGATGCTAGCAATAGGCAGTTTTATTTTGGACATTATACTCCCATCGGATCATCAAAAATGAAAATAATGTTGACCAACACCTATGTGTTGAGATTTTACTTGATCTGTTTAACAACCAGACTTACAGAAAATAAAAATCTATGTACAAATGCAAAGGTTTTGCTGACTACATTTATCTGCTGTGTGATTTCTTATGTTTATGTTTATACAAAGTAAGTCACTTAGTTACACTTATTATCAATCTGACCATAAACTATCTAGAGAAAAATCCTAAATCAGAGTTTGTGGAGGGAAGTACAGAGAGAGTAGTAGAGGGGGTATAGAGGTGTGGGTAAGAGTAAGAATAAGAGATGCTCTTTGAAGATGTGGGTCTTCAAGAGTTTCTTGAAGATAGACAGGGACGCTGCGGTTGTTGCGTTGTTGCTTGGTAGGTCATTCCACCATCTTGGAACAACACAAAAAAACAGTCTGGTTTGTCTTGTAGGCACTGCTACACCATAATCCGTTAATGAACGAAGCGACCGAGCTGTGACATCAGCCTTTGCAAGAGTACCCTTAAGCACTTTGTAGGCTAGCATCAGGGACTTGAATCTGATACGGGCACCCAAGGGTAACCAGTGAGGCTCAATGAACAGATTTCTTCTTTTATTCCAACCGGAACATTAGTGGAGATCGAAGCTTGTGACTTTACTTCAACTTTTACTAAGCAGTTCCACAATTCTTAAGTGTCCAATTAGGAATACATATTATAGTGGAGCCAGACAGTCATATCTGGCTATTTGCATGAACGTGAAAAAAGTAGGACTGAATCGCCTTTTGGCCTAACTCAGAAAGACAGCGCGGCAGCAGAAAGGTTTGAACAAGCAGAGAACAGAATAAAGAACAAACCCGCACCTCTGATCTGGTCTTGTCAGCCTGGGAGGACGGCGAGGTGGAAGGAGCAGCTGCTTCGGCTTTCTGCTGAAAGACAGAGAATTGCCTGTTAGACAAAAAATGTGAGACGAGACAGAACATTTACATGGGCATGAAAACAGTGCATGATGGGAAGAGAGAAGTGAAGCAGACAGAGGACAGAGTTAATTAGGAATAAAGGAGGATTTTGTAGTCAAACACAGTAGCGGGAGTTTTGAGTCCTAAAAGTTACACAGAAGATGGGCCTTTATTGACCTTCTGTTATTTTAGAAAGATTGTTTGCGTGCTGGACCTTTTTACTTTGGCTGTTTTTTCTATATTCGGGAAAATCTGGGAAAAGCAACCAGACAGCGTGAGCTCCTCGAAACGAACAAGAGAGGAAAACCTCCAGGGGTTTTCTACAAACAGACACAAAGAACATCTGGTAGCAATTTCAGTTCCCAATCTCAGTAATACTTGGTGCACTACCGTAAGAAGAAGAATATTAGTCAAGTAGCCAATGTTCAAGAATGTATAAGACAGAAAAAATGCCTGCTTACAGCACCTAGAGTCATCTTTCCAACTTAGCATCTCCAAAATACAATACTGATCCACCCTCGTTTTTGTTATGCCCATGTTGTTCTCCCTTTGCAAGGTTTTAAAAATGTTGTGTCTTGCTTT